>VWZV01012725.1:65287-88977 GCA_013397155.1 Irena cyanogastra | reverse complement strand
CTTCATGGTTCACCAGATCCTTGTCAGAATTTAAAATGCCTTTCTGATTTCTATCAGCATCATAGTGCTGATAGCTGGGCCTGTAAGAACACTAGGTGAAGTCACCGGGCTTCCAAACCTCCTAAAGATAATGTAAAGAGAAGCTTGTTATCTGAGCTCTTCCGTAAAAATTGAAAGATCAGAAGTTCTTGGTAGCTTTCCATCATAATCACTTGCACAAGGTAGAAATATTTTCCCATTCTTTGAGTACATTTAAGAGGTCATATTTCTGAATAACGAAGAATCTTAGATATAGAATTCTGTGCATAAAATTATAATATTTGTAATGCTCACTACTNATGAGCTTGATGTAATTGTGTATACTTAAATGTAAGCTACATAGGACATTCAATTAATGAAGCACATAATGTGAAGCATTAGCAGTACTAAATGATCTGTTTATCATTCACATCAAATCATCTTTTTCCATTAAAACGCTTGTATCCCATAATAAGTATTAGCCTCTTGTCTCAAAATGAAAATAGCAATTTACTTGCTTGCCATTATAATGGTAATGATAGCAATACTCTGGAAAGGAAAAATACAATTAAAATACATATTATCCAGCGTGTTTTCCTCTTCTCTTTTTGAATAAAGACTGTTGTAGATAGATCATATAGAAAAAAAATCTGATAAAATAAATTTTCTTTATATGTTTCTTTACAATTTGATTTACATATTGATTATATAGCTTGAAAAATCTCCCAGTTTGATTAGTAAAGCAAAAAACTCTAAGAATAAATTGGTAACTGAAACTGGAGAATGTACTTCATCTAGTTGCATTAATAAACTACACTGATTAGGTTTGCTTAGTAAGAAAAAGCCCTTTTGTCATTTTTATTTAGCATAGACTAGCACATTCTATCTGTCTTTCTACAGCATTCTCTTATTTTTACAGTAGTCTTACTACGTTCTGCAAAATCAAACACTTTTAGAATATTTGGTCAAGCAGAAAAAATAACGGAATAGGAAAGACATAAATTATTTGAAGAGGTAGCTATTTAGTGTTTGTGAGGCTTTGTTTTTAACAGGTTTTGTTTTGCTAGATGTAAATTACAAGACAGAACACCTGAAGTCCAATATTTTCCTTAAAAAAAAATTTGTCAGTGTCTTTGTCTATTAATGTTTCTTTGTCTATGACAATGCATTTGTCTATTAATATGTTTCATGAATTCTCCTGTGTGTGAGAGAGTTTGGATTTTTTTCCACTTTCCAAAATGTAAGGAAGCTTTTTCTAGTTACTTGCATTACTTGTTGTTAATAAATATACACACCCTGAATTTGTTCTTTTGAGGTAATACTTAATATCATAGATTAAAAGACTTTTCTGGAAGTTGTGAATAGACTGAGGAAAAAAACAATAAAACTCAAAACAAGATTACTAGATTTTAAAATATTTGAAACGAGCCATTTTTGTGAGATGGCTTTTTGCTTAGAGAAACACATTTTCTCATCCCAATATACAGGAGAATGAACAGTCAGAAACACTGAAGTATCTGAAGATACTAACCACATCGATTTTAAATATTTGACAAGACAGTGTCAGAAGAAAAGAAACACCAACCAACATTAAAAAAAATAGATTTTCAGTATTAGTTATTTCTGCTGTTTATTTCTGAATCATACTTTTTTTTTTTTTCAATTTGAGAATGTAACATTTTCTTTTCTAGGATACACAGAATATCTGCTAGTCTCAGTGGTGACTGCAGCTTTATGTCACAGTTTTGCTTAATCACTTCTGTTACTTTTTCCTTATTGTATCTTGTAGCCAACAAACTAAAAATCGCCTCTTACGGATCCGTCATAGAGCATCACCAACTTTCCAAAAGTCACTGTTGCTCTCTGCAATAGGTCAGCTTCTTTTCTGACCTTCCAATTTTGAGTTGCTACATAGCTCCATTTCTGGTACACTATGTAAGTTTTTTCTTCGGAATGACTACTTTGATGTGATTGTATCAGCCAGCTCTCATGTTCAATTCAGCATCTAGGTTTTTAATTAAATGCACCAAACTTTAGTAACAAAAATCTGTCCTTAGAAATCATAGGGAAAAAAAATCATTATTCTACTTTTTGTAAATAAATTATTCTCCTTCTCTTGCTATTCTCTTACTGTAGCTGTAGAATGATTTAAATGTCTTATATGTTTACTGAAACATTCATTCATTTTCTTCTATATTCTACATACACAGAGGAAAAGTGAATTTAATAGCATTCTGCTTATCTGAGTCATACCATATCTGTAGAAAAGCATTTCACTGCAAATATAATTGAGTAGTTTCACAGACTTAGTACTACACGAAGCTGACAATTTAACATTATTATACAGGGTATCTCCTGGCGTATATTTTTTCTTATTTATCCTCATTGTTTTGGTTTGATATCTTTATCTCAAGACTCTGCATGATGTCTCTTTCTTAAAGGCTCAAAACTGATTTGAAGAAAATCCCTCGCTTCACAATAGACAATGTGAGTTTTGCTTTGCCTGGAAGTCCAGAAGGTCTGCCTGACTATCATTTTGCTTCATAAGAATTGAGCCAATAGGAAGTAGGTTATTTCTGTGTACAAAATATATCAGTATATTGGAAATCAATTATATTTTCTCCATAAAAAGTCATTCTTGTAAATATATATGCCACTGTATGTTTCTATGTTGTATCATAGCTTGTTTCCTTCTATTTGACCTGATAGGTAGGATACAGGTTATCAGAATGTATTGCTAACCCAATAAATTATAGAATTTAAAAAAAAGTGTCTTTGTTTTGAGAATTAGATTATTTTCTACCAAGTGAAAAACCTGAAAAGCAAAGTCTATCCGTTCTTATAAAACTTATCCCTGTAAAAATAGATAAGGATGAAAGATCTAAAGCCTTTGTAATAGCAGCGGATCATTTGGATAGAACAGATGGGGGTAATTCTAGGAGCTGAATCAGGTATGCGCTGTGAAGAGGGAGACTACAGAAGGAACAAGTTCAGAAGAGAATTTATTCAAAATTTCTTGGAAATGGTGGGAAGAAACTGCTCAGATTGAAGAAGTGAGCAAGAAACATCAGTCAATTACCAACGTCAAAAGCATTCTTTGAACAGTCTGTGATTACTAATCTCTTTCCTTGACTTTATCATGACCAGTATCCAATGGGAGAATAGATGACGACAACCTGATTGTGCATCATACACACAAATGATATATAACTCAGGGGAGTTATATACTCAGCTGATCTGCTGAAGTATGAATTTCTGTTTCAACTATGAGCTGCAACTGTCCTAAACGTGCGGCACACGCATTCAGTTCTGTTCATTCAGGCATGCAGAAAAAGAATTAAGATGCTGATTCCAGAGCTCCCAACCTCCAGCTCCAGAAATTACTGTGCAAACATGCTGATGAACTTTTCACACAACTGTGTCAGAGAACATATATTTACAAGTTAGCTAATTCTTTTTATAAGACTTAGAACACTGGTAATTTTTTCATCTGCCTTATTACTGTAGCGGCAGAAAACCTTCAGTGTCGCCGCTCCTCTTCTTACTGCCCCGGTCTGCCCCGAAGGTGCCCCGGCTAGCCCCGGAGACCAAGGGCTAGGGAGCCGCGACAACACTGTACCGGCTCAGGGTGCAATGTTCCCACAGGGTCAGAACTAGTCGAGGCACGAGCGACGAAGGGTCTTCACAAAGGAATCGAGAGGAAGATCTTGCACTTTAAATCCGTCTCAGTTTATTCCAATACAACTGATGCAAGGGGGGAGTAAACCAGACGAAGGACAGGCAAGCAAAAGCCTTGACAGCCGGGTGCAGCAGGCCTTAAGGCGTCGTCGCCCCAGGGGTGGTAACCTGCCACGAACCAACCACAAGCTAGAAGGGGAGGGGTACAGGGAGTTACCACATCGGAGGGAAGCCAATCAATGAGTAGGAAGGGGGGGGACAGGTCACGTGCTCCAATGGGGCGTCAAGTGAAGAGGGGGACCCCTGCCGGGCAGAGCGAACTGTGATTGGACCAGGGTGTGAGGGGCAGGGATTTTTCTAGAACAAGAGGTGGGGGGATCTTGACTGATAGGATCAAACCAAACCCAAAAGGAGGGGTTAACATAGTTGGCAGGGGTTTCGGCAGGAACACTAGGGCACCAAACCACTTAGCCTAGATAGAAGGGGAGGGAGGGCAAAACCATTTGAATAGAACTTAAATAACAAACTACAACACTTCAGTGCCAGGAACAGATTTTTGATCTTCTCATACCTCAGTCAGAAGGGCCGAAAAGCCTCCCATTACAATTTTCTAGGTGTTTGTGTGGTGTTTTGATTTTAAGTTTCTTTGGTCTTAGGTAGTTAATTTATGTTAGTTAGGTTTATAATGGTTTCTTCCAATGTACCCCCATCCTTCCCCCTCACAATGGTTTTTCCCAAGTTGTTTTTCACCCAGTTTTCCGCCACACACCTGTCAGTCTTCCCTCTCCTCCCCCAAGTTTCTAAAAATGTCCATGCCAATCCCTGGTAGCACTGCCCAAACCCATGTCAGTTACCTTTATCCAGCCCTGTTCCTTCTAGAAACTTCCCTGTCATTTACCCTTATCCCTGATGTGGATTTGTTCCCCAAGATTTTCCCCTCCTCTGTTCCATCCCCATTTGCTCCCTGTCGTCCCTCACTCCTCCCCTAAGGGGCCCCCATTGGCTGGCCTGCATGCCAGCCCCTCTGATACTGTACTCTTTAAATTGCTTTCCCAGGCATTGCTCGGGGCCATTTTCTTTGTGCCCTTGCAAGAGGAGTAAAACCTTCTTTGGACCAGCAAGTGAGTGGCCTCTCCTTCATCTTTTGCCTCGGATCCCTAGTGGGGAACAATCTCCAAAGCAAGCAAGCCCACGCACTGTCGCTGAGGACCAGTGGCTTGTTGGGCTCCTCAGCCGGACTTTCCACCTGCCCGACCACTGATCACAGGACTGGACAGCGACAGCTTGTACCTATACACCTACCAAATTGTTTGATAACTTTCTTTTCAATAGGATGGTTTATTTGCTCTCCTCTAGCCCCAGATAAGGCTAAAATACTTAATGCTGTAATTTCCAGAAATTACATGTTTTCACCTCTTCCAAATGTGAATAAGGTTGTTGAAGGTCTGGGATGTCCTGAAACTATTACATATAGAGCTTACTCTCTCCTTTCTCAACGCCTTCATGTATCCTTGTCATTAGTTTTGATACTGACATGACCCATTTAAGAGATTTTATTGTAATTGCTAAGTCCTTATTCTTTTCTGAAATGGTCTGTCTAATGAGTCAGTGAAATGCAGACATAAACTTTGATTTTGGTTTAATTTAGTGCTGTACTTTATTGGATTGCTAGCAACTTTACTAGCCAATGCAGGTGTTTCGTAACAATAACCAGTCCTACTTATTATTTGGAATCCCACTAAACTTTATTAACTTTTAAATCAGCCTTGGATTTTGATACTTTAAATAATTAAACCAGATTTAAAAATTAATCTTCGGAATATCGTGAATACTAGATCTCTGATAAATAAGGTTAATTAGCATCAGTGTTTTGAGATCTGTTGATGAAGCAGTTTTTATTTTGAGATCCTTGTGCACATTTTCCATGCAAGTGGTGAAGAGAAAAAACTTCCTATAGCTTCAATATGAGTACAGCAGTTTTAAAGCACTTCAGAAGACATGATAAACAGAACTGTTTTAATTATAAAGACTAAAACTTGTTAACTATTGGAGATGCACCAATAAAAGACAAGTCGAAACAGTTCAGAATTAAAAAAAAAAAAAGTATGTGGCTGACAGATAAGACTGAAAAAGGGTTTGATAGATCAAAAAGTTAGGAAGGTAAAATGAACTAAAACAGAAAGACTTTTGAAATAGTAGAACAAGAACTGAATACTGATATTTAATAGGGAGAAAATGTCCTTTATCTGAGATTGGGCTAATGAAGATGATACATTAAGAATTTAAAATGCTGGCTATGAATATAAAGGGTTGCAGAATAAGCCTCTTCTAAATGAAAGTGCTCTAGGTTACTAGGTATGTATACTGAAGTGCACTGAGCATAGGAAGGAGCAGCTGAAAAGCTAATTTTATGTTTTTAATTTTATTTGGGTTTTTTTGGTTTTTTTTTTTTTTCAGAATACAGCATAAAATTTTATAATTTCTGGCATTTTAGAAGTGTGATCCAGAAATGACAGACTAGATATTAATCTTGAAGAAAGTAATAGAATCCAAATTCAGGACTTCATTAATAAAGAATTAGACACTAAGTATATCCTTAATGACAATCAATTTGGTTTTAAAGGAGGCACTGCAACTAAATTAGTAATTTATTAATAATAATTCATACAGGATTTTGACAGGTGCAGCTTAAAAATTTGCCACTGAGTTTGCTCCAGAGAGAATCTGATTGTGAGAATCAGGTCAGACCTACAAGGCTACCTTAAATTTGAGAAAAATACTCAAGTTAATTTTGTCTTCATTTTTTCCTGGCTTTTTAAGACACTAAGAGAGCTATTCAGAAATACAAATTGCTTTGGTACCAATGAGTAGCAGATAGGAACTTTTTATGATCTGGCCAATTGTATTCTATTTTTCCAATTTTATTTAACTGCACCCAGTTACAGGAAAAGATACAGAGGTGTTCACTCAGATAAAAAGAATTCCACCCCAGTTTGAGTACTAGGCTTTTAATTTCTCTTTCAAATATTTGTCATTCTGTAATAAAGTAACAAAGCATTCTTCAGAAAAAGATGGTATCAAAACAAAAGTTCCTTCTAATATTATCCTGTCTTTGCACACTAACATTATTGCACAACATTCATTTTTTTCTTTTCACTGTTGAAATCCTCAGATAAGTACAAAAGGCACATTTAGTTACAAACTCCACAAAAAAGATTTCTGCTTCTTTTTGCTCTAAACCTGTAAATATTTCTTAAAAATAAACCCTAAAACTGTGGAGTTGATAAAGTTTGTAGTACTTTAAAAATTGCTAAAGCAACTGTATTGTTATCAGCAAGCATGCTATAATTGCTACAGCAATTTATCACTGTTAACACCGAGACTATTTTTATAAATGCTTCTGAGCCTCTTGCAGCTGCAACTCCAGATTCTCAGCTGTTAGTCAGAAACACTCAGGAGGTGGATGAAGTGGGTCTCTATTGTTTCACCTGAGATTCTGCCTTGAGAGCACACATTGTATTGAATTCAGACTCCAAAAGTGGGTTGAAAGGTTTTGCTCTATAAAATTTAGTTCACATGATGGAAACTGAAGAGGCAGTAATTCTGTGTCACGAATCATAGGAGAAGAAACTCGGATACCATCCTGAGTCATTGACAAACTATGGACCCTTTGCAAAAACTATGAAATGCAAAGCAGTTGAGCTTACTAATGAATTTCGCCCAAATTTCATATTTTGATTAAATAAGATCAAATATCAACTCTGTTTAAAAATATTTAAAGATGTATTGGTATTTAAGGCTTCATTAATATTTTTTATATACTTGCAAGCTTCACTGTAAATTAATATTTCCATTTTCAATTCATGATCCTGAACCAAAAGGAATATAAGACCTGCTCAAATACAGTGACTTAGAGCATCTGTATTTGTGCCTTTGTTTTCCTGAATCTATAAACTGTCTTCTCTAAGGGGTTTCTATCCCATTTCTTACCAATTAGATAATATTTCCTATTTCATCCTTTTATAATGGTTTCACATATATATATATAAAAAACTCAGGTTTTCTTGGACACTTAGGAATACAGAAAATATGATTTCTTAGAAAAATCAAATTAGAATGCTTAAGTGAGGGTATCTTCAGGGCTGTAGTATTCAGGCAAGTAGAAAGGAGACAAACATAGCAAGAAAGCATACAAGTGCACATATTCTCAGGGTAACAGGAGGCAATTTTTCCAGGAATGCCCAGAAGCTATATGAAGTTTATTGCAGCCCAGAGGAGACAAAATTTTGTTGGAACTGAGGACAGTGTCAGTGAGTAGGACTCAATGAATAGACTCCATGTCCAGAGGGCAGATCCATTCACAAATTTCTTTAAAATTAATTTCCCTATTTCCCCAAAGTTCCCCAATGTTCTGTGTTTCTCAGTTTGAAACCTTTTGATTACAGTTTTTGCTTAATTGTTCGACAGGTTCTGGTGTCCCCACTTCAAGAAAAAAACAAGGCCTTTCTTGTTGGGCAGAAAGTCACATCTTTGTTTTAATGACAGTTTCATTGCACCTGCCAACATATTTAGTCTTTAGAAAGTCCTAACACCTTTGTGCATAGAACTTTAAAGCATCATATTATCACACTGTATCTGACAGACTACTGCTTAGTGTTAACCTATTAATAATGCACATGAAAATCTATTAATTGTAGCATGTGTTTGCACCAGAGAAATATAGATGTAACAATGATTCGTCTGCTTTGTTCTCTAGCAATGAGAGGACAGCAAGAGGCTATATGTTATTAGTGTAGAAACAGATTGTCCACTGGGTTTTAACTCCAATAAAAATAACTCATTTAAAAGTGTCAAGTCTGGCCTTTCATTAATGATACTTTCACATTTGGTGAAAATCCACAGCCACAGAAGATAGCTTGTTGTTTTGTGCTTGTTCTTTGTCATGACTAGAAATAAAAATTATTTCACATAGTTTTATTTATTTTTATTTTGAAAATAAAAAAAAATCTTTCATGAATCCAAACACATTTGAAAACAGAATTTGTTTCGAAAGTTTCTCTCTCCAAAAATTCCAATTTTTTTTTCTTATTGTCTTTTCTTATGTTTTCATCATTTGTCACAGGATGATCACAAGAAAACTACTGTTACACCTGAAATTCTTACATAGTCTCTCTTTTAGCTTCAAATCTATCTTGAATCCCAGACTTTCAGATGAGCTGAGGATGAGGAACTTCTGTGTATGAAAAATGCTATTTTCTGCTATGATACTCAGTAGTTGAAAGATCTGAGACTGAAACTACCATTATTTGTGAAAATAAGAAATTAATTTTCGAAATTAATGTTTTTTAATTTAACATATGAATAATAGGATACATTTTTCTTATGTATCACTGCTAAAATCAGGTTTTGATGCAACTGTTGAGGTCATGGATTCCACGATTTTTTTATGACTGTCTAGCAACACTTGCATCCAATTCTTTGCTAAACTGTATGCTGGAGATTTAATGTACTTGTTAGTACATTATTAGGAACTAAATAATTGAAAATACCATAAAAATAAATATTTTAAAATAAGCTTATCTACTGCTTTTAATTTCTCATATATTAATATCTAATTTTACTATTCCTTCTTTTATGAAGAAATATTTATGTTTCACATTTAAACAGTTGTTCTTCTTCTAAGTGTCTGATACTAGAACTCATCAAAATATTACCTACTAAAGCAAAAAAATTTGACTACTGTAGCTGTATTTCCATAAAGAAAAAGATGGATTGCACCGCCATTATAAATGCTCATAAGTTTTTTAGAGTGACAAGAGTAAAATTTCTTTCCCCCCTTAACGCCTAAACCTTCCTCTGAACTTCAGAGGATGAGATAACAAAACCCCTGCAGCAAAAGATTTTTTCTTTTCGTAGCCAGTATGAGAAAGACTGGAGTTTCTTTTGCTGGTTGCTTTGTCTTGTTCATGCTGCTGAAAAAGACAGTCCAACACACATTGGATTTGACACTTCACTTCAGGACAAATCTGCAAGTGTGGTTCTCTCTTCTCTTCATAAATGCCTTGAAAATAAGTGGAGCTCCATCAAGAGTCAGGACTAGAGGTTGTGAGAGTGACAGCATGTTTTACACACACGCATGCCAATGTGACAACAAAGTCCATTTTTAGAAAGCTGCATAGAAACCTCTCTGCATCAGTGTCAAATTAGAGATACTGTTCTGAAACACTGATTACGGCTGCATATTTAGCCTGTGTCAGCTGAAAGTATCTGACTTATCTATCCATCTATTACTGCCTGCTGCTCAAATGAATGTCATCTTGTCAATGCACTCGTCATTACAGTCAGCTGGAAGGTTTGCAGACTTTCAGCCCTGAGAAAGAACCATTGTGGTGTTTATGTAGGACTTCAATATTAGCAAATCCCTTTTTTAGGAGTGTCAGACTTCTTGGCAATCATTTTGTTCAACAAAAAATGAGTCCCTGAACAAAAGTGAGTTAATTCATGAGCATACTATACCGTTTTTTCAAGGTATAGTTCCTCAATGATTCTTTATGCCCTTATGAATGTTCCACCTCTATGCTTCCTTTAATGTAGTTCTGGCTGCTTGTGTATTATTTGTTTCCAAAAGTGCAGTTCTGTGTGAGAATGTGTGTGGAAAATTCATGTTTAACAGGCAAATTTTATGACAAGCTGAGGGAGAAGACAGAACAGTTTAGAAATACTTAATTTTATTTTTAACTTGTCCCCTATAAATTAAATGCTTGTTCAGTTAAATCAGATTAAATTTAATGCATTATAAAAACAAAGTATTTTCTAGGAAGTCTGCAATACTTAAAATTATAAGTTTCTTGTCTCCAGGTTTTTCAGACAGTGAACTTGTATTATCTGAAACTTAATGGAGAGCAGATTTGCTTGGGTTTTGGTTAGGTGGGGTTTTTCTGCTTTGTTTTGCATGTGTGTGTGTGCATGTATAAATAGAAATTGCTAAAAATAACTTCATGTTTAGACGCCTGCTAGCACTCAACTTAAAAACTTGTAGGACAAAGTTGCTAGCCTGATGAAATTATTGAATTTTTCTATGTTATAAGTCACAGCAGTATTTAGTTTTTTGCTTTCTGAAAATTCTGACAGGTTTAAAATACTGTATGGATGTCATAAGAAAGCTCATTGGTTTGCAAATATGAATAATATAAATGAATTAACAGATGCTCTTAAAAGAGTAGAACCTGGTAAGGTGAATGGCATAATGTGATCAATGGATATGCAAAAGAAAAGAAATCAGGGTATTTGTCGAGAGATTCTTTCTGTGCTCTGGACTCTGTTGTAGGGCACCTCATTGAACCACACTCCTGTAACACCAGATGTCAAAGAGCTGATATGATTGAGCAGAAATATGCTTATTAAAGGTCATGATAACATTGCAGAGATGGGAATAGAAACGTCAGAGCAGAACAGAGCCAAGAAGAGAAAATACTTTTCTTTCTGGCTTCCATCTACCACTGATATCGACTGAGTTGATGCAAGTGGTTAAGGATTTATCCGTGAACAAGTATTTTAGATCTCTGTTAAGCATGTTTATTAAACAGTCTTACTTACAACAAAAGAATAGTAATACTAAAATTAATTCCTGCGTCATTGAATGATTCAAATGTAATAAATGGACCTTGAATTTGCTTTTGTTTTAGCACTGGCTTTTATTTTATTCTTTATTTCACACTGTGGTAAGAGGAGGAGTATTACTAGACAGCTAGGGAGTACGTGGAAATGAAGGAATCTGTAAGTTCTGGGAATAAGTCTGCAGTCCTTTTCTGAAAGAAAAGGTAGCCCACTACTGTATTTGAAATAGCAACTCCCTACAATTTGAAACAGTTTAGAAGGCCTTTCTGACCCCTATATGTTGCTTTCTGTGCTGCTGCTCTTGAGCTGCTTTATAAACAAAAAACCCTATGATATATATATATATAATTTTTTTCTAGCATGAAAATAATTTTAAGGCTGATCTAGTAATCGGTGATGCTGATCTAGTAATCTCATACAAAAGTGGCTACTTTTGTAAATGACAACAAAAATATTTTTACAAATGCACCATCAACAAAAGGAGAGCTAAGGAAGATTTCCCTCCATCCTTTATTAGATACAAGAGGAAATATAATGACAGAGGATGCAGAAAAGGATGAGATACTTGATTCCTTCATTGCCTCAGACTTTAATAGTTAGGTCAGTCATCCTAAGGGTAGCCAACCCACAAGCTGAAAGACAGAATTGGGGATCAGAATGAAACCTCCATAATCAAAGGGATGAAGCACCTTTTCTTATGAAGAAAGGCTGACAGATTTGGGATTGTTCAGCCTGGAGAAGAGAATTTTCCAGAGGAAACCTTATGACAGCCTTCCAGTATCTAAAGGGGAGCCTAGAAGAAAGCTATAGAGAGTTTTTACAAGGATGTGTAGAGATGCGACAAGGAGGAATGGTTTTAAGCTGAAGAGACTAAGTTTAGATTGAGTATTAGGACGAAATTCTTTAACGTGAGGATGGGGGGATGCTGAAACAGGTTGCCCAGAGAAAGTGTGGATGCCCCATCCCTGGAAGTATTCAGGACCTGGTTAGATGGAGCTTTCAGCAGACTGGTCTAGTGAAAGATGTCCCTGCTAATGATAGAGGCACTGGAGGTAGATGATCTTTAAGATCACAGAGACCCAGAATCATTTCATTTAGAAAAAACCTTTAAAGTCATCACATCCAATGTTTAAGCAATCACTGCCTTGTCAACTAGACTCTAACGCTGAGGGCCACATCCAGTCGTTTCTTGAACATCTCCAGGGATGGTGACTCCAGCTCCCTGGGTAGTCCATCCCAGTGCTTAATAACTCTTTATGTTGAGAAATTATTTCTGGTCCCTTGAAAGACAAGCCATTCTGTGATTCTACAAAGACAAAGAGAAGTATTTAGGCAGATAGTATTGACATTAAAATGGAAATTTTGTCAAGTCAGTGAAGTTATGCTAGAAGGTAGTCATGGAACATTCTCTTAGTTTTAGAATGATTCTTTTTCCTACCATCAGGAGTGAAGGGAATTGACCAGTCTTATTCTAATTAATTAAAATTCAACTCTTATCCAGTAATTCAGTTGGCTAGATGCAATTATATGTTTTTCATTGTTATGTTAAATGGATAAAATAAAGACCATTCAGAGAGGGAAATGTTTAATATGCAAAGTACAAAAAGGAAGAGTTGTTTAGCAAACTGTAAATACTCTGAGGCATAAGTTCATTACATTTGTTGCTATGCAGAAGAGCCCCACTAATTCACATTAATGACTTGGAGACTCACTGTAAATGACTGAACTTTATTATGAGACACTAGATGAAATAAATAGTAAAACTCTCATGGACTTCAATTGTAGTTTGATTGGTATCAAGGCAAATGAGTAAGAAAAATAGCAAGAACTAATTACAAGATATCTGCTGGTCATTTGTATGATGGACAGTTTCATTTCAAGTATTTAAGGGGGAACAAAGATGGAACTAAACTAGGTTAATTAATCTACTATTAACTAGAAAAAATGGAGCAAAATTATATCAATTTTCAAAACAACATGACACATTGATTTTTGAGAGTTCCTCATATTATTGAGATTGTTGTTTTGTCTCTCACTTTAATATAATAATACTAATCATACTAATAATACTACTACTAATAATAAAATTGGGAACCATTCTTTTGTCCACAAAAACATACACTTCTAAAGAAAAAATACTGAGGAATAATGCTGAGGAAAAACACTGAGGCCACTTTAGAACTCTAACTATTGCAGGCTGATTTTTTATTTTTCATGGTGCTATTACATAGAAATTTCCTAATTTCAGAATCACTCACCAGTTTGTGATTAGATGCAGCATGCTAGCAACAGCCCCATCCTTTTTGATGAGCTTCTCTATTTTTTCTTATACCTAGTTTTTCTTGAAACAAGAGGAAGAAAGAAACTAATCTATGTCTTAAATTATTTTAAAAATAATAATTCACAAAGTGTTTTCATGCTTTCATTAATCATCTGCTCATCTGGAAAAAATCTGCTAACAATTATAAGTCATTAACTTCATGAAAGAATGCTATTTGGCTTTGCACATTTTTTCTTAATATTCTGCTTGCCATCGGGATCTGAATTTAAAGACGTAAAATTCTGTAGAAATTGGAGGTGTACAAGGGGAAGGATCTTTTTTGAAATAAGTGGAGGAAAGAAAAATCACGTGGACTAAAGATACCACAAGATGAACAAATAAAATGCATAGGAAAAGGCATATGACCACTTAACTACAGAAAAACATCTAGGATTTGTGCCCATTACCACCAGAAAGATGGAAAATTTGTTCACACATACAATTTCACAAAATCAACCCTGTTTATCTGTATTCTGATAAGTAGCTTTTCTACATCAGTGGAATTAATTCTCAGGATTCTGGCAACTGACTTACTTAGAATAAGGATTTCTGGAGACTACATATGTGAGAAGTTCCAGCTTCTGATTTCAAGTTATTCTACTGGGGTTTCTTTGTCTTTTCTAAGTTAAATTAAATGCAAAACAACAGATAGCAATGGGCCTGAACATATTCTGTGGCAATTATTCATGTACGTAGAAACACAGGTCCTGAAAGGGTTTAGATGTTACTCTCCCTCAAATGGAAAGTGTGGTGTTTTTTGTTTTATCAAAGAAAATAAAGCCCTGAGGTATCACTTTAGGTCTCTGTATCTAACGACTTAACACTGAGATCTTCAAATATCTCCTTCTAAGAGATGGATATTGAATGTGCCCTGTATATTTTGCCATCTTACGCAGCCCCATAGAAGAGTTGTTGCTTTGTTGTATTTAGTCTTACAGGTGTGCTCCAAATTCCACTTAAATGGCAAAAAAAAGTGTCAACAACAGGCAGCAGGGCACTCTGGAGAGGAGGAGCAGAGACACAGTCCTGCTGCCTTGCTCCGGCAGTGTCCAGGAGAGCAATCTGTAGCTCAGGCGGGCTGCAAGGTGCCTGTCCCAAGCCCTGTCTTCCATGACACTGTTCCGCAGGCTTCCATAACAGTATCCTAAAGTGGACATCTTCACTATCTTCTCCCTTTCAGCTGTAGAATACTCAGATTTTTTTTTTTTTTACTAAGAATTTCTTTATAATAAAAAGATTTCTTGAAACAGAAACTTTTGATTCAGGCTGCCAAGCATCTAATGAAGTTACACTGTCATAATCAGTTTCTGGTTTTCTGACTACTTCACCTTCAAATAAGTTGTGAAGCTTCACCACAAATGAGCAACATCACTCAGGAGCTTGATAGTGAGTATATCTTTGCAAAAAGTGACAGAACTTGAGCAACCATCCTTCTTTGAAGGAACATTGTGATCTGAAGGCTTGAATGACCCCAGTAAAGTGATATATTTGCTACTGAGTCTCATGTAAGAAGGCACTCATTGCCCAGTTTCATAGATGTAGTCTGAAATAGGGTTTTTTGTGGAAGGAAAAATAGGTATCCATTTGCTAAAATTATACCATTAAACAAAAAAGAGAGAAGAACTGCATATTTAAGAGATGTTAAAATAAATACAAATCAAATAAAATATAAACTCTGAGGTCAAATGCACAACGTGCACTACTTTATAGGGCATTTCTTTAAATGAATTTTACATTAAATGAGTTAACAAATACAGCTTAATAGGATGTATCCATCAGTTGTATTAGTTCAAACTGCATTCAGAGAGAAAAGTCTTAGCTAAGAAAGGGAGAAAGAAATAGAAAGCAGATCCCACATTCCTGTGTGTTGAAAAAAACCCCTGCCTTCTTTACCAAATAAATCTTTCTTAAAGGCACCTTCTGACATTCACTGTGACAGAGAAAATAGCCATCAGCAACAACTGGCAGCCAAAGAATATTGAGCTGCTTTGAGTAGTTCTCAAGAGATAGGAATTCTAGCAAGCAAATCCCTTTACATTGGCTGAAAATGTCCATTTTTTTTTACCTGTGATCACCAGATACTCAGCAAATAAATCTCTCCTGCAGCATCCCTCTGCTGCAGAGCTCAGTGAAGTTCTTTCAAAGCATTTCATTTCTATTGACTTTTTTATACCTTAAAAGTTTAGTGAAGGAGCGAAGGTGTGATTTAGGCCTGAATTACTTCTTTATTGTTGCAAATAAGCTAAAGTTTAATATCTCAGATCTGGTTTTCTGTGATGTATGAAATATAGCACCCTTTTCTAAAGATTTTGCTATCATTGCTTAAATGTCACAGATCACTCCCTGTTAGAAGTCTCTGTAGAGACTGTAAAGGTATTATAATACTGATATAATAATAATGATAATAATAATAATAATAATAACAAATATTTATAAAATTAAAAATGGACATTTATAAATTAAGGAAACTTGGCTTATGCAGCGCTTTGTGAAAATAATAGACCTGAAAAAAAAAGCAGTGCTTCCAAGTAAAACTAGCACACCAGCCTTTGCTAGTGTGGTGTGAATAGCAATGAGGATGTGCAGTGTATGACTAGCTGTTTGCAAGCACAGCAAGCTGTGACCATGTAGCCAAATAATAAGTATTGCCATGGCTATTAACAGGCTGTTAGCATGGCTATTTAACAGAAATTGCTCAACACCAGTACTGAGGCTTGTCAGAATTGGTCTGTCTGAACTTTACTTGAACTTACAAATTTGTTTCACTGTGAACAATTTCTTTATTTGGCCAGGTATTTATGACTAAATATTTTTCCTTTTGTTTATTTTTATGTGGTGCCAGCATGGTTTTATAGAGGCTAACGAGCAGTTATTCTGTATAGAATGAAATATTTCAACCCCAACACAATGCAGTAGAGAAATGCAGACCTGGTACAGTAGCAGAGGCCTCGAGAAGTGAATGTGAAGGATGTGGCATAGAGAAGTGCAGGCATGGGATAATCGAGGATGAAGCACAGATAAAGAGCTCACACAGTAATATATGTTTCTACTTGTGTAAATAAGTAAAATTAACAGTGTCATTTCAATGCCCTGGAAAGTTTACGATGTCTACCATGGCTGCATTTGGATGTATAAGACTTCTAATATCATTATGATCTCTAATATTAAACATACCTGGATATAAAATATGATACCAAAGAATATCTTCTTAATGGCATGTATTCAAGAAGATTTTGAACTTTTCTGATTACTCAGTATTACTTCTGTCTGCTAGCTTCACAAGCTTCTGGGAATGTTTAAACCAGGTAAACAATNACTAAGAATTTCTTTATAATAAAAAGATTTCTTGAAACAGAAACTTTTGATTCAGGCTGCCAAGCATCTAATGAAGTTACACTGTCATAATCAGTTTCTGGTTTTCTGACTACTTCACCTTCAAATAAGTTGTGAAGCTTCACCACAAATGAGCAACATCACTCAGGAGCTTGATAGTGAGTATATCTTTGCAAAAAGTGACAGAACTTGAGCAACCATCCTTCTTTGAAGGAACATTGTGATCTGAAGGCTTGAATGACCCCAGTAAAGTGATATATTTGCTACTGAGTCTCATGTAAGAAGGCACTCATTGCCCAGTTTCATAGATGTAGTCTGAAATAGGGTTTTTTGTGGAAGGAAAAATAGGTATCCATTTGCTAAAATTATACCATTAAACAAAAAAGAGAGAAGAACTGCATATTTAAGAGATGTTAAAATAAATACAAATCAAATAAAATATAAACTCTGAGGTCAAATGCACAACGTGCACTACTTTATAGGGCATTTCTTTAAATGAATTTTACATTAAATGAGTTAACAAATACAGCTTAATAGGATGTATCCATCAGTTGTATTAGTTCAAACTGCATTCAGAGAGAAAAGTCTTAGCTAAGAAAGGGAGAAAGAAATAGAAAGCAGATCCCACATTCCTGTGTGTTGAAAAAAACCCCTGCCTTCTTTACCAAATAAATCTTTCTTAAAGGCACCTTCTGACATTCACTGTGACAGAGAAAATAGCCATCAGCAACAACTGGCAGCCAAAGAATATTGAGCTGCTTTGAGTAGTTCTCAAGAGATAGGAATTCTAGCAAGCAAATCCCTTTACATTGGCTGAAAATGTCCATTTTTTTTTACCTGTGATCACCAGATACTCAGCAAATAAATCTCTCCTGCAGCATCCCTCTGCTGCAGAGCTCAGTGAAGTTCTTTCAAAGCATTTCATTTCTATTGACTTTTTTATACCTTAAAAGTTTAGTGAAGGAGCGAAGGTGTGATTTAGGCCTGAATTACTTCTTTATTGTTGCAAATAAGCTAAAGTTTAATATCTCAGATCTGGTTTTCTGTGATGTATGAAATATAGCACCCTTTTCTAAAGATTTTGCTATCATTGCTTAAATGTCACAGATCACTCCCTGTTAGAAGTCTCTGTAGAGACTGTAAAGGTATTATAATACTGNTAATAGACCTGAAAAAAAAAGCAGTGCTTCCAAGTAAAACTAGCACACCAGCCTTTGCTAGTGTGGTGTGAATAGCAATGAGGATGTGCAGTGTATGACTAGCTGTTTGCAAGCACAGCAAGCTGTGACCATGTAGCCAAATAATAAGTATTGCCATGGCTATTAACAGGCTGTTAGCATGGCTATTTAACAGAAATTGCTCAACACCAGTACTGAGGCTTGTCAGAATTGGTCTGTCTGAACTTTACTTGAACTTACAAATTTGTTTCACTGTGAACAATTTCTTTATTTGGCCAGGTATTTATGACTAAATATTTTTCCTTTTGTTTATTTTTATGTGGTGCCAGCATGGTTTTATAGAGGCTAACGAGCAGTTATTCTGTATAGAATGAAATATTTCAACCCCAACACAATGCAGTAGAGAAATGCAGACCTGGTACAGTAGCAGAGGCCTCGAGAAGTGAATGTGAAGGATGTGGCATAGAGAAGTGCAGGCATGGGATAATCGAGGATGAAGCACAGATAAAGAGCTCACACAGTAATATATGTTTCTACTTGTGTAAATAAGTAAAATTAACAGTGTCATTTCAATGCCCTGGAAAGTTTACGATGTCTACCATGGCTGCATTTGGATGTATAAGACTTCTAATATCATTATGATCTCTAATATTAAACATACCTGGATATAAAATATGATACCAAAGAATATCTTCTTAATGGCATGTATTCAAGAAGATTTTGAACTTTTCTGATTACTCAGTATTACTTCTGTCTGCTAGCTTCACAAGCTTCTGGGAATGTTTAAACCAGGTAAACAATTATGCAGAACTTGTGTTTGAAGCTTCTGGTTGTGCTTCAGTAATCTAAAAAATCAAGTAAAGTTACTACAAGATCTTATCTATGTTCAGCAGTTACAATATAAAGTCCAAATTTAGATTATTTGGTTTTGGTTAATTTGCCTGCATGCAGTATAATAGCAGGAAGGTTCTGTAGGAATTTGAAATCTATTGCAGTCTGAGTCTATTAAAACCCAATATTTTTTAGCTCTTATGGCAAAATAACTTTATTTTCAGGGATATATTTTCAAAGAAGGTTTTGAAGAATGTCATTGTAAAAGTAGGTACCGTGGTGACTATGCAAATTCTTTTGCATGAGAGGACACCAGCTCTATAGTCTATATGCAAATGTTATATGTGCCATCCATTTCCTAGCTATGCAAAAAGAAGTAGCATTTGATTCTTCAGGAAATAAAGGTAGGTCTTTTAAAGAAGTACAATAACATTCACATTAAACTCAAAAAAGAATATCGAAAAGTACCTTGAAATGATGTGAAAATATATTTATATTGTCTTTTTAGATTCATGGTCTTAAAAGAAATAGAACTGTTTTGGAAAATTTCCTCTGTTACATCTACAGCTCTTTACAGGACTGAGATTTTAGAAACTGTAAATTCTTTATTTTGTTGTGCTACATTAATGTTCTCTCTTTTTTTGTATCCAAAGATATGATGAAGGGCAGCTTATTTCATAATTAACTCATTTTGAATTCTCCCTCACTAAACCTAAATGATATTTTTTGTGTACAATACAAAAGAATACTGGAGTAAAATAATGAGAAAAGCATTAATCATTACACAGATGACAAAAAGAAGAAAAGAAAATACCTGTTGCAACATAAAATGAATTTTAAAAAAAGGTTATAATAATGGAATGCATCCAATTGCATAAAAATATGCAAAAATTATTTAAAAAGGGAGATTCAAAAACAGTAGCAATGAATTAATTAAAAATTAGTCATTAAATTAAACAAAAAGCGAGAGATAATCTAGTTACTGAGACTTGAGTTTATAGTGTTTTATTCACATTACAAATAAATGCTTTGAATTAGTTTCTTTCCAATTTCTTTGCACAACTCTCAAAAAGGCGGTCTCTGTACCTTAGTTTTGACAGTACCAAAGTGCTTATTACCATGGTAATAATTTTATTTGAGTTTTCTGTAGTTTCTTTAAACATTTTCCTTGTACAATTCTGACTTAGGAGTTTTGTTAATTTAATTCATTTATGTGACGTAAAAAAAATCAACACATGGGGATATATACAACATTTAAAGAAAATAAAGACATAACTGCTCCCTATCCTCATTAGTTCAAAACAGCCAGCTAGCTCTGTTTTAGCCATTGGCCAAAAAATTATTTGGAATGTCAAAGATTCTGTGACTCTGTACAGTTGCTACCTGTAGACCTGCATATCAATTTTCACGCTTTACCATAGTCCTCAAGAATGTCAACCTTAACATCTTACCAAGGGTGCTTCGCTAGCCTTTAGCTTTATCTACTTATTCAACACTCTGCTGTCTATTCGTTACATTTTCTTCTTGACACTCTACTCTTTTATGACCTTTTTCAGAGCTATTTACCTTTGCCTGTCAGTTTAGGTCGTTCTATAATGGAAATTTTAGAGGCTTCTTCTCTAATAAGCCTACTTTCTTCCAATAAAAGAGAAAGGAAAAGAAAACCGCAAACCCATACTCATTTATTAATAACACATATACAAGAATTAAATTTTGTATCCAAGTGCACAGTAGGAATAGTTCCTCTTTTTTCAGCAGCTTTTTTGTAAAAGCTCTAATCTTTGTCTTTCGGTAGCTATGTTTCTGGGAGGCTTGCAAAGCTAATATATAAAAAAGTGTTTCTTTTATTCTTACAAAGTGGTCACACAAATCCTTTCACTTGTTATGTTTAATTCTTCTACCATAAAGAAAAATCAGGAAGTATAGCCTTCTGTTTTAATCTGCTATTTTAAGAGACAAAGAATGAAAGGAGAGTGGCAAAGATCACCCTACTTCAATTTAATATTTTTGTAGTGCTATTCAGTAGTTCAGTCACAAATCAGAGAATGTAAGAGACTGGAGGTGGCTTACCATTACATAGAAAATGTCAGAACGTATTTTTTATAGAGTTTTAAGGAATTTTATAATAAGAATATGTTGTGAAATTACTTATCAGTGCAGCAAAATAACAGGGGATTTCTCAAATTTTATGTCAGAACTCATAAAACTCAAGTTTATAAATAGGTAAAAAAAAATCAAGGGTCTTAGCCTTTTTAAACCTCACTGTAGCAACTAATTTTACTTGGAATATTTTAAATAAAGTGGCAACCTCCTTGAATTAAAACTGCTTTAGGAGTCCTTAGAACAAGATGATAAATAGTGTATATATATATAAGAGTATATTTTCTTGATGAACATCAAATTATTACATTTTTGCCCTTTGAGTATAAAAAAAAAGTTAAATCTAGTTTGCTGGAAAGTGGGAATAGCTGCATTTCTGGTCGCTAGCAGTTGTTTAAAAAAACCATACAAAATTGAGTACATGTAAGAGAAAACCATGACATTCCTTTAATGAGAAAGCAAATAGAATAAAAATTGATGAAGTGGAAACTCTTCTAGTAAAATTAAAGATTTTATGTTGATTTTGAACTATTCTTGGTTTTGTGGGTTTTAAAGTTTTCTAGAAATAAGACTTTTTAAAGAATTTAAATATTTTTGAAGATAAAATTGCAAAGCACTTTTTGTTCTCTCTGTCGAGTGGCTGCAGGAATAAATCAATGTATAATCCTAGTTCAGAAAAGCAGTTGTGAAGAATGTTCTTTATTTAAAAATGAAAATATGAGATCTATGTGCTACAACATATTAGCATGTAATGCATCATAAATACATGTGGTATTTTGAAGGTCAGCAGGAGTTAAGGTCTTAATTCAGTTAAGTGCTTTTGTAAAACTGGTGACTACATGCTCCCTAGGTCCATGAGGATGCTAAAAAATATAGCCTTTTATAGTCTACTATTTAGCTGACACAATAAACAGTTTGCAAATATTATTTAAAAGGTTGTTTGCACAATAAAGAATGAGAGATTTACCAAGAGGTTTGTCATATAAATTACTCAAAGCTTTATCAGCATTAGGGAAAAAATTCTTATAAAGATGGCAGAGTGTAAACGATCAGCAGAATTCCCATTGTTATGAAGTAAAGTTACTTTAAAATGTAACAGATCAAAAAACTGTCTCTTGCAGGGAGGATGAATTATGAAGAGAAAAGTGGTTTTGGTGTCTGTACTCAAAAATAGCATTTTTTAAATATAGCTTTATTGTTATACTGTTTTTGCCAAGTTACTTGGTTAGCTATATAGGGTAACACTCATCTTTGTGAAGGCCAAAAAAAGAGCGAAATCCCCAAAAATCCCTTTGCTTTCTTCCCCTGGAAAAGAGAATGAAGAAAAGAAAATATAGGGTCTTCACTTGACAGTTCTGTGCATGTTCATTTTCTTTCGACAGATATTAAATATCTTGATAATAACTTTTATACTGAAGTTTGCATTTACTTGCTTTTTTTCTTCTTTGCAGTTCTTTTAAATTTGGTTCATGGTAAAAATTTTAAGAATTAAAATAGAATGATTGCTGCTGCATTAGAGCATTCAGAACAGAAGACTGAGTTGTATGGTTGACAGCAAAAATACCCACACAGACAAATTGTTTCAAACAAATCTAGGGGTTTATAAAATATGCAGAAATTAATTGGGGGATTAATTAACATTCTAATATCAACCTTCTCTCAGATATTATTTCTAAATCATTTGTCCTTGGAAGAAAAAAAAAAAAAGTGTACGGTCACCTATAGCAAGAGGTATCTTCCTGGAGGTTTCCATGTTTTTGATTTTATGCAGCACAGGGAAGTACTGATAAATCACTCGTGAGTTCCATGCACCTTTAATGCACCTTCAGCCTGATCTGCAGTGCTCAAGCTGTCATACTCTGAATCCCTTCTGGACAGAGCTGCCAATCATGCTAAACCATGTGAACAGCTTAGTGACACAGACAGATGTTCACAGAGAATGAGACAGAGACCACCAAACTCACTCATTTAGAAATTTAACAGGATTGGAATATAGGACTTCAATGTGAAAGACTAATTCATTTATCTGGTAGTTTCTTCCAACCATGTTTTTAGAAGATAATTTTGCAAACAAACTATCTTGGCCCTTTTATATTGCTACCACCAAACCAGAGCGAATACACTTGGCCCCATTCAAGCTTTCAAACTCAGCATTCTTCATAATTTTGTGCTAATTCAGAAAACAGCTTTTCATACTAGGCTCTGCACTTTATTTTTCAAATCTTCTTTCCCTGGGAAAGAAACATGACATTGCAGCTTAAACATAATAATTTTAACAGGNATAGATCATTTTAGGCATAACACTTCCAGTGAGGAGCTTATATCCAGAAATGGTGAACAATAGATCATTTTAGGCATAACACTGAAGTTCAACTTAGAGATCCAGGGATGATATTTTTCTTCTGGGTATATTTCCTGGCTCTTTTAACTTGTATCCAAGTGTTAACCTATGTGCAAATTGTATTTGAGTCTAGAGTGTATTCTTTGAAGAGAATTTAGCTGTTTCTCAGAGGCCTAGGAGAATTCATAGATATAAATTTTCTCCATATATGTGGAAAGTTAAGCACACAGGTATGAGATACAAAACCAAAAAATTTGACTCTTTAATAGGGAGT
>VWZV01012725.1:2814-65255 GCA_013397155.1 Irena cyanogastra | reverse complement strand
TCTAAATTAATGAATACAAATCGAAAATTAATGTCTCCTCTATCTTTTTCCACTGCAGAATTTTTCTTCCACCAGCAGTAAAGATTCATAAGATTTAATAAGTAATTCAGCATAATATAAATACTTATTTCAGGAAGCAAAGAAAAAATTAGAAATTTTGAATAACTGGTTAAATATCTTCTATTTTACAGTGAAGAATTCCAGTGAGTTGAAAAGAATAACTGCTTTATCATAATGGACTGTTGTATTTTGAATAGAAAATATGATAATGGGAAGAAAGACTTCATGAAATAGTCATCATGTTATTTCATTGAGGAAGGGAGACATGGACTCCATTAGTCCTTTAAAATTTATCTTAAATGCAGTTATATGAGAAGAAATTTAATCCACTTTCTGAATTTTTATCTATTGAATCTGTAAGATTTTGCTACCTGTATTATTTTACTTTAAGTAATTCTTTGCTATAGAATGGAAAAAGAAATCTTTATACTGGGAAAGACTGATAAAAATCACCATAGATTTTCAAACATAATGGAAGTTTTTTCAGCAACGTCCAGAAAAATTTAAATTTCAGTGTCTTCCTGCTGAATCTATCAATTCTCTGATGAGTGCTTCAAGTTACCAAACTAGTGAGCATTGAGGTGATGAATGATTGCTAGCCATAATTCACAGGCTATTCAAAGGTTGACGGTAGGTGCACAACTCTGGAAACGAAGTGAATGGAAGGAATCACAAATCTTGGCCCTTCAATTAAGTGACTTTTTTTTTCAGCAGTGAAAGAATTCAGTATTTTTAAGAATTACAAAAATAAATTATTAAAGAAAATTTAGATGTGCCTTTGGAGAATGACTGGTTCATCTAAAGCCAGGTGCAGTCAAGCAGGTATCAAGTGTACTGGAATGCTTACCCTACCATTCTAATTTTTGCTTCAAAATAACTTTTAACTTTTTAATTACTTTTTGTTCAAATATTTAACTATTAGTTTAGAAACTAAGATTCAGTCTCAGTCTGGGTTAAAAAAAATTAATGCTCAAATAATGACAAATTGGCCTTTTTTGTTCTTTTCAAGACAGCTAATCTCTTAGGATTAGAAAATTATTTATTGCTCATTTTAGTTAAAATAATACATTTTTCAATATTAATCCTCCACGTATTCACAAATGCTTCTTTCTCATGTTAGGACTCAGTCCTCTAGAACACCCTGTCAATAATTACTACAGACAGAGGATAGGAAACAATTTATTTTCAAACACAAAGGAAACAATTATTGAAGCAAAAGTGTTATATACTATATCTGCAAGGAATGAATTTACATACTTTCATTTCTAGAAAGGGCTTCTTGCTTTGAAATGGAAGCAGTTTTCTAACTTAAAGTAGGTAATTACACACTCCATTAAACAAGTAATTAACAGATTACAATTTAAAAAAAACAACTTGAAAATGAGCAATTCAGATGCTAAATGTGAAGCACACTGTTATAATTAGCATAATACTTTTTGAAATGGATTAACAAATACACAACGAAAATGGGGGAAAAAAAATCTATTTTCTCCTTGCAAATCATAAGCAACAAACAGTATAAGTCAAAGAATATCATAGTACAAGAACCTAATGCAAATACCTCATGCTAAATTGTTTACTTAAATAAAGAAATAACCTCTTAATTCCCTGGAGATAGAGCTAAAACTTTCGAAAGATTTTTACTGTGTATGCACCATGCTGGGAGCATTCATTATGTGAAGAAAACAAAAGGTCAGATACTTTTTACAAGCAAATATGCTGCTTCTATTAATTTGAAGATGCAAGTGAAATTTTACCTACCACTATTCTAAACATCCGGAAAAGCTGCCATAATGAGAAACACTATCCAATACTTTATACTTCCGTGTCCTCCATGTGTTTGCTTTGTACATCTGACGAAGTTTTTCAAAATAAAGGTTAATAAGCCGAGACAGGGCGGTGAAAGGCATGAATTGGTTTATGAACTAATTTCTTCAGCTCCTTCAACCAGGCTGGCATATACTGGCCACCTGTCTATTCCACGAGTACAAAATGTGTGCTTTTCAGCTGCTGCCCTGCAGAAATGTCAATTTTAATTCAAAATTAAGGAAATGGGCTTTAATAGAAGCCATATCCTTTGTATATAGTCAGCCTATTTAATATTCTTTATAGCTATACCTTTTTATTTGTTGAAAATATAAACTGTAGACAAGAAATGAATCTTAATGAATCTAGGTTAACCTCTGTTCCACAGGTATTTAATCTAGCTGTTCTCCTGAATTCTCATTTTAATCATCACATTACTTCAAAATGGTAAATTCTTCTTCTTCTAACCCACAGGAAGATTTTAATTATTCAAACATTATTTTCAAATGCTCTTTCGTCCATAAAAAGAAATTACTAGAATAAGTACTAATACCATTTCCATTATTTTTATTAAATCAAAAGAATTAATATAGAGGTTTTTAATCAGAAAGCGAGTAGAAGGCAATAAACAGTAAACAAAAGCCCTAAAAATTAAAATTTTAATAATATAAAGTCCAAAACAAACCAAAATATTCATGTGCTGTCACTTTTTTAAAAAAAAATTCTATGAATTCATGAATCCAGGTACTGGAAACCTAATTTTAATTTATAGGACGTGACAATCAGAGCCCAAGGCAATATGGCTGTACAGGAGCAATGTTTTGTTGAATGTATTAATGCCATGATAAGCTGAATTACTCTCTTCCTAATGCAGTTGACCTCTCCTGGTGTTATTGCTAGCCAGGACAGTAAAGAAATTCAAATATTCCGGAATCACTCAAGGCTTAATTTGCATTGAAATAGAGCAACTGCAAAATATAATAAAAATTTGAATCACTGTGTAATACTGAATCAAATGCAGAATGTGTGGGTAAAGGAGACTGCAAATTACAAAAGGGAATTGTTGTAAGGCAAACATATGACAACACATCAATGTGATGGGTTACTCCCACATACAGCACACTAATTTCTTCCACTTTCATTGACCTGATAGGTTGTTTTAAGGAAGCACCATCTCATATGGTTGAAGGAAGAGGGTCATGAGATGAAATCAGCATGGCAAAGGCAGTTACTATTGCTCTGAGTATCAGCAATAATAGTAACTTCTTCTAGTGAATAAAGCCCTCCTCAGTTTCTTTCTTGAACATCTCTTCCTTCCTGAAACATCTTTCTTGGTCTACTTTGACACTTAATTATTATTATGGATGGTCTTCATCCCAAGGTCATGCATGAGAGCAATAGCAATTCAAAAGTTGGGTTTTTTTGTTCTTCCAGGCATGACTGAAAGTTACAAAATAAACATGAAAATTCATCTATAAATATACTGTATTTTATCTTTTTCCTGTATGGAGGAATGATTTGTGTGAAATTATTAATTTCTAATAAACTCCAGGAATCATAAGACTGATGAATATGATGAATCGTTGAAACTAATTTCATAATCAGATTGAATTTAGTAAAGATAAAAGCCTACATATAAATATACATAAGTGGCAGCATGAGACAAGTTACTCAGACTAATATCATATTGTAAAATGACAAATATGTGAAACCTTTGGTAGTTTACATTTTTGTTTGTTGCTTTAAATCTACAGAAATAATTATGGGCTTGCTCCATTTAAATTGCTTTCCTATTTACTATTATTTACTTTCTCAACAAGTAAAGAAAACTGTTCTGGAATACTGTTAGACTGATCATTTTCATTAAAATCATATTTAAATAACCTGGTTTTTAGAGATATTCAATTTCTGAGAATTTAGCACAAAAATAAGGCATGTCTTATTCACAAAAAAGTATTATTTCTGAATATATGTTTCAATGACACATAAAGTGCAATCCTTTTTCCCACTTTTTTGAGATATAACTTTATTTGACATAGGTCTTTTGAGCCTGAAAAGAGAGATATTTGAGTACAGATCTCCCTAAAACTCTGACCCATATATTTTCAACAGCAAATAAATATCCAGAGTCCATAGTGTTTCTGTAGAAAATAAAATTTTAAAAAAAGTATTTTGCTATCTACATTAAACTTACTTATTTTGATTTCCATTGCAAATTCAAAAAAGGGGAAAAAACTTGATGACACGCCATTAGACTAGCAATGAAGTAAACAGTGACTGCAATGGTCAGTCTTATGTTATCAAAGCTATTGCAGGCAAAAAATTTAATCTAGAAAAGTGCTGTAGACAGCCAAGCAATTCTGATCCTCTTTTTCAACTGTTAATGACAAAATCCCTCTCACTTTCTCTTTGTAGATTACTTTTATGATTAGTTCTCTTTTCAATGTCATACTTTGCTGTATAGTAACCAAGATGTGTGTGTAAACCATATCAAGAGATGCTACAGAGAACAGCTAACAAAAGTTAATAGTTTTAGAAGATAAAACAATGCAAACTCACATGACACTGAATCCAAATATCTTGCAATATCCACTCCCTCTGTGAAAACAGAGCACTTTAACAACTGGCCTTGTTGCAGGCTTCAGTGTAACTCACAGTTTTGCTCTATGACCTGAGGAAGTTGTTTTGGAATCTCATTATAGAGAGATAGATTTTGGAGGAAGTCTGCAGTTTTTCTGTTCAAACAAAAGTAAATAATTTGTAAGGCAGGTGATTTCTAAGAAGGAAAGAAACCTTTTCTTTCACAAAATTTGGAAGAAATAGAAGGCAAGGCAGAAAAGACCTATTCCTGTCCTGTACGGTTTTTTTCACATAATGTTCCTTTATATTTTAAGTTAAATGTAAAAGTTGTGTAATTCATTTGTTGTAGCAGGAGAATGCTTAAAACTTGGCCATAGGAAAATTCTGTGATTTTGATAAATAGCATTTATCAATTTATCAAAGTGGGAAAATTAATTTCACATAAATTTGAAAGAAATACACTGTGATAATTTTGCAGGCAACATCATAAAAATCATCATCAATATATTTGAAAATGACCCGGTAAAAATTGTATTATGTTGTTCCTTGGTTTCTTCTAGATTGCACTATCAGATAGTTCCCTCTTGTTGGAAATAACCAAAATCCAGTGGAATCCACAACAATATCAAACTTCAGGGTTCACTCCAAAAGTGACAGATCCTAGATATTACATTCAGATTATTGATTATTCTGTCATTCTTGTGGCTCCATTAGATATCAGAAGTAAATGTCTTATTATGGCCAGCTACTGCAAATTTCTTATATTGGACCCCAATATGTATTGTTATATCTTCTAATGAGGTTTCAGGATGTCATCTTTACTAGAGGCAGACACACAATAAGAAACTACAGTAAAGTTCCACTTAAGAATTGTCTGTCGTCTCTTCTTGCTTTCATCAGACTGCAGCCTCAGGTGATGTTAGCTGAGGCATCTTTCTTAAAAATAGTCACTTCTTCCAATTTTGCAACCAATTATTAGCCTTGAAAGAGCCAAATTCTTTATTTAACTGTTAATAAAATCTGCTGGATGATAAATTTTACAGAACTTTATTAATTTTTATTTTGATCTGCTGGGTAGAAAACTGGTGATCTGCTCTAGTTCTGCTACCAGCAATGTGTGGCATAGCTACTCTATGCAAGCTGTGACTGCCTATGGCAGTGATAGCACAGTAATTCTTCAGTCTGTTGTACTAATAGCATATGTAAGACCTTTATAAAATGTGAATCAAGCATGTCTCGTGACTAAAACTTGAGAGGGATACAAGTAAAATGTATTCATAGTTTATTGTCCATACCTGAGCCCATTGTTTGAGTTGCTCTGCCAAAGAATGTTAAGATGAGTTAGGAAGGATTTTGACTGACAGAAAGAAGCCTTCTGGATATTGAGTTTCCTGTATTACATATATTGCTCTATTTGCTGGGACCATCTCTGTGTCTTTTTTTGCTGAATTCCTCTACATCACTGAGACTGCAACACTTGCAGTGTATTGAATATCTGGGAGGACTTATGTGCTTCCGCATTTCTGACAAATTTGAACTTAAACTGTCTAGATGGCATTAATTACAATAGCGAGAAATCACAAGTAACAATTTGGATATTGAAATACTTTTTCCCAATGTTATACTCCAAGTGTAGGTGTACACTATTATGAAACACAAAACAAATTCTGGGGAAGACTGCTCCATAAATCCTCTTTTCAGCTTCTGTGAAAACAAGGGCGTAAGGTGAAAGGAAATGGAAGGACATGTATGCTTTAGTATCATAGTGGCACTGAAATAAAAACAGTTGAGGAAGACACACAGATCTCAAAGCTGATATACAGTCTTAAGATATGTTATAGAGTACATTTTCTGTGTAACATATAACAATAAAATCATATGACTGTGATCATTATCTGTTTACTCTTAATCAGGGATTTAGTTGTAAGACAACAAATATTTGTTTCACATTTAATTTAAACAAATATAAAAATGACCAATTGAATAGAATGGTGTGTCATAATGGAGAAGTAACAAATTATAGAATTAATATCCTCTTTGAACTAAAGTTGCTATAAAAGCCAAAGAACTTTGTGAAACATTGTGGATGTTTCATGCTGTCATGTTGTCCTATAGTCCAAAAGTGCACATTTTTTGACACATTCCATTAAGTCCTTTCATTGCATATAATTTTTTCATAAATAAAAATATTATTTGTTTTCCTGAAATTAATATGTCTGAGAAGGAAAAGACAAAAATAACTACTTTAATCGGTTTTACCTCAGCTTAACAAGCTGAGAGCTACAAAGCATAAACATTTAAAAAAATGTGCATCAACTCTTTATAAAGCAAAGGAACATTGTCTGTAAAAATCTTAAACCTCCATTGCCTGCCTCTTTGGGCTATCATTTATACCTGTACAAAGAAAATGGAGAGTGCAGTCATACCAAAAGGCTCACCTCTTCCAAGTACAAAGTAGCACTTTTTGGTCTTATTATGCAGAAATATATGATTCTAGAAAAGATTAGAATGAACTGTGTGGGAATTTTGGGACAACTTATGAGCCAGTTCTAAAAGGTTTTCTTGTATTTCAAGAAAGATGGTAGAAATATTTGTCGCAAAGATTTTCATTCCCAGTCTGAGATATTCTAAACATTTAATCAGGTGCAGAAATACAAATTAAAGCATGTTAATAAAAACTATGCATACCTCACTAAAGTTCCCGGTAATAATAGTTTAAGAGACAGAGTGACTGAGACTATGCTACAGGGCACTTTCCATTAAGAACGTTTGAAGCTGTAGGTTAAGCTCTTGTTTACGAAAGCTGTATGGAAGATATTTTATATGTCACAAAGTACTGCGTCTATTTATCTCTTATAGATGCTGTGACAAGGAGATCCCTCTTAATCTGCTTCTCATCAGCATGTATTAAAAGCCTTTGCTGGCCATACTTAACTGTGATGTATGTTTCCTAAGTTTTCAGTGTTTCAGCAAAAGTGCCACATATATTACAATGATAGTCATTAGTGCTACTTGCCTATAATTGCTTTGTACATACCTCATCCATGCAGCTATTCATATATCAGTGTTAGAAATGTGTTTGGAACACCAATGTCAGCATCTTGGTACAGAGGGCTGAAACAAACACACTTGTTATGATTCCCTGTGCCACCTAGGAGATTTGAAGGTTCAGTTCCCATTAATTAGCATCCAGGTCCCCTGAATGCCTGACTGTCTCAGCTTTCATCTCCCATGAATCTTTCAGGAAACAGTATGAGCTTTGACACTGCAAACTTCAGTATGCTTAAATGTTCGTACATGGAAAGTAAAGTTCTTATATAATCTGATAAAAAGGTTAAAAATACATAATAATATGCAAAAAATTTGATACTTCAGAGATATCAGGTATACTTGTTAGCTATATTTAGAATTACTCTGACAGCTTTCATTATAGTTACTCTCACACTAATTTTTTAAAATATTTTCCCTCCAAAGAAATGCAGTCAGCTATGTTATAATTAACTTGGCTGCCAAAAAATATTATATATTATCAGATGCTCTACCGACCTAAGGTAGTCAAAGAGTGGCAGCTGTATTGTTCGGTGTTTAATCAGGTCAAAGCTGTGGCAACTTTAATTATAGTTATTGTCAAGATGCTGCTTAGTGCTTGCAACAAACCTTGTCATGTGTCAGTTCTTGAGCCTTTTCTTTTAGTCATGTGTAAGTGAAAAGACTGTCCCTGTTAAATTTGACAGGCATGATTCTGTAACAAAAATTGGTATATTGCTAGATAAATTTGGGGTAATTTGGACACATAGTGTGAGGATAGGAAGTAGGCAAACATATTGAAGTAAAATGGAAAAAATCCGTACTCTTGTACCTAATACAGAGGATAAGAAACAGGTGCAGAGAAAGTGAGGCAGCAAGTCACAGAATTTTTTCCATTTCTTTTTTAGAAAAACAGTCCCACTATATACACCGCACCACTTTAAAAGCAAAATATTATCATGTATCATTTTAATGTATCCATCTGAGTCATCACACTATACTAAAAATGCAGACCTGTCATTCATGCATCTGCCACCTGGCTCAAGAAATGAATGTCTGGTGGTCCTTTGCCCTGTGCTTTCCAATTTATAATGCCTTGTCCTGCATAAATGTTACATTTTGAAACAGTGTCTCATTACTTTTCCTGCACTAATAGTTTGGCTCATTCCCTGTTTTTCTCCAGGTGTATCCACGCTGTCTCTATTATCCATGGACCCCTAGGCTCCATCTAAATAAAATAAAATTGCTTCTCCCAAGGAAAGGAACTGAAAGGATAGTTGGCTTCACAATCTTCTCCCTGTAAATCTGCCACATCTTAAGGATAGATAAGGTTTCATTCTCTCTGTTCACAACAATCCTTCAATATTATTCTGGCATATATCATATCATGTCACAGTATGCCTCCACAAGCAATGGCTGAGATGCATGCAGCCCACACTGTGGGTGTCATGCTATGAAAAACAAGAGTGTAGTCTCATTATTTATCCGGGAAGTTTATGTTTTCATAAGGGGTATTTGTTATAAGCAGAATCTCCTAAGATGTGTCAGAGTACAGAATAATAATTTAGGGATGTGGAGGCAAAGAAACTCCTTTATCTGCTCAGTTTTTGCTATGGTTTCTTTGGTGATCTGGTCCCTGTGCTCTAAGTATGATCTTCTAAGGAGTGAGTTGAAAGGAATAATCACTTCTCTCTAGCTGCTGACAATGCTTCTGTGTTTGGAAACAGACTGGGAGCTGAGGACAGGTGAAAGGCCAGAAGGGTCAGGACCCAAACCACAATGACCTTGTGCCACTGTACCTGGATGAGGTAAGCTGGGCAGCTCAAGGAGTGACAGATGGAGTCAGGCCAGAGGTCAGATCACCATACATATTTGTGGTGATGGTGCAGGTCTGGGTCAAGTCATGAAGTCAAGTCATATTTCAGGGTTAAGTCAAGCAGTGTAACTGGTATCAGAAATAATGCAAAGATTGCCAGGTGTGTCTACAGCAATGGAGCAAGACTGAGGCCAGGACAAAAAGTCAGTTCGCAGGTCAAGGCTCAGACCAAAAAGGTCCCTAGCCAGCCACATACAGAGCTAGGACAGAGCTAGGACCATGTACATGGCAAAACATCTCAGGCATGGACTGGAGATCCAGGCCCAGGTACAGGGGTGCTTCCAAGGCCTGAGGCCTGCCCAGTCACTGCCCTACTCTACTCAGCAGGGGAGACAAATTATAGCAAAAGGCTCGTGGGTCAAGGTATGGACAAAGAGAGATCACTCAATAATTATTGTCATGAGCAGAACAGACTCAACTTGGGATATTTGATTTAATTTATAACCAATCATATCAGAGTAGAATAATGCAAAATAAAACCCAAATCCACCATAGAGTTCTCTCCCCACAAGGCTGCAGGTCCTGTCAGAAGCCTGCTCCAGCATGAGCTTCCCGCAGGGTCACAAACTCCTTTGGGCATCTACCTGCTCCGACGTTGGGTCTTCCACAGACTGCAGGTAGATCCCTGGTTCCCCTTGACCTGGAGCTCCTCCTGCTGCTCCTTATTCACCAGCCTTGGTGTCTTCAGAGCTGTTTCTTGCATGTGTTCTCTCCAGCTGCAACTGTACAGTGATTTCTCCTCCTCTTTTTGAATCCATGATCCCAGAGGGGCTGCCACCATAGCTGAGTGGCTCAGCTCTCACTAGCGTCGGGTCCATCTCAGAGCCGGCTGACATTGGCTTTGACAGATGTAAGGGAAGCTTCTGGCACCTTCTCCCAGAAAACATTCTCTTGCCCCTATGTCTACCAAAACCCTGCCATGCAAACCTAGTACAATTATTGAAATCTGGCCCAACAGTGACAGGTTCAAAGGAAAGAATGAGCTCATCAATATGAAATGTTTGGGAAGGTGAAGCTTAATTTGTAATATATGAGTATATGAGTGAGTAGGGGGAGTAGCTGGGGTCTTTTTGTTGGTTTTCTTTTTACTGTATGTGGTAGAAAAGGAATGTCTCTTATTGTTTGGGGACTTTTTTAGAGGCAGATATAAAAAAGATTTTTTTTTTGTTACATATAGAGCTTTTATGCATTCATTCAGGTAGCTTACACTCTGATTGCAAAGGCCATTAATTTTACTCTAATAATTGCCTCAAAAAGTAGTTAAATATTTTTAAAAAAGAAACCCAAACCCCAAAAGTTCCCTGTGATTCATAATAAGTTATAACCGTGATGAGAATAGACATTAATTTTCATATCTTGCAATGGAATCTGGGGAATTAACTGCAAATCATCTTCCTAATGATTGCACTGTAGGTACACATTGACATCTATTCTAGTCATCAATTTTTTTCTCCCTCTGATAAAAACAATAAGACTCAATTCCCAGGTACATAAAGGCAAATCATGAAACAAAACTAAAAAGCCACCTAGATGTCCATTTGCAGAGAAGAGTCATGGTTCTTGGTGATTCATAGTAGGACATTTTTTCCAAGAAGGACAGAGTCTTTGAGCAATAGAAAAGCCAGCAAACAATATTAAAAAATGGCAAGTGAAGATATCTAAATTATTTTGCCCTTTGTTATCACAGAATAATAGAATGGTTTGGGTCAGAGGGAACCTTAACAATAGTTTAGTTCTTATCCTGCCATGGGCAGGGACACCTTGCACTAGGCTGAGTTGCTCAAAGTCCCATCCAACCTGACCTTGAGCAGTCCAGACATCCACAGTTTCTCTGAGGAACATGTTTCAGTGTCTCAGCATGACCACAATAAAGAATTTTGTCCTAATATCTCATCTGAACTCCTTCTTTCAATCTGAACCCATTCCTCTGTGTCCTATCACTTATGCCCTTGTAAAAGGTCCCTTCACAGCTTTCTTGTCAAACACCTTGAGTTACTAGAAGGCTATTGTAATGTTGTATTGGAATCTTCTCCTAAATTCCTTGTATGCACAATCCTTCATAGGAGTCTAAAACCATCACAGTACACATAGCCTGAGAGTTTAGGAGCTCTTAAGAAAATTAGGACTTTTAAGTTATTTGTGTTCATTTTGGGAGTTAGAAACATAACAGTCAGCTTTGGAAACATCATGGAAATATTAGGAGTTTTTCAGTCTTTACATATGTATTGGTAGAATTTTGAAGGGCAAACTCCTTTTAAATTTTTATTAATATGTTATATTTTTCAGTTTAGGGAGTGAAATTTTCATAGTTCAGTATAATGAGTGGAATTCATAATTAGTAATGGTGGCCGTTTGGAGAATATAAAGATTTTACTGGAGCCTGAAAAGTTATTAAAAGAGATTCTCTTGATCTGTTAATTTGTCATCATTATTATCTCTCTACAATCAAATAGGTTATATTGTCTAGGTTTTGGAAGATAGTCATGGATAGGATGGATGCTTATCAATTATGAATCAATTAATTTATACTATAGCTATGTAAACATTATGTTTAATATTTTGTCAGATTTTATTCGCTTGATGAATTTTCTGAAGATAAGTTCTCAGTTCATAGCTTCTAATTTTTCAGGTAATTTCTACTAGAGTATTATGATACACAAATAATTGGGCAAAATAATTCAAATAAATGATGATAATGAATAACTTACATTTTTATAACGTCTTTCATCTTGACTCTATATCCAGCATCTCAGTAGTGCCTCATTTTGTGATACTTCAAGCAGAATCCATCCCTCATGTGTGCCTTTTCTTAGTGCTAATTGCTATTTTGATGTGAAAGCAGGCATGTAGACAGGCAGCTCTTACCAGACTAAGAGAAAATATTAATCGTCTTTCTAAGAGAGGTCTTTTGTAATAAATTTAAGTAGACAGGTGATTATAACAGAATCATTTATAGAAAATTCTTGTTGCTTTTTACATGTCAGACTGGTAGCTGTGCTGTAAGAAACATTCTGATTATATATTAGTAGCAAACATACAAACTGGTTTTTGAAAACTGTTCTTTTCATTTTCCTTTGGGGTGCTTTTATATAAAATTTTATCAGAGACTATTACTAAATAAATAATTAGTATATCTTTATTATGTTATTTCTTATATTGGTGAATATTTATCATGTGAAGAAGTGGGAAAGTCTTCATGGTAGTATTATTTGCCCACTGACAAGAGAATTAGAAGAGGTACACAGTTTTAGTTTTAGTAGAGGTACACAGGATTAGTTTTTCCAAAAACTCCCGTCATTATTTTTACAAGCTGGTTTTTAAATAATTCATTATTAACCTGCTCCTTAGATGATGATAACAGCACCAACAAACACCAACTACAACAAACAGTAACACAGACTCCATTTCCAGACTGATCATAAAACAGAAATTCTGGCAGTGGTTCCTGAGTTAAACATCACATATTTTGCAACTCTATATTTAACATCTCTATCCTCTGGATAGTTTTATCCTTTCAATACCTTGGTATTCAGATTGATCAGTCACAAATTAATGTACTGTAAACACTGAAGATTTTGCATAAAAATACTTAATCTAAACTGCGGGTGGTACAATGCAGAATGTTATAGTTCAATGTAAATAGAATTCAAATCACATATAAAATATTTTTCTTTTTTGAACGGCAATGGTATCTGAACTATTAATAAAAGAAACAGTAGTCACTTAGACATGGATCTACCAAAAGTAATAATGCCCTAATTCTACCTTTGCTGAAGACAGTGGTAAATTTTCATTATATGTAAGAGGAAGAGAATTTGGCCAGTGTTTCGAGAACTCTACATTTAGGCTAAGCTTTATTCAACCACTTAATTAAAATTTCTGCTTGTTTTCTACTTGGTTATTATTCCTATGGTGAGCTTAATTGCTGCTATATGAACAGTGCATTTGCCTGGAGAAATTTACTAGTTTTCAGTTGAGAAGCATTCACTTGTCATACACAGTTTGTGGTAAGTTGTGTTAAGCAGTACCCTACTTCTATGCACGTAGTTCATATGATGAAGTCTGTAGTGTGAAACTATATAGAGCAATTAGCTTCTGCTGTCATTAAAAACTGACAGTAATATCTTCATTCATTCAGATGCTGCAAACTCCTCTCCCTCTACTTGCTTGATGCATGCATGATGCTCTGTGTGTGGCTGGGGATTTCCAGAGGTTATGCAACTTTCACATTCCATACATGCAGTACATTCCATCCCAAGTTCATACTGAAAACGTTTGGTTTTGCAACCCCCTTTTTTTCCCCCAGTGTCAAACCCAGAAGGAATAATTATGATAACAACGGTAGGCAACAAAAGTTGCAACAATTATTATATCTGTCAAATACAAGAAACATGTTTTCTAGCTTTTTTCTATCTGTTATGTATTGAATCATTAAATGTGCTTGCTTTTAGCCTTTAGTATTTGACAGAAAATTTAATAATTCTTCCTTTTTATACAGTACAATTCTGATATGCTCCACCATCCAATTACTTGTTTAACTGTGGATCCTCATCATTAACTTCAAAAAAGTCCACTGATCCCAAAAGTGGAGGAATGAAGGAGAAGTGAATTGATACACAGACATATTTTCTCAAACACAAAACTCTGAAACATTCAGAGGGATAGTGAATGTAACCAGTGTATCTATTCAGCCATCATCTCTCTGATGAAATATGGTGTTGTTTCAACAGTATATGCTACACAGGTGAATAGTTCTAGACTGCAGTACACAAGACTCAAATACTCCTTTATTTTCAGAATTATTGTATTCAACAAATTTATCTTCTGAAAACACGCTTATTTACCTGCCTATTTTCTTCTTTTATCCCTCAATACTGGCACAATTTGATAATTTTCATTGTGTGTTTTTTTTCTTCATGACATTTTAACTTTTTGTGTAGATATGTATCTTTTCCTCCCTCTTATGATATCATTCAACTGCATACTGCAAATACACACATGCTGGAAAGACAAATGTATATTATACCATAGGAATGTTAATACAAAGTATGTTTTTTCTTATAGAAAGATTACTGCCTATGTTTTAAGAATCATATTTTGATATGTACTTTTTTTTCCTCATACCTAATGACCGTAACAAGATGTGGTTTTTCTTGTATTTTCTTTTCTATTTTATGTCTTCATTACACTACACTGTAACATCAAATTCTCCATTTTCACATCACAAATATTCTTCAGGAAAAAAGCATTTACTAAATATTTATAAAAATATATTTATTCCTGATGCTTGAGTTTTACTTAAAATGTCATCTTTGTGTACCTTGATTTCAAGACGTTGAATTTCATGCCTGTAAGGATATCTACAATTCGTTCTGTTTCTTTTCTGCATTTAAGTCATGGTTTTAACAAGAGCTGTTCTGAGTCATTTTCTTAGTGAAAAAAATTGGTATCTTAGTCACCTAAGAGAAAAAAAGTATATTTGTGAGTTTATAATATGTGGAATTGTGCATAATACACAAATTTAAGTCATATGTCCCTTAGTCATTCTGATAAAGTTTCTAGTTTAAGAAAATAAAATGCAGCAGAGGTCAAAATGCTAACCCGGTAATGTTTTCAAAGTCATGCGGTTTATTCATATCCACGTATTTTTCTGACAAAATCCACAAAAGATTTCTATTCTTTACAAAAATATACAGCTATTATACCTGTTTTCTAGGTACATGAGAGCAGGTTAAATTCTTGTCTAACATTTTCAGGAAATGGACAGCTTAGTTGGTACAACCCAAGGAGAGGCAAATACAGCTAAGAGGCCATTATGTGGATTAATTCAAAAAGTCATTTTAGCCCTTGGAAGATATCCCAGTGTCCTAGAATTAGGCAGTGACAAAGTTGAGCTTTATGTCTCTTGTGTGCAGTCAGTTACTTCCCCACCTTTCAGCTGGTTCTGCATGCCCTTTGGCTATCACTGGGTATGTAGCTGAGTTTTAACTCATTAGTGCGATAGCAGCTCTCCAGCTGACACCGGAGGCCTTGTGCTGAAATGGGCACATTCTCTGAATTCTAGTGGGATTCCCTTGTGAGTGAGCATGGATCAGAGAGAACAACCTGATTGCTCAGCAGCAGCAGCAAACATACTGACACTCTATGAGAGGACTTAGGTGAATGGCTCGTGCTAGTTGTCTGAAGTGGGCACTGTGACTAAATGCTCTAATGCCTCTTTTAATAATAAATTTTAGTACAGCTAGGGAGGATGTAAGAAAATTAGGAAAATTAAAATGACCTAGAGATATTATTACAAACTAAGTCTTGCACTCTTTCTGGAAGTTACTTAGTGATTCTACTTTGTTAACTCAGGTTTATGTTTTCATTTAAATCAACCAGGTTAATATAAATATAAAGTAATACACTAGAAAATAAGCTGCCAGCTATCTTTAGAGTAAAATCCCAAAACCCAACCAAAAAAAGGTCTTCCTCAATTGTGGTAGTAGAGTCTATTTTGGGGCTCCTCAGTAACTCAACTATTTTACACAACTTGAAATATTTTTTCATGTATTTTATATCTCCATTTCACTATGACATTTGCCCTATTTGGTCTTATTAGTTGCACTCTCATTAGTCAAGGATGTGCTGTTGTTATAGATACCTGGACTAAGCCTCCTCTATAATAACATACCAGGATATTTTTCTATAGAAAGGTGATAGTTCCTTAACAAAAGGACATCCTTTTGTTATGCAGCACTAAACACAGAGGGTTTTTTCCTGTCTTACATCCAGATTTGTCTAGAGTTCCTTGTTGGCTTAATGACATACATCCTACACATGGACAGAAAAGAAAGATTCCAGATTATTATAGAAGAAATGTTTGGTGTGTATATCTCAGAGCAGACTACAGCACTGGATTGGACGACAGTAATACTGTGTGGTCAGGGATTTGGACTAGATGATCACTATAGGTTCTTTCCACCTGAAATTTCTATTCTATTCTAGTCTATTCCAGTCTACTCTATTCCAGTCTACTCTATGTTATGTTTTTCTAAGTAAATATAGGTAAACCCAGGGTGGAAAATAGTGCAGTGCTCAGGCCAAATACAGAAGTCTGTAACTAGGAAGAGGAGTCTCTCCAGCAGTCAGAAGTTTTAGTAGCAGTTGTCTTTTCAGAACTTGACATTTTAAGCAAGAATGGCTTTTTGAATTTCACCAATACGTCAATAGAAAATGCCCTGCAATGTCACAGTTTAGCATTATTTCAGGGGAAAAAAAATGTCTTGGAATATTTTGTAATCGAATTTATTACTTTTCTGCATAATTCCAGGTACAGTAAAGCAGAGAGTAAGAGTGAAGAGACTGAAAAAAATACTTGGGGTCTTTTAATGTGTGTTTTTACATTTTGCTTTGGTTATAGTGAAAGTGTTCCCCAGTAGCATAAAAAAATGAATCACAGTACCACTAAGCATGGGGTAAAGTGTCACCAAAGCCATTCCTAAACAAGTGAAGAAGCAATCTCCAACATAGAATCACAGAACATTCTGGGTTGAAAGTGACCCAGAGGATCATTGGGTCCGAGTCTTGAGTTCATGGCCCATACAGGGATGCCAGTGTAGCTCTTACCTCTTGCCTCTCAAGGCATAATATTGTGAGTTTAAATACCTTAGGAGACTGCAGTTTTCCACAGAAACTATTTTATTTGTTTTGGTTTCTGTTTTAGGCAATTTTTTGTCCCACCAGCTCTCAATAAGAATATCAAGCTACATAAAATTCTGTATAACACAAGTGGTGACAAACATCAGTCACTTACTGAACTGTAGGAAAATTCTATGCCCTGTTCTACTTTTTCAGGTAAATAATTAATACTTGATAAAAAATTAAAAGGTTAATTTAGGAAATTATCCCATTTAAAATTAATTTTTGATGTTTGAAAATTAATGAAATCAAGCCATCTCAAGACAATGTCAATTATTCCCCGATAAGAAATAATATGAATACTGTCATAGGGGAATACTGCAAATTTCACTCATGTAACTAGGCCCACAGAAACCATTGAAGCCATGCTCATAGTGGGAGTGATTAATGTGAGAAAGGCTTGCAAGATGAATCACTTCAGATATGTTGTTACTTTTCACTATTAACTTTAAAAAATAGAAAAAAGGCCATAATTCAAATAATATAAAACCAAAATTTAACTGAAAGTTAAATCTTTGGAAACAGTTCTGGTAAAATTGATGTTGAGTTGGTATAATAGATTATTTCTGAAATAATAGTTTTGACACAAAACATTACTTTGCTGGCAATTATTAGGATGTTTTGATTTCCATCTACATCCTCTTGACATCTAGATGGTATATACAGAATATAGTGTGGTAGTGAGCCAAAGTTAGCTAATCTAAAGGTACAGACTCTACTTTTCCATGAGATTTGCATGGAATTCCAGGAAAATGGGAAGTTCCCTTTAGGAAAAATCAGTTCTACATCTTCCTGAATCAACTCAATTGGTATGGGATGGGAAATACTTCTGGCCTATTCTTCTCCTTTTATGTTGTGGTACTACTGGGATTCTATTAGAACAAGTGTACTTCCATGGTTAGTTCAAAGGGCATGGGAACAAAAAAGAATGAGACATGGAGACAGGACTCTCTGAACTTCTCAGTTCTTATGTCTGGCCACAGTCTGGCTTCCAAAATGTATTGTCAAATTATGAAAAACTACGCAATTCTTTAACAAAACTGAAAAAGCATTTCTTACCCACTTACCATGGTACCTGTCAACTTCCCAAGGTATTATGCTTTGTTCTCTCAAACTAGGAATATTTCTCTATTTGGGGGTACAAAAAATAAAAACCAAAAGAAGTCATAAATGTTAAGACTAAAAGGAAAAATATAATCCATTAAAACAGTTATTTTAAAAAGTTTGTTTAACTCCTGTCTCATTTGATATAGAAAGATGGTTATAAGGAGTACAAAATTAGTTGAGTCAGAAAGTGTGGGTATGTTGGGAGAAGAGAAGGAGTGGCACAGTTGGTTGATTTGCAAAATGTCACGTGGCTCCATAGGTGGGACTACAAATACCTAGGGAGCTATTACTGCTAAAACATTAAATTTGTTTGTCAAGAACAGAATTATGTATTGATAGATTTGAAGACTTACATCTGCTGAAATGTTAAACAACCAAATTACAATTACACTAGGAAAAATTCAAAATATATGAGTCTATAGTAAAACAGAAAGGATACATGACAGGAAACTCAGGAATAAAACTGCGTGGTTAATATTGCAAATTTAAATAATTGTGCAGCATCATGCCTCAAATCGTAGAAGTGATTCTGATCTCTTTAGTAATTACATGTTATTGGCTTCAGTAAATTTTCTTCAGATTTGCACAGTTGTCAAATGATAAATATATCCTATAGCTTTTGGGAAGGAAGTTTTACTTTTGAGGTTGAGGATCTAACCAACCTAAAGCTTAAGGTGTTGGGAAAAATCAATAAATAATTAAATAAACATGAAGATGTAAGAAGAGGAAGAAATACTCTGCATGATTACTGGGATCCTAAGAACATTGCAAAAGTCAGAGCATTTACTATGCACCTGGGATTTGGAAACAGTGGATGTCAGGATAGCAATGAAGTTACAAATGATAATGCTACCAAGAAAGCTACTGAAATAAACTGCAAACAACTTACAAGTTCATGGATTTTGCAATTCAATACATCCTAAGGGAATAGTTTTAGAAGTGAACATTGAAAGTTTAATGCCAGGCAGCGTGGAAATAAGTATTTCACAATTTCTAATGCTTGATTTAAGCTGCCTTGTGTAAAGGATTTATATTTCTTTTTAAGATTGCATTATATCTGGCAGAAATAATAACAATAAAAACATTGAAACCTGTAAAATGTTTTCTCTTAGAAAAGAAGTTAATATTAATAAATGATTCAGAACTTGGAAAACAGTATGTTTGTCAGTATCAACAGTAGACTGACAGCAGGGTGAGCAGAAAATTTCAGTGGAATAAATCAGTGACAAACTTTCCTAAACCTGGTGAGTTTTTATGGAGGATTCTCAAACAGACACAGCAATTTTTTATAGAGACATAATAGCTTTACTTCTATATCTACTCAGTAAATTCTTGAAGTCAGTATGACTATTGTTGTTTCGTTATTATGACATAAACACATTTTTCTTCTTTATTTTAAGGTGGATTTTGTAACTATTTACTCTTAGAGTGTCTTCATTTCCACCAGTATTGATTAATATTACTGAGAGTTGCAAGAGATCAAGGATCAAGAATGACAGACAGAATATTTTTTCACTAAAGATAAAATTATATAGATATATAATGAATTTGTAAAAGCAGTGATATTTTGTGTTATTCTGCAGCATAATGACTTACTCTATGTATTTCAGATCAAGAGCTTTTTTTTGGTTGGGGTGTTTGCAGCTCTTTTTTTCACAGAATCACTGAATATGACAAGTGGGAAGGGACCCGCAAGGAGTCCAAAATTTGGCCCTGCACAGGGCCATCCCTAAGAGTCACATCATGAGAGTCACATCATGTGCCTAAAAGCATTGTCCAAATGCTTCTCCAGCTCTGCTGGGCTTGGTGATGTGGCCACTTCCCTGGAGAGACTTTTGCATTTGAATGTCATGCGGTTGGTGATTTATATTTCCTATTGTGTATAGGAGTATTTGTAGTTTCTTTGTAGTCAAAGAGTACCTTGCCTTTACTTGTCCTGTTTTATTATTTGATTACTTCATTGGTAATTGCTTAATATTTACCACTCATTTAAATGTCATTGCATTGAATGTACAATTTTATGTTTTATTTATTGTAGCTTGGTAATGCTATTTAACATATGGGTAGTTAGAATAATAAAATTAATGTAGCACCTTACCTTGGGAGCTGTCACTGAGCTACTGTTTTCATAGGACTTTTATTATATTTTCTGTCACTAAGGGGTTTTATTGTGGCAGTTATACAACAGTCTCCCACTGAGATATTCTTTCAGCACTTGTTCCACTCTGGATTTAGAGTGTTCAGTAGCCAGTTCTGTGCATTAAAGGTCATTTTTTATGAATGTCAGAAACCAATACAGGCATGTGTACATAAGTACCTGCAAAGAAAATGCCACTTAAAAATAAAGATGTTTTTAGCTTGAGCAATGATACCTTAGGAAATTAATTTTAAAATCCAGGACATTTCTGTTCTCTTTGCCAGGTATTTCCACATTGTATTTTTCTAGTCTTAACAGTCTAGTTACAAGGAGGTGGGAATATTTTTAAAATAATCTTCTCCATGTATCCTTACAAAGAGTAAGATTCTGTGTATCTATGTGTGTTCATGCTTGACTGAAGGATCAGGTTTTAGCCTATAACAAATAACAGGGCTCAGCCGCCAATGCAGGTAACAAGCCAGGGAAAGCTTTTTCAAAATTTTCATATGCTACTTTTCCTGCAACAAAACATTTAAAATCACAATGTTATAAGTGAACAATGAATGTGGAGACAAAAACTGTATCAAACAAAAATTACTTTGTCTCTATTTCTTTTATTTTTCAGTAAAATCTTCCCATAGGATCTATAGTAACAAGACATATGGCATGATTATTTATTTACTTTTATTTCATGCTGGTTCATCTTCTTTTACTAACGATTATATTATAAACACTGCATAGCTAAATGCCAAATCAAGTTCCATAAGTATTAAGTTTATTGGATTTTATCAGAGTATTTTGATGAGGCTACTTTCACCGCATTAAGTAAATTCATTTTCCAAGTGAGCACAACAGTTATTTAACAGCTCTCAGGAATACTAGATATCAGTCTCGTCCTGACACGAAGATACCATCTTTGTTTAAAGCTTTCCTCTTCCTGTAGTGCCAAGTAAGTTGCCAAACAGCAACAGATTTAAAATATGGCCAAGAAACTAGAGATACTTAAAAAGACATCTGAATGAAATCACTGAATTTAGGACCTCTGTGAGCTAACAAGCCTTAGGAGGGACTCACTAAAGATATGCTGAATTGAAAAGTGGAAAAAAACAAGGACCAAAAAAAAGTAATACAATTCTGCTGTTTGAAAAGAGCAGAACTCTCTTAGTGGGGACATTGTTCATGCTTATGTCTTCCGTCAGATCAAACAGAGGCTTTGCTAATTCTGTTCTCCAGTAAAATATGAATAAAAAAATAATACTATTCAGATACTTTTAGTGCTTTCACCATTGTGCTTTTATATGCAAGTCACGATGGCATGCTAGACTAGCATTCCAAAAAATAGCTCGTCCTTGTACAGCAACAAAGTAACACATGAGATGAGTTAGGGAATGATGACAACAAAATGGTATTTTCAGCCAAACAGTTCATTAATACTTTCTGTTTCTCAAGCCTGTTTACTAGCAAAGTTGAGATCTGCACATAAGCAGACCAGAATGGAAATCCAGCATTGCATAAAGCAATAAATTAGGATATTTCTTCAAAATTTTTCATAATATAGTATAAAACATACTTCCAGTTAAGGATTTACAGATAAATCCAGTCTCTTAATCCACATGAGAGAACTGGCAGTCAGCATGAAAGCAGAGATCATCACGGGTACATAGTGACTTCTTTTGTGTTCCTATCTAAGAAGAAATAGAAAGATTGTCTTTCTTACCCTGTACTTTGTCTAGCAATACTTTTTTCTGGTAAAATTTGGATGAAGTAATTGAAGACCTACAGCAATTTTATTGAGGACAAAATGGCATGCTCTTAACAGGCCAAAACAAATAAAATTATATGTTAAATCAAATCTTTTCTGAAAATATTTTAGGGAATTTTCATCTTTGTTTATGTAAAATACTACTTTTTTCTCTGTTACTTCTTCTGGAACCCATGTGTGGCATACAGGAATGTATTAACATTTTTTCATGCTTCTATCAGGAATTATTTGATCTAATCTGAAAAAGCGTAAAGAATCTAATAGATTAAGGAGATTTAAGGTGATGAGTAGTGTTATGCATTAATTTGGCTCTTTTAACAACAACAGGAGATCAAGTACCATTTAACTGACAGAGACTTTCTAATACCTAAATACTTAAGCTCTGTTCCAGATTAAGTTATTCAGAAAAAAACTTACCTCACTTAGAGCAAAATCTCTGTGTAGATGTAGCATTGCTTTCAGATAGTCATCTGTATCTGAAAAGTCTTTTGAAGGGTTCTAAGAAGTAATCTCTTCTTGTGCAAATACAAAGGTGTCTCTGATGGCTTGCATTAGCTATCTCCTTTTGGTACTCACTCTGCTTTTTAGGTTCACCCAGGCATGCCCTCAGGCACATTTCTTAATCTTGTGTTAATATTAGTTCCACTTACAGAAGGCTGACCAAGGAGGTCATTTGAACCTCCCATTGCCCCGAATTTTACAGGAAATTTGAAAAACTATATTGAGTATTCAGAGATTGTTTTTTTTTTTTTCCTCAGAATCCTTGTTCATCTCAGTAATAGTACTTACATGTAGTGAAAACATCCATCAGACTTAGTTTCTTGACTAGCCTGCAGGAAAAGTAGTGAATATCAGTAGTAGGGAGATATAATTCCTGCAGTACTGACTTACCAAATAAACAAATAAAACTTACTTCTGCATGAATAAATATCACTTATTATGAGAAGAGATATTGAGATAATGTCCCAGAGTTTTATTATAAAGTCTCTCTACTATATGTTTGCAGGAACTACTATGAAATCTTAAATATTTTATTTTGAATAACAATATGACAAGGTTTTTGATGTGGAAAATAGAGATTAAGTATTCAATTGAGAAATAAGACACTAATATCTAAAGTCAAAATTAGACCTGCAAACAAATTAAAGATCCATAAAGAAGCCAAAATTCCCAAGGAATCTAAAAATACTACATGAGCAATGATGTTACAAGCATTGAGAGCATACAGAATTTCTCAAGTCTCAAAACTGCAAAGCAGATCAATGCCAATAAACCTATATACCAGTTCCATTCACTGAAAAAACCCTGACCATTTTCCTAACTCATGTGTAGAGTTTGAACCTGTATAGGTGCTCTGAACAATTTTATAATTTCTAATGTGAGAATCCAGGACTTGCCTTTCACAACTATGCACTCTAAATTCCAAGCTACAGAAACATCTGATTCTGTATCAGTAGACAAGCATTTTATGTTGTAAGTTTTACTAAAAGCAGCAAAGAACATCAACTGTTTTTCGTTTTTAAATTTCAGCACAGGAAAATTGGATGCCAAAATTCGCCTTGATAAAGTCCATTTGCCTCAATGAGATTACTTTGATTTAAATTAATTTTTGTTTACAAAGCTGGGAGTAGCTTATATCCCCTCATAACCTACATTTCCATTGAACAGTTAAACTGACCTTCAAATGTAAGCCTCTTTGTAAACCTGAAATTCTCAAGAGTCCTTGGTATGCACTGGTGGCTCATGACATTGTTTTGTGCCATAGAAATAAAACAAATGTCCTAAGAGAGAGAGGTCTTCGAAAGCACCATCTGTACCCTGCGTCACACCACCCCTGTCAAGAGGAAAAAATGAGTAGTTGTGATAGGAGACTGTCTCCGAAGGGGAATGGAGGGCCCAATATGCAGACTGGACTCAATTCACAGGAAATCCTGCTCTCTCCCAGAGGCTTGGGAAGGGCCATTATTGGAAAACTTCTCAGTCTTGTAAGGACCCTGATTACTAGCTGTTACTGGTCGTTCAAGCTGGCAGTGACAAAATAACAGAGAGAAGTCCGAGGGCAGTCAAAAGGGACTTCAAGGCCTTGGGACATTTGGTTGAAGAATCAGGAGATCAGCCAGTGGTTTTCTCAAACCTTCCAGAAACAAGGAATAATATTGATAGGAATGGGAAGATCTGTTAGATCAGTGTGCAGCTCTGAGACTGGTGTAAGCATAAAGTCTGAATTTTTTAACCACGGGATAATCTATTCAATGCCTGATGTACTGATGGGATGTAGAGCAGAGGAAGAGCCTCTCTAGAGGGGAAGAAGATTTCTAGCAGAGGGTGATTGTTGGTAGAGTTTTAAACTAACTTGGAAGAGGGTAAAAAAAAATACCAAGCTTGCAAGTGATGAACAATGGGGTGGTGTGTCAAAACTTGAGGAGATGAGCACTAATGGGATCCCTCAGCCTGTATCACGAGAAGCTGGCTACGAAGTACTGTTCCTGAAATGTTTCCACACTAATGCATGCAGCAAGAATGAACAAGACAAGCTTGAAACTTGGACCCAGTCCCAGATATTCGATATCAAATCAAAGCCTTGTGAGGAGCAGATGAAATCACTTGGTTTGTTCAGCCTGGAGGAGACTTAGGGGAGACCTTATTGCAGTCTACAATTTTATCATGAGGAGAAGAGGAGGGACAGACATGGATCTCTTCTCTATGATGATCAGTGACAGGAGCTAAGGAGCACGCTTCCCAGAGAAGTGGTCGTGCTACCAAGCCTGTCTGAGTTCAAGAGGCATTTGGACAATACACCCGGGCACATCGTGTGATTCTTGAGGTATCCTGAAGAGGGCAAGGAGTTGATCTCAATGAATATGAGTCCCTCCCAACTCAGTTTATTCTATAATTCTATGAAATTAGTAATCCAATATAACTTGGTGGAGAAATATTCTGTTCTAGGCACATGGCAAAATGCTACAGCAGCACAGTTCAAGTTGCTTGGGATTAAAATAATAAAATTCAAGTGTGTTGTACTTCAATGAAAACATCACTTATATTTTGTTTGTAGTTATGATGGTAGAGAAAAAGAAACCTGCAGTCAACCATACTTCAATGAAAACATCACTTATATTTTGTTTGTAGTTATGATGGTAGAGAAAAAGAAACCTGCAGTCAACCAAACTGCAAGAGGAACTTTTGTACCAGGCGGCCAAGGTACTGGTGGTGCTGGGCCTCAGAGATAGCCTTTGCAAGAATAGGTTGGGTCTGTTCCCTGCCAGACACAGGCAATTCCAGCCATTTCCAGTGAGCTCTATAGCAGACTCACCACAGCAGACATGTCAGTCAGGTGAGACTTCTATGAAAGTATTTAAGAAAAAGCCCCACCTAGGCAGAGGAGGAGGGAAAATAATTCGATGTGGAATGGTGAACACAAAGGTCAGAGAAGGAGGTGGAGAAGGTGCTGCAGATGCCAGAGTAAGTGCTCCCCTGTAGCCCACAGAGAGGAGCAGATATCCATGCTGCAGGTCATGAAGCACTCTGTGTGGAGCAGGCAGGCATTTCCTGAAGGACCTTCAGTCTGTGGAAAGTCCACACAGAGGCAGTCTTATCCTGAAATATTGTATCCCATGGGAGGGAACGCATGCTGAACCAGGGGAAAAGTACCAGAAAGGACCAACAGAGAGGAACAGTTACATACTGACAGCTGCCTTCAGTATTCCATTCCCCATGCTGCCAAAGGTGGGGAGAGTAGTCAGAAGTATGTTGAGAAGGAAACCAGCTGAGCCTGGGGAAAACAGATGTGTGGGAGAGGTAAAATTTTTATAGGTGTTTTTTTTTGTAGTTGTTTTTCTTCTTTTTTTATGTTTTGCTCCTCCGTACCTGAATATGCTTTGGCAATAAATACAATTACGTTTTCTCTTCTCAAGTCTGTTTTTCCCATGACTGTAATGAGTAATTAATCTCATTTTATTTAAACTCATGAGCTTTTTCATCCTATTTTTGCCCTCTATCCTAAAAGTGAGTGTGAGTGGGAGGATTGCTGAGTGGGTAACTGGCTGCTGGACAAGACTAACTCTATTGTAGCTTTCTAAGTGGCAAACTGTTACTCAAATTAGATCTAAGAGTCTGTGTGTGGCGTAGAGAAATGTTACTGGTATTACATGCCAGGGCTAAGTCTTCAGTGAAAATGTGCCAGAAGAATAAGCAATAATTAAGGTACCTCGGGATAAAGAGGGAAACATCTTGATCTTTACAGGAGGACTCAAAACAAAGCAAAGATACAGAATAATTTCTGAAAAGTATAATAAAATCCTTTAAGTATGGACTGCTATGTAACAAACTGAATTCAACCTCATTAACTCAGACAAATGTACTGTCTAGATCAACCTCACAATCATTTAAAATAACTTGAGAGGTTTTGTATGTGTTTGCTTTTTCATTTCATTTTTTTAAAAAATAGATTTTCTTATAAGCCAAAGCTGGTAGCTGGCATAAGCACTGATAGCACTGAACACATACTTTAGTGTAAGGAATTCTCTGAGGAAACACCACACACAGGAAACAATGGTTTGTTGCTTTTCTTTTTTTTTTTTTTTTTTCCTGTAAAAGCAGGTCATTATTAGCACCAGAAATTCTGCCCTTTTCTGCCCTGCTTCCAAGCATAGTTATACCATTTCCACCACAACCATGTCCTAAAAAGTCTGTATGTTTAGTATTGAATATTTTTCTAGCCTTATATAAAAGTATGTCTGAAATCTGAACAATAATAACTTCAGCAGATATTCCTGCTCTTTATAATTTTTTATACATTTTTAATATCTCTTCAGGGAATATGGCCAGTAGTGGTTTCTGCACCACAGGGTACATTATAAACAACAGCTGTCCACAATAACAATTAAACTACTGAAATGAGAATTGAGAGAATCTATTCAAGAAAGAATTTCAGCTTGCCTCATACTTTATGAAATATTCTAATGGAACCATACATATATACACATAAACAGAATGTGTAGGTTTTATGGGAATAGAAGTGGTTTAGCACATGAATTTTGAAGGGGTGAGAAATAAAGAATATAAGCATTGAAGCTTATATCAAACATATTAATTCTGTGTAGGATGTTTTTTATACTGACTTTCTGAAAATGCTTTGTTTATGCTTTTTCAACATATATAAAATCCAGCTGCTTTGCCAGTAGAAAATGCTCAAAAGCCTTTGTTTACTCTGTAAGGTATGCTAACTTGCACATAAATCCTACTGCTGGGGAATATTTAATTATGTTTTTAATTGTCTGCAATACCTGTAACAGCTGATTTTACTCTTCATCTCTTCATCTACCTACATTCCTCTTTTCAGAAGGTATTTCAAAAAGGTATCTATAGGTATGGTATGTATGGATTTTCATCATAGTACTTTCAAAGATGTAAATGTTCATTAAATTGTTTCTATTAGATTTTTTTTCCCCAGATAGTAAGGTTATATAGAAAACAAGGTAAGTGCAGCACTATTAAGGACTTTTACAAAGCTTTGCAAAACTCTGAGAAAGCCAAGAAATAAATATAAAACTTTAAGCTTGTACAGCAGGACCAAAATTACTGGCCACATTTCTTAATCTAACAGTCTTTCTTAACTATCTCAGTGTAATATGTCTATATAGATATAGTAACTTACCTCAGCTAAATAGACCCTCATTCATATTAACAACTAAATCAATTATGGTGAAATTTTAATATTAACAGTCTGCTTCTGTAGGAAAGAAATAAGAGAAAATCTTTTACAAAGAGAAAAACTTGGTTAAAGCACACTATAATCCATCCAATAGATCTATAACAGACAAATAAATAGAAATGGAAATAGAAATGGATAATGAACTACTAACTAAAAGTTCATTTAATAGCAGTTCCACCCCTATTTTTCAGTGAGTACTGAAAATGATACTAATTGACAACTAGTAGTGTCAAACACAGGCAATATCTTTTTTACTCTGTAAGTATTTGGCATCATCAATTCTTCTCTTCAATTAACCTCCCGTAATTTCTCTAAAGGCTTTTGTAGTTCTCAGAGTAGAAATAGCACATATTCTGTTTTCCAGGTTTTCATCATGTTGGGAAGGCAGTCACTTCTGAATTATAGCCTGCTGGGTTTGATCTAGATCTGTCTGCTAAAATCCGTCTGTAAATACTTTTATTTTTTTGAAACAATTCTTTTAGAATTGCTGTATGTTGAGAGGAAAGTGTCTTTACTGCATCGGTTTACTTTTGTCCATATCCTTAAATCATCATTCTTTTGTGACCATATGATTCATGGGTGACACTATGGGCAGAAGAGTAAATTATGAATTCTCAATCCAATGTGATATTTATAGGATTCTTTATTTTTAAGTGCAGACAGACATTGATCAGTATAAGAAACAAATGCACTAGAAAGATGAAGTAATCTGTAAATTGTAAAGATATGATTCTGAGAAAAATCATATCAATATATATATAGATGATGTAGAATTTTTGTTTTGTTTAAATGTACTTCTACTATGAATTGTGGCAGATAATAGAAAAAGAAGAATTAAGCCGAATTAACAGTTAATTAGCACTGGGGGCTGTGTCAAGGCATGTGGATGACAAGGAGGTGATTACAGATAGCTAACACAGTTTCAAAAAGAGCAAATCATGCCTGGCTAATCTAGTGGCCTTCTGTTTGGAGGGACTGCTTTGGTAGATAAGTGAATAGCAGCTGATATCATCTACCCTGACTTCTGCAAGGACTGATACAGCATCCCTGTCTTTAAAGTGGAGAGATGTGGGTTTGATGGGTGGATTCTTTGATGGGTAAGAAGTTGGTTCGATGACTGCATCCAGAAAGTTTCGATCAAGGTCTCAATGCCCAGATGGAGATCAGTAACAAGTGTTGTCCCTTTGGGATCAGTATTGGGACTGGTGCTGGTCAGTATCTTTGTTAATGACATAGTGAGATTGAGCGCAGCCTCAGTAAGGTTTTGGGTGACACCAAGCTGAGCGATGCAGTTGACATGCTAGAGGGAATGTATGTCATCCAGAGGGATCTTGGCAGACCAGAGAAATAGAACACTGTGAACATCATGAAGTATAACAAAGCTAAGTGAAAGGTCCTCCAAACTGGGTCATGGCAATCCCCAGCATCAGCATAGAGTGAGGGAAGAATGAACTGAGAGAAGCCCTGTAGAGGAGGACCATGGGGATAGTGGAAGGTGAAAAATTAGACGTGAGCTGGTAATGTGGACATACAGCCCAGAAAGCCAAATATATCCTGTGCTGCAGACAAAGAACTGTGACGAGTCGGTCATGGGAGTTGATTCTTCCCCTCTGCTCTGCCCTCATGAGATCCCACCTGGAGTACTGCATCATTTTCTGGAGCCCCCAGCACGACAAGGACATGGACTTGCTGGAGGGAGTCCAGATGAGGGCCACAAAGAGATCAAGGGGTGTAAGAGTCTCTCCTCTGAAGACAGTCTGAAGGAGCTAGGATTGTTCAACCTGGAGAGGAATTCAGAAAGACCTTACAGCAGCCATTCAGTACCTCTGAGAGGGCCTACAAGTAAGCTGCTAGGAGAAGGAGGAAAGGATTTAAAGTGAAAGATGATAGATTTAGACTAGATATAAGGAAGAAATTCTTAGAATTTGGGGAGGCACTGGAACTTGCTGCCCAGAGAAATTGTAGATGTCCCATTCCAAGAAGTGTTGAAGTTCAGATTGGATGAGGCTTTGAGGAAACTTTGTAGTGGAAGGTATGCCTGTCAATGACAAGGATATTGAAATTAATTGATCTATAAGATCCCTTCCAACTCAAATAATTCTATGAATTCATAAGTATTATGGTTGAAGTTCTAGCTTTATGGAGGGAGTCAGCGGAGGTATATGTGAAAAACCAAAAAAAGCCAATGTCCTAACTACTTTCTATTACTTCCCTTACTGCTTTAACTACTGCTCCAACTAATTCCTAACTGAACAGGTGAATTAAACTCAGTTTACCAATCAAAATCTACATAGTACTAAAAGGAAATTTATTGTAACATCTGCACTCTTGAACTCGAGTTTCCTTCCCACTCCCTAACCCAGCAGCTCAAAATAGAAAGAACCAAAAATATTCCTTTTGTAGAGGAGAATCAGCAGCCTTTCCTTTTATTCTGCTACTCATGAATAAAGGCAAAAACTATTCAATATGTCAAAAATAATGGAAAGTTTCCCTAGGGATATTTTCCGTTTTGGCCTTTGCCATCAGGCACTCTGAGGCTCACATTACTTTTCACAATGTACATTGTTGTTGTTAAGGGGGAAGCATAAGCAATTAAAAAGATAATATCCACACTGTTTCCATGGAGGCCATTAGTGTTCTTCACTATTGTGGTTTTTGTGGTTTTGTTTCTTTTTATACTAATGAAACTAATTTCCTTTTTTTCATTTTATTGTAAATTGTATAACACTAATGGATTGGACTGACTTCTTCCTGTCTCAAGTCTAATGCTATGTAACAGTTTGCTTATACTGTTGGCTGCCTTAAAATAAATAAATAAATAAATAAAATAAAATATGAAAGAAAATAGTAATAAGGAAAGACCAATTTTATCACTTATATCATTAACGGGTAAATTTGTTGGCACAGAAGTGACAATATTGCTGACAATGACTGGCAAAGATATGTTTCTTTAGCTTACTGTTTGATAAAATGTATTTAGTTTTCAGCTCTTTTCAGTTGAAAGACAATGGAGGAGTACACAAAAAATGTACAAATCATTACCACGGAATAACAGTTGGAAGGAAAATAAAAGCCAGAAGAAAAAGCACAAGCTTTGCAAAAAAAAAAAAAAGTTATATAATGCCTTTTTTTTTTAAATAAATTCTTTTTATAGCTAAGCTTTCATTTCCCAAACATAATTTATATAAATCAGTTTCAAGAACCATTTTCCTTATCACAGTTATGGAACAGCACAAGTTTTTTTGTTTCCATTTCATTTTTCATGGTAAAATAAGAAATAGGATTACAGTGTTTAGTCATGTTTCCTGATTTATCATTGGTACAAGATACTGCATTGCATTAGAAACAGATCCAAAGGGTGGATTCCTCAATATTATTGTGTTTTTAAAAATTATTTCTTTTCCTGTGTTCAGGAGATTTTAAAGATCATGCTCCTCGAGGCTCAAAGCATGGATTAGTAGCAGATCTGATGAGTCATCTGAAAATGTAACCAAATAAGAATTGCATTACTGGCCCTGTTCCAACAATTCAATATCTTAAACAGCATTTATTCCCTCCCTCTGAGGTTATTTTATACATTACAATGCTTCCTTTGAATGTTCACTGACAGGTTTTGAGCAGCCTAGCTGAAAGAACAAAGCTATATATAAATTGTGCATACACAAAGGTCTTCTGTCCTTCTTCATAAGTGTATGCTCAACAAAATATAAAATCAAAATGCGTAAGAAGATGCTGTCTTGGCAGCTGAAGCTCTAAGACACAAGTTTTATTCACATGCACACATATATAGCCTTCTCTGAAATTATCTGGGCTGTGGTAGCTGAGACCCAAGGAAAAAATAGTTTGTTGACATCAGTGTTCATAGAGAAATGTAGAACAGTTGTGGTCTGAGGATTTGTGGCAATCACATAATTTCTGGTATATAGCAAACCTCATCTTTTGTCTTTCTTGTTATCTACAGGACAAACATGACTTTGACAAGAAAATTTGTTTTGCTCACATCTACTACTTTTCTAGACTTTTTTTCATTTCCTAATTCATGAACATAAAGAAAAAATCAAGTATGAATTCTGGAATTCATAATGTCCTTTTAGCTCATTACACTTGAAAGAGGATGATTAATTCACAATTCTGGTTGGAAAACTCTGTCGTTAATGCTACCACTCTCCTGACAGCAGGAAGAAAATTGTACACATAATGCAGACTTGATGAGGTTTATTTCTTTTCTTATGTAACATCTGGGTAAGAAAAAGACAAGCTAGGCTAAGAGGTCACGTTCTGTCCAATGCTACTTGTTACATTTTAAAGGCTTGATTTGATTGAAAACAACCTTCTCTAGTAAATCTAATATCACAGTTAGAATCCAAGAGCTAAATTTTTACAGTTTAATGCATGCAGAATAACCCAGGGACTAATCCCTGACTTCAGAGGAGTAATTTAGAGGTGATACACTGACAATTAATGTTTCTTTGCAAGAAAGGACACCCAAATTAATGCTAAATTGAGAAACAAATTATTATGTAAGGAATAGAAAGTCCACCTCGTCCATTCTTTTTTATGTAAGAATGCATGTTCTGTCTTAGTTTATACAATGTTCACTGTGAAAGGACTGAATATACATCCAGCAATACAAGTAGAACAAATCCTTATTCAAACTTAAGCTATTTGAAATTAGAATTAATGCAAGTGTAGGTTATACACTGAATTTTTAATTTTCTGAAGTGTCAGATATATCTCCTTGGAGACAGGGATAAGTACTTTGTATAATTGATCTGAAAGACAGCGATGAGTAGTTAATGTTCATACAAAGCCTTCAGTTTCTATTATATCAATAATTTTGATCAAATAATTGTAAAAAAACCTGAAAATGTGCTTTGATTTAACCACAAGATATGAGTAAAAACTATAAACAATTAGCTCATTTCAGGTCATATAGAAAGTAAGATTAAATATTGTAACAAGCCACAATTGTCTTAATATACATTGACATAATGGGAAAATTTACTAAAAAAGAAAAAAATCAAAACAAAAGCAGTAAAGTGTTACTGCTCCAAGACAGCCTTCAGACACGTGAAAAAGAAAGAAAATAGTTACAAGGACATCTTTGGAATGAAGGTAAATTTATATTGACTGTGAATAGATAGGCAATAGCTGAGGATGGCATTCAAAGTTGGGAACAGTTATTGGCTCATATCAGAGACTGTAACTGTAGCCTAAAGCAAAAATCATAAAGGATATATGTCCCCAAATCCCAAATTCTAGGAATTTTTCCCATAGAATGGAAGCCAATACTCTTTGACTAATATATAGGTTTAAATAATTCAGGTGAAGTGTAAGGAGCATTAGATCTAGATCCAAAATTATCTCACTAAGTAACATGACATTTAGATCTTGCATTCCCAAGGTGAACTAATTTAATTTAATTTTATATCACATATGAGGTTTTTTTACAAGAGACATAGAGAAATAAGAATCACCAAGATCTTTCAATTACAGTTGCTATTCATAGCAGTTCTCAGAGTACAAGTGGTATAAAATCTTATGTAAACTACCTGCTATGATTTTATCTCAAGTAATAGATCCATGAGCTTCAGTCCCCAGAGGCTAGGAAGCTATCTAGGAAGTATCATATAAGATTGCCTTTGTTTTATACACTTCCTAAAGTATCAACTAGCAAATTCTAGTCTACTGTCAGAGTCAGGCTACATGATTAGTTTAGTTTCTGGTCTTTCCTACTACAATTCATAGTTCAATAAAAGGTAATAATGTTCATATTTGGGAAATATAGAATTTATGTTCTTATATCAAGACAAAAAGTTGAATTTGTTTGCTTTCATGTGCTACTGGACCACTGGTACCTTCTCTAACACAAACCTTTTAAAATTCTTTTCTAAGGGTAACACATTTTAAGATGACTGAGGAGGAAATTCATTCTGGCTCTGCATTTTTTTTGGTGAGAAAAGCACGGTAAATATAAAAGTATACAGTATATATTTCTCAGGTATGCTGAGTAAGCAGTGCTGCAAGAAATTGTATGAGGTAAAGAATGAGACCCACAAAGGAGAAATGTCTAAGTTCTGGCTGACTATAAGAACTTCGTTATTGCTAATTGCACAGCTATAGAGAGGGGCCCTCTGAACAACCAAAATGGAGTTAAAAACTGACTCATTTTAAGTGTTAGCTGGATAACAGATTTTATTATCTTAATTTTCAAATCAACTGTATTAATTGAACTGAATGGTTCAATTAACAAGGAACACATTATTTTTCCTTAGAAACAGAAATCTAACTTCTGCAGAACAGTATAATACAAGATTTAATTATTTAAGCACATAAAGAATGAGGATATTGAGAGAAATACAAAGCCAACACCAAATAAATGTGGACTTAAAAATTACTTCAATAAACAGATCAAGAATACCATTCACACAAGAAATTTATTCTTTAAATCTTTTTTCTGATGAATCATACTCCAGACAGAACAAGGGGAGAAGCGATCTGCAAATAGACAGAACTTTTTAAGAAGCTTTACCAAAACCAGTGTGTACTGCAGCTAGGCTTTTAAGAGGCAAGCTAAAGAATCACAAGGGTCTGTGAAGCCAGCATTCTCTAGAAATAAAAGGAATAGGCTGGAAATTTAACCAAATAAAATAAGAAATCTCCTGGCCCTACATTAATCTCATACAAGGTTTTGAAGAAGCCCCAGAGGAAGTCAGTTTTAAGACAGATCTTCATCAAATTAAAAGAAAAAAAAAGAAAATAAAAGAATAAAAAATCAAGTATAGTACAATTATTACAGAACTGGGTTTAATAGCCCAGGAGATCCTGTGGTGTAGGTTTTCCATATAAACTGTCTGAATAAGGTGTTATAGCTAAAAAAAATGTGGTGATGGGTGTGTACAGACATGGGAAATACCTCCTCCAGGATGGTGAGACCCAGTGGGAATCCCACTGTGTCGACCCGTGGCCATCCAGTGGCTCTTACATGGACCCATCAGTAGTAGAGACTTACTTTCAGAGGGTCCAGAAATTTTGCCATCTACTAGTCACTGAGATTTTAGTCTAATCCTTCATTAATGTTCATGCCAAAATTATTTTTTGTGATCTGGGTTTTGCTTTTTAGTTGTGAGGGAACTTATGCTTCTCTCATCCATCATACAGCTCTTTATTCAGTGAGTTACAGGAAAGATACAGATATCTTTTCATGCTAATTCTAGTTTTGAATAGACCTAAGCTCTTATACTTAAAAGGAAACTATCCAGAACAAAGTTCTCAAACTAGAATAGCCTGATGTGGTTCCACAGGTTCAATATGTAGAGATAGCTGTCAGTTGAAACTCAGCTCTGAGTATGTGAAACAATGTGGATAAGGAAAGAACTAAGGTGTTTGCTGCTGAACTGAAGAACTTCAAGTGTCTGAAGCTATCCTTGCTTGCTGCTGTTCCCACAGTACTATTATCTTCCAATGTTTCCTGCGACTTCTGAAAGACATACTACACTTAGTGCCTTATTTTATGTCCTTTAATGCCACCAAATCTTAATACTTTACAGGATCCTACTGTTCTTTCCTGCAAACTCTGGAAAACTTAATTTAAACTTTGCCTCCTTTCCTTTCTCTTTGAGATACTCCAGGCAATTTATCATCAAGTGATGAACTCTGCTTGACACCCTGTATTCAGTATTTGTACATCATATTGCAGCCCAGTAACTTCAATGGGTTTTTTTTCAGGTAGGCGTCTGTGTCCAATTTAAATTCTACTTGCCTAAGGGTTTTCCCTGTTGGAACTGCTATAATCTGTCACACCCGTACAAGTGACATTTTCTTGTTTAACCTTGACCCATATCCCAGTGAATACAATTTAAGTGATTTTTGTAATATCATCAATTTTCTAATAATATGGTCTGGAATTATTTATAAATCCTTAAGCTCTGTAAGTTATGATGCAGAATTATTGGATGTGACAGGACATCTAAAAGACTTGCCCTTAATTCCTATGCCCTAGCAGCTAAGAAATTCTAAATTAAATGCTTTGAGACTGAAAATAAAAAGAGGAGTTTGTCATTGACATACACAATGTAGGAAGGTAGTAGAGATCTCCTTTAAGAAAATAATACACGTAAGCTTTTGAAATTAGAGTAACTTTTCTCAGCATATCTATCACTCCTCCCTTTTTTGTCTTTATGAGACAGACTTGTAACATTTTTAAACTTTTTTCTCATGATTTTAACATCTGAAGATCTTTCATCTGAAAAGTTGTGTCAGACTTTTTTAAACTGTTATCCCACCTTCTGATTTTATTTTAAATACTTCTTGATCCCTTATTGAAAAGCAGCACTGATTCACAAAAAAGATTCTTTGTGTTATGTTCCTCTGTTGGTGACAAGCAAAACCTTGTCAGTCTTCATATATCAGAAGCAAAAACTAAGGGATTCTTAACCTAGCTTGACTGATTTTTGTGATCCAACTAATTATAAGCCTTAAATATAAAATATTTGCTGCAAGCAACTCACGCTTATATGACACTGAAGTAGTAGCACTGTCCTGAGCTTTCTGCTAATATAGAATTTGGATGGTTTTACATTGTATTTAATTTATTTATTCAAATAAATAAAGGAAAAGGAAATAAATGGTATGAAGATTCTGATCTTGGAGCATAGTAAAATAAATTACTCTGAGTGTCCTGATGTACATTTCCAAGTGTGGAAACTTGCTGGTAAAGCATTTGAGAGACATCGTTGCTGAATTAGATATGACATGTAAACATTTTTGCCTGTTAAAAGAACCCTTTAGAAAGCCTTGTTCCTAAGATATTTTGGGATATTATTGATTTTACAGACATTGCGGTGTTTCTTTATGTTCTCTGCCAAAAACAAATGTAATACTTGAGTAGCTGTGGATTTTACTTATAAAAATCTAAATAAATAAAAGCTTATGCCCATCTAAACTGTTGTAGCTTTATAATACTTATAAAAAAAAATCTTTGTAGATATATAGCCTACCTTTACATTTAATACCGATGAGATTTTGCATTCTGTCTTTCTTGATATTGCTAGGGACTTTGTTCTTTATAGGCCTTCTCTTTTATGTCACTTTCATAAATTGATGCTTTCCATAAAATATTCAAACTCTATTCTGATCAATAACCTTAATGATACGGGAATCCTTACAAAGTAATTTCTAAAAGTAACAAACCCAATTTTGATTCATATTTTTCCTATTGGCTAGTTGTACAAAAGGCATATACATAAAAGGCAAAACTACTGTCTACACCATACCTACGTATTAATAAATGTAAAAAATCTATTTTGTGTGAAAGAATTTGCTTTTGAAACAGCTTTATGTTATTGCTTGTTGACATTTTTGAATAAATTTGAATGTTTTGAAAGAAAATAATATAACATGAAAGTAATAATAAAATGCTTGCTAATAATATGATATTCCTTTAAGCCTAAAAATAATTATTCTTTTGCATTAAGAATGACAAAACCATCATAAATTAATCCATTAAAGCTCATAATAGTGGTCACTTCTAGTCCACTTATGCGTTTAATGGCTTTTAAATGCTTATGCTATGTGGAATTTGTAAAACTATCATAAAATGCAGTGAATACGTGGTGTCCTCATCAGATAAGTACTTAAAAAAAAAAGAAAAAAAAAAGAGTATACTTATGTTAGGTATACCAAAAAATTCTGGAGATTTGATAATTTGATCACCCCAAGCAAATTGAAGGTGTTTTCTAGAATTCTCATCCTAAAGTAGGATGATTTCATTAAGATATTCAGGAGAAATTCCTTCCATTATAATTTCTCTGTCACTGCAATATTTACTGACAGCATATCATTCCAAAAAAAGTGAATATTGATATAAAGATTTTGAGTGATGAAGAATCCATTGTTTAAATGCCATTATTTTTAACACATTTTATTTGCAACAATAATAAAGCTTATTGAAAGCAACTTAGTCTGCAATAAGCATTATCAAGTCAAATTTCAGGAGATTTCATTGAGCTCAAAAGAGTGGGTATTAAATACCAAACTTAAATATGATGCCCTTTTTGCTGCTCCTTACCAGAATTTAGGATACATTTCAGCTTAACCCCAGTTTGAAATCCCCAGGAATTTTTATGTCAGAGTTTTAGACTCTGTCTAGTTATGTATTTTTGTTGCTAGTGTCAAAGTTCTGTGTCACTGGAGCACGACTAGACTCATTTTATGCAGTATATAAATTAAACCAAAGTGTGATATCTAAAACTGTTACATGTACAGATTCATGAAAGTTCTGGAATAAGTACTGAAGCCAACCAAAAGTCCATACTTGAAAAGCAAGCTCTCTGAGGATTAAAGCAGTCTCCTCTCAAGGGCTGCAAATTGAATGTGCTCCTTTTGTTTATGGAGTTTTTTAAAGGACAAGCATAATTTTATATTGACATATACATATATATATACACACATATATATACACACACACACTTTACTATCTCTTATTTTGCTGCACCCACGCAGCTACATACTGTTTCAAACATGTGCAATTTTATTTGCCTTTTGTAATCTTGTATGTGGTGCTTTTTCAGTATAATGATGATACTTCTGTTTATCCTGGTGTTGAGATACAATGAAAACAAAAATTCTCTGTGCCCTAAACCTCTGCTTCTCCCAATTTCATCAATCAAGCTACATGAATTATTCCATTTTGAACTAAATATCACATGAAAAGTTCCAACAGGAAATAGTAGTCTGTGTCCCAGAAGATAGAAGATTTTCTGGACTCATAAAGTGCTATTAAAAACATTGGATGTGCCAGTCAGTATCTTATATGACTGTTGAAAATTCATTTTAAGCTAATGATATGCAAAGTGGTCTCACTAGGAAGTGCAGTTTTTCACTCATACAGATTTACAATCTCATTTACTTGTGTAGACTCACTAATCTGATTGTAATCATGTTACTTATCTTTAAATTTTGTGTGTGGCAGCTGTACATCAGAAATGACATACAGGTGGGACTATCATATATTAAATCAATTTAATCACATTTAAGTGTTTCAAGGTTTGGTCTTCTGTAAAAAGCTGGTTCTTAAAAAAGCAACATAAAAAAACTTCAAAACATAACAAACTCATAGTTACATATTTATTTCTAAGCAAAGTTAAAATATTTTAACATTAAAATTGACCTTAAAATAATATAATTATTGCTCACAATTAAGAAGACTCAGACAGCTGTTTGATTACTTTGTGACAGAAGAATTGCAATGTTCATTGAATTAAATATATTTTTTCCACCTATTCAAGGGGAAATTACAGTCTTTAATCAATTTATATTTATAATTTGATATTTCAAGTTCGCAGAAATATGACTTTGTTCTCTCACATGTATGCAGAACACCTAATTAAATTTCACCTTGTTTGGTTACTGGCCAAAGGGACTTGGATCTAGAATCCAGTAAAACTACTGCAATTCCTTGCATAATTTCCAGTGTACCTTAATTTCCTGTGGCATCCTCATTTGTAGTGATGAAAATTCTGACGACAGGCATTCTTCCGAGGGCTGCTGCTACTTAATATCAGAGTATTCTTCTAGTGGCAGTAAGACAGGTAGTACTTCAGGTGCTACCACCCCAACTTAGCTGTCAGTCCTTCCTCCATTATCCATCTTCACGACTTTGCTGAGAGCACCTTATTACCACCAGTAATATCTCATGTCTGGGCCTATGTCTGTGGAACAGTGATACATATTGCTTTAAGAACTTAGGTCGTTGAGTATGGCTTTGTACTTAACCCTGTACTTAAGAGCATTCTGTGTAAGAAATATTTTATAACAAATACAGAATAAAATAATTTCATGCAAAAAAGAATTTACATATTCTCTTCAAAAATTAATACATATATTCAATATAGCATGCATACAACTTGTGTACATATAAGTAGTTTTTAGCATATCTAAAACTCAAGGACTTTATATACCATTTTGTACGTATATTGGTAGAGAGTTGCCAAATCTAACATCAAGAGATTAAGGCTGTTACAGGGTACAACCAGTAGCACGTGTTCTCAGCAGGCACACACATAAATGTACTATACATTACATGCTACCTTGTATACAGAGCCAGCCACACTGATCAACTCATGCAGGCACATGTAACACTCACACAAGCACAAACACCACCAACAGCCTCATTCCATTCCCTTCTCCGGCTGACCAGGATAAAGATCCAATAGTGGGAAGAGATACAAGAGTATTATGTTCACTCCTCCAGTGTCTGGGATCTGTTGCCCCTGGATGCCAAGATTCCCACTTGGTAGCATCTGGCCATGCCATCTTGAAGGCCATGGCCTCGCTCTAGCTGCAATTCTTCAGACCTGCACTCACACACATACATATATGTATCCCTTCAAATAAAGAGGTATTAGATACACCAGTCCTGGAACCTCCTGCTCCCCTGTTACCTTTCATTGAGATATTCATATACACACAGAGGTCACACAGGCAATCTCCAGAGCCCACTCATGTGTGTATCTGGTCCCACCTGCTCTGCAGTGAGGCTGGCTTGATGTTCATTTGTGATCATTCATAGACTTGTGTACAAACACTTATCATTCTTAATGACCCAGACACACAGACTGTCTGGCACTCCAGCCACTGGCTCTTAGACTTCCCATACACATATATGTGCACATGAAGAGAGCCCTTCACCCAAGAAAATAGTTAAAATTTAATGAGAAAACAAGATAGACTGTGATGAGGGAGTATACAGCATGGTCAGGCAAGAGCACTGACCAGCATTGTGCAAATAACCATCCTCTCCTACTTCCTACACATCTGGAGAACAAGCCTTATGAGGAGCAGCTGAGGGAGTGGGGTTGTTTAGCCTCAGGAGGCACCTCATTGCTCTCTACAACTACCTGAAAGAAGGTTGTAATAAGATGGGGATCAGCCTCTTCTCCCAAGTAAAAAAATGACAGGACAAGAGAAAAGAGCCTAGAGTTGTGTCAGGGAAAGTTTAGTTTGGGCATAAGGAAAAAGTCTTTCGCTGAAAGGGTTATCCAACATTGGAATAAACTTCCTAAGGAAGTGGCTGAGTTGACATCCTGGAGGTGTTTAAAAGGCGTGTAGTGATTATGGTTAGGGACGCAGCATAGTGGTGGACTTGGAAGTGTTAGGTTATTCCAGTCTAAATTACTTCCTAAGCTACTCCCCAAAACACCTCAGGCACACTTTACTCTCCTTTCATCCAGCTCTGAACATCTTGTTGTCTTGTACGATTCTCAAAAGTCCTTTTGCATCCAATCACAAGTCCCACACCCCTGCAGCATCAACCCCCACTCTAGTCCAAAAGGAGAAACATAAGCATAGGAAAAAAGTCACAATGCTATGCTTTTATCTGCAAAAAGACAAAATAGACTATATTATTTATTAATAATATAAACTAATACAAAGGAACATTCACCCAGAAAATATAGCTAAATAAAAATAGAGATTAAATCATAGAAATTTAAGGATTTATATGCAGAGCAATTTGGAAAGGAACTTTAATTAACCTAGGTTTATATTACACACTAAAGCTAGCAGAATTTGATCAGTCAAACAGATTGTGGACAGCAATCTCTCTAGCTGGCATGCAGGTGGAAGACCCTTGTTGCAGTTATGCCCTCCAGCTGCTCATTATTACCCTTCTGCCAGCAGAACTGGGAGGGCAGTCACCTCCAGCAGAGTGCTTCCTGTGATTGATCCCTCTTCCTCTTCAGGCAAAAGCAGCCAGGTAAACACAAGTAATTTAAATGGTTGGCCTGAGGCTCAGGACAGATATCCTCTTTCACATCTAGCTGTGCTGACAGCTATTGTTCCTAGTCATCTCTGTGCTGGAGACTATGCCACTCAGGATGTCCAACCAAGTAGTAGATATCTCAGGACTACTTCTAAGACAGGCAAGCTGAGATCTATGTATGCACAGTTTAAGCCCACTTGTTAACCTGTTGGTAGCAGATCCTGTGTTAATCTCTGTTGCAAACTGCCTGGTGTGTTTTTCTGTATCGTTTGGAAACTTCACTGGCTTTGCTCTGAATGTGGATTAGACAGAATTTGCCAGAAACACTTTACCAGCTGAGCTGTGAAAAGGGGTAAGCTCCAGCCAGTGAAAAAAGGAGAGCTTGATGTTGCTATATCAGCACCTGCAGAGGTGTCTGTTTGTAGCTTTAGGCAGTTAAGAGAGGCAAGAGGTGTGATTCCCGATTGTCATAGGTTTGTTCACAAGTGAAGAGGCTTTACAGATGCCAATTATAAAGCTTCTTTAGTTCTGTTTGAGCTGAATGACAAAAAGACTTTTTAGAATTGTACAAAGTGTGCTTTTTCATCCATGTTAGTATCATGCTGCCAGTAAAACATTTGATATTGCATCAGATCTCAGGTTCTAAATGTACTACCTAAACAGTGTTCTAACTGAAGGAAAACTTTAGTGAAAGCATTATATAAGAAGACATTTTAATTTACATTCTATTAGCTGCTAGAGCTAATTTTTCAATGTGAGGATGTTAGGAAGCAAACTGCAAGTGTTGCCAAACCTGCCTCCTAATGAACTCCAGGCCTTCCAGAATGTAAGTAGCAACCGTTCAGCTTGATGTGCCAAACAGAGGAAAACATTTTTTGGGATTAATGTAACCTCTGTTTTATTAAGAAAGCAACTTAGAAAGAGGAAGCTGTATTTGTGATATGTACTGTGAAATCCTAAGTATTTGTGACACACTGAACAAAAAGATTTTTGTTAGAGCTGAGTGCATTGTAAATCCATTAGCTGTAACTAAGTTCATTTTGTAACTGTGTTAAAACTGCTACTAGGCAGCAGCCTTACCTTGATCTGACAGGTTTTAACAAACCAGACCTTTTACTCAAGCCTCTTCCAGCCACAGAACAAGGAGAGGCTGGACAGAGGCACAGGGTTCAGCTGCCATGCTGATGTGCAAGAAGGGCCATCCCTTTGGCAGGGGTCTTTCAGCACCTTAGGTCCATGTGGTATCACAGGGCACTCTCTGCATTTGCAGTGATATAAAGAAGCTGTGACTGCAGTCAGTGATTCTTTGACTGAAAGGAATATCATTCAGTTAAATGTACTGAGTACTTCTTTAGCACAATTTCAAAAAATTGTAAGAAACTTACACGAGCTTGAGTAAACAAATAAAGAGACAACATGAATACAGTAAGGAGGTCTTTGTAATGGCCAGGCAACTTTCTGCTAGGGTTGTTAGCAGAAACTTAAGCTGACATCTTCATGCATAGTTATGGTGTTTACATGAATGAAATCAAGGTGGTACTTGTAGATTAAAGTGCACTGTAATCACACAGTCATTTTATCACATGGAAACACTCTCATTTTTTAAGTTTGGGCTGCTGTGGCATCATCTGGCAAATTCTAGTTTTACCAGTGCTTATGTCTCCATTAAAATATAACCACAAATGAAATCAATTATATCTTGACATCCTTAAATGCATTTCTCCAATAACCCCAAGAATCATAATTGAAGCAATGGCAGCGGATAAATGTCCTTAAAGATAGGCTACAGTAAAAGCTCCATACTGAAAATCTAAATGCTGAAAAATTTACTGAATTGTTTAGTCCTATTGAACCATTGCTAGTCACATGAGTGTCAGGTTAAATTTTACCATGATTACTGCAACTTCTCCTGTAGTCTGATGCTAATCTTAGCTCTTTAATCTATTAAAATCACAGCCACTATAATTATCTTCCTTACCTCTCATTTCTTCTGTAACACATCAATGAGGAGTCCAGGCATTGATGCCCCCTCCCATAGTGCATTAGATATAAGGTCTTCATCCTCTTTAAGACCTTATACAATTTAGATGCAATTTTATGATACCTCTTTATCTCTGCAGCACCACAGATAAAAGCCTTAATAATCTGTTCTCTCAAGAAATTCTTCTTCAGATTTTAATGCTGATTCAGTTGCATACACTATACTCCTTATTCCAGATTTTTCTGATTCAAAACTTTAAAAAATATTAAATTCTTCTGTGAAGTTAATAATAATTACGGCAGTAAGAGAAGAGGAGAGAATTCTAGAACTTTATTTAGCTATGTACATTAATGGCCTCCTTCCATAAATACTGGGCATTCACTGAACAGTCTTCACTGAAGTCTCTCAATGCTGGAATTGAATTTTCCAAATGAAAAGCCAGAAACATTCCATCTCCTTTCTAAACTTTATTTCATGTATTAGATACATGCAATAGCATCAATTGGATTATTTGTCTGTTAACCCTCTTTGCAGCCCTCAGTACACAATTTCTCTTGAAATGTATTTCAACATTCATTAATTCTGACAATGGTAACTCATAGCTAGTATGTCAGTGACAACAAGTCTCATGGAGAACTTCTGAATATTGTCCCCTGGGATGACATTCCATGGTATCTTCAGCCTCACTGGCAAGGTCAGTGACACAGATTTGCTTTCTACAATGTAATCCAGTCCAAGAGTGACAGCCAGACTATTCAGCCTGACAGAGGCAAGGAAGGTTTGAAAAGGCTTTTCATTTGTAAGTGACAGAAACAAGTCATACTGGGAATTGCAACCTTTGCCTATCTAGAAACATCATTTAACACAATGAATTAGTACTTGACCTGGTTTAAGATGTAGAAGGTGAGATGCTGATGTTTTGGCTTAATAATTTCCAGGATAGTTAAGCCCAAAGGTATACTTACAGAATTGTTAATGCCCTCCCAGTGATTCTGGTATCAATATATGTATTTAAAATCCTAACATAAAATCCTAAGCATCACTTGCCATTGATAATCTTTCTAATAGTTAATTTCCCACCCACATCTTCTGGCAAGCAGAGATGTTTCTTTAACCCCTATTTTATATCATAATTGCAATGTTTCCTTCAGTTGTGAACATTCTGGAATAATATATCCCTTGTTTAGGCATCAAGTATATAGACATATAGGCTTCAAGTCTTTCAATCATATGAAGAGTATATAACACAAGTTGATTCCTAGAATAGAGGTTTTTCACATGCTAAAAAAAATTAGAATTATCTTAATTCATTTACATAAATGCAGAAATTCTTGTGATACACATGCAAGAATTTAGAAATGGGAAATTAATTTCTGCCTGTGCTGGTGCTTGTGACTTGTTGCGTGCATGCATGCACTGCATGTACGTGTTGAGTGTCAGCCTGCTGGGAATCACACTCACTGGCTGCACCTGGGAACACAGAGCTCCAGCAACCTCAGCTCTTCTGGGCTATCAGACTTGGCAGTGCTCTACAATTTCTGCTTTCCTTCCTGTCCTTGCAACTTGTTCCTCTCACTAATTGTAGAGATGACAAATATAACAAACTATAGCTGCTGCAAGCTTGGTTTCTAAATAATATAGGCAGGTCTATGTACTTCATGTAAAGCCTTCACCTTCCAAAAAACGTTTAAAATATGATAGATAAACCCCCACAATTAAAAAATATCTCCACTGTCATTTATGACATATATTAAAAGGAAGATTATTTAAGTAAAGGAATTATTTAATTTGTAAAGAAAGCAAATACATGAACATGCATATGAACTGCATTAAAAGCATGGAAGTTAAAAGCCCTTAATGTTACATGAGCTTTTTTTAGTCACTGTGTATGAAGTCTTAGTAATAATGTGCTCCTTTTCACATTAATCTCAGTTATGAAAGCTTTTAAGCAAAACAGTAATGACTACTATATAATTAAAAAGAGTATAAGGAAATTGGTTTTTTACACTGAAAAAAATCACTGCCTTTTTACTCTGAATTAGTAATTAAGATTTTGCCAATGAAAAGAGAAGACAAACAATATTAAGAATTTACTCAGGAATGCTAAAGAAGCAGAATTTTTTCCTTTCCATGGTAAGGTTATCACAAGCATGATATTCATGTGAGGCTATGGCAGGGAAATTTGATCATGATTTAACAGCACTACATAATCTCTTTTTTTTTTCCCTTTTTTTTCCTTTTTTTTTTTTCCTTTTCTTTTTCCTTTTCTTTTCTTTCAAACATGAAAACCTTGTTATCACTGCAGTAAAAAGAATATAAAAGTAGAGTAGAGTATATAACCATTTAGAGGTCTGATTTCATATTATTTACCTTTTAGACATTGCCTTGCCTAGGACCCTGTGTTTGATGAATAGGTTCCTCTACAAGATGAAAGCAAGGTAAGTTAAAATTACTACCTTCAAAATAAACCTAACAATATAACTGATAATTATTACCCAAATAATAATAATTTCCCTAGAAGTTTATTTAGAAGTGGTTCATACTACAGAACACTGATATCCCACCTGTCTTAAGCTCTCATGACCTGTTCTGGTCGTTCAGTGCTGTGATGTCTGTGTTACAAGCTGAGCAGCTACACCATAAATGCACTAATTTAAGACAGCTCCAAGGGCTACCACGGTTAAGAAGATTTCCTGGGAATGTGAGCAAACATTTGCCATATGGATGAAAATAAAGTAGGTGAGGAATCTATTCTTGCTGTTGACAGAGCAGAGGCAGCCTAAAAAATATGTTCTTACCCCTGTCAGCTGCAGTCACAAATCTCATGGGAGACTGGGCTGTGGCTAAATTTCTGTTCTATTAAAGTGCAAACTCTGCCATGTTAATTGAAATTACCTAAGACATTGTAGACTAATTCCTTGGGTTTTGCCCAGAAAGGGAATAGAAGCACAACACTGTCAGGTACAGACTGTCAAAGAAACTGCTCCTTTTTCACAGCATTTTGGACTGCTACTGCCAACTCTTGCACCAGAAATAGGCCTAGTGCAGGCAAACATTCCTTAGCCAAGAATTCAAATTTGACTTGTAAACCAATGTACCACAACTCAGATTATTACCAAGGAGATGTAACTAAAAACATGGATTAGGAATACTCTTATGCAGCTGCATCAGGAAAAAAAAAAAATTCCACCCAATTTTGCAAACTCCATTTTATCAAGATGATAGGTGTTTATTGTTTACATCCAGTTACTCAAAGGATTTAACAGTGACCTTACTTTTAAACTTGGATGGGGAGAAAAGAAAGCTTTCTGCCGTCTACTTTTTATGTAACGTTTTGAAGGTGCGCCAGTCTGGGTTTGGATAGAGTTCATTTTCTTTATAATTTTTCATTTCTTTTTTTCCTTTCAGTTCTTTGTCATTTTTCATTTTCTGCTGATCATATGGGGCTATGCTTTAGACTTTTGACCAAAACAATACTGGTAAGACATTAATGTTTTAGCTTTTGATGAGCAGTGTTCACACAGCATCAAGGACATTTCTGTTTCTCACTTTGTCTCCAAAATAAATGGATTTAGCAGGTAAGGAATGGTGCATAATAAGTTGGGAAGACACACAGTGAGGGAGCTGACCTGACTTAATCAAAGAGATATTCCATACCATGTAACACCACACTTGCAAATAAAGGGGAAAAGAGGGGAATTTAGGAGGGTCAGCCATCTTTACATCAGAAACTATCGACAATATTCTGCCCATGGAAGGTGGGGAGTGGTTGCCTTTGCATTACTTGATTTGTTTTGTTTTCTTCCTTCTTCCACTTACCCTTCAATTATTAAGCATTTATTATTAATACCATTATTGTTTGTTTTGATACATAAGTTTTCTTTTTTGTCCTTCATTTACTCCTCCTCCATTCCCCTGGCAGAGTGGGAGAAGTGAGCAAGCAGCTTTGTGGTGTTTGGCTGCCTATCAGAGTTAGCACATAGCAGGAGAATAAAGCATTCTTTCAGGAAATGGGAAGAATCCAGCCCTGCTCTCATCCTCACTGACTTCAGACAGGTGTTTTTGCTGGCGGGTTGTGAGATCTCTACAAGATTATGGTTAACAGATCATGGGCTATGTAGATTCTTTGTCTCTTTCCAGTGTTGTACCATGAGCCAAATAATTTAGATTCTTTCCTGTGTAGTGATGTTAAATCTTTTTACTGCATAATGAACATCAAATATAGCATGTCTACTATCAAGAATACCATCAAAAATTAAATCGCATTCTTGTAATTTTTTCTGTCTCTTCAGCATACCCTTCTGCTTTGCTTTTACAGGGCTAAAAACACAGTTCAGTAAATGGCAAATAATGATGTTCAAATTTTCTACTAAATAGCATTAAAATTTGAAGATGAATGCCAGAAAATGTAATACAAATCTTTTACAGTTGTAGTCAATTGAAAGGAATTTTTTACATTTTATTGTTTGGAGGATTTTTTTTTTATTCCAGTAATTATCTGTGCTTTTTTTTTTCTTTTGCTGCTAGTCAGAAAATCTGAAAGATCTTTATAATTAAATCACTTTTCAGTTTTAATTTTCCCTCTATTCTCTATGGTCCTATAACTTAGGAAAGTCTTCTCTGTTATTTCTGTTAAGAGGTATATTAGTTATTACACATCAAGGCACATTTTAATTGTTAAGCCAAAAGACAGAAATGTAAAGTCATGATCCAATGGGATACATGAATGATTTGGTGTCATATTTTCAAATATATTCATGTATGCCATTTCGGCACCTGTACAGGCTTTCCTAAATAAAATACCTAAATAGGTTAAAAATCTACCATTGAAAATAGACTAAAGCTTTTGCTTTAATTTTAGAGAAAATGTGAGATTTTTCTCTATTTTTTCCCTAAGTGATCTTAAATAATTACTGTATGCTTTCATTGTCTCTCAATATTCTATTTCCTTACTTCAGACAATTTTAAACATTCAAGATACTCTAGTAGGTTTCTAACTAACTAATGTTTTTAGTTAAGTTTTTCTCTCCTACCTAAGAATTCTTGGAGAGAAGCTGGAGAAACACAGCACATAATTTAAATTGCTATAGCTGTCTAGCTTGTTAATTTTAGTGGCTGCAAGCCAGTTTGAAAAGACAGTTGTGTTCATGTTAACCCCATTCCAGATACTTATCTCACTTCTAAGTCTGTTTTTTGCTTGGTTGGTTGTTCTGTTCTTGTTTTTCATTTTGTTTTAGTTTTGGTATTTTGTTAATCTCTGCCCTAAATGACTGCCAAATCAAAATTTACTTTAAAACTGATATGCAGAATATATATAAGATGCATAGGATCCCTTTAAGCCCCAGAAGAGCTGCTGATTCCATTCCGAGGGGAAAAAAAAGGGAGGAGACTCATTTCTGAGTCTTTCAACCACACAGCAGGCTTCATAGACAGCAAAAGGTTTTTTTAACATGATGGTAGTTCCTAAGATAGCTGTTTCTTAAGGAACCATGTGTTCTGTGGATTAAAGGCTAGTTTCATTCTGCAGACAGAAAGATGAGATTACTGGTGTGTTTTGATCTTTATCTGGAAGGCAAATCTGCTCCAGTTTATTAAATTGTTTGGTGGTAATGCAGCTAAGCTACCTGGCAGCAGGTGTATTCAGCCCAAAGGAAGGAGGCAAAGGTGACATACAGTGCACATGAAACAGATTCTGGTAAAGAAACTGAATTTTACTGTTATTGTTATGTTTCTAAAAAGGACTCCTCCTGAATCCTTGTGCTTACTGCATTGGCATAACAGCCCAAAAGGTAATTATGTGGTGCTTTTGAAAGTCTGTTTTCACTATTGCATTCTTCCTGTTTAGTCAAGCAAGGAGAAAGTTGTCATCTAAGTGCTTAAAGCTGTTTTTTCTTTTCCCTACTCTTTGCCCTGCAACCCACCCCTCAAAAAAAAAAAAATCCAATTTTCTAGGCTAAACTGAGAGTTTTTGAGTAATCTTCTGTTTTTCTTTGTTGTATTCTGATTTGAGTAGATTGGGTCTGTTTTACCCGATTTCAGGATCCTTGGAAGCTAGAATCAGAGTGAAATATTCAAAGAATCACTCAAGAGCACTTCCACAGGAACTAGTAACTGTATTAAAATATTGTCACTAAGGATCAAATAGAATTAGTCATTTGTTAGTTTGTAACAGACTACAGTCATCAAGCTATAAGAGACTGTGGAAAGTATTTTTCTTTTTTTTTTTTTCCCTCAAAAGAAATTAATTTTCTCTCCTGTCCTGTATGTAAAAGAAGACAGGAGGTTAATACCATTCCATTGGGTGGGACAGTTAAGTAAAGAAAGAAAGACTGTTATCTCTCCTGATGAATATTCAATTTTGCTAGTTTCAATGGAGTAAGTCAGAGTACCTCACTGCAGAACAGTTTGTGACTGGATAGGTATGAAGAAAAATAGTATTTAAGATGCAGAACAGGTGCTGCTTATTGGATGTCTGCTCTAATAAATGGGAGTGTGCCTTAGCACTTGCCTTGAAGGAAATGAAAGCTGCTATAATGATCCTAGATGATATATGGAAAATCTGTTCCAAAGAATTTTTATTTCCCTATTAAAATTCAACTTGTGTCTGGTGAGCTAAATGCTTCTATTGACTCAGTCTGTCATATTTAAGCTACATAACGGAAAACTGATTTTTACTGTAGTTTTTTTTTCCAGCTGTGTCAGCATTCTCCTTAAATATCTTACATGAATTTGTGGGAGCATGTTTGTAACGGTTGCTCAGAAGCTCAAATTTGTCAAACAAAGCCTCCCTCCTTTTTCACTTTGATTTTTATTAATGCTGCTGGTTTGTTTTTAGTATAGCAATGGTTCTAATCAGAATAGTTTATCAAACCAACTGAGGTATTTCAGTATTTAAAATATAACTAAGAGGCCCTCACCTAAAGTTGCTGAAGTTTCCTGAAGTTGTATTAATAGTAAAAGTATTTATTTATTATTTCAGAAAGTTTATAAGCTTCTGAAAAAAAAAACCCCTCATTTCCACAATAAAAATCTCTCAGTAAAGATGAGGTGTCACCCTACATGTGACTGTAGGTTTGTTTCATAGTGCTTGGTGGATTTCCTCCTTCTTTCTTACATGTACATATGTATGTACATATGTATATATACCTATGTATGTATAAGTATACATGAAAATGTGTGTGTACACATAGTCACACGTAAGTTCCCTAATAGGATGCAACCTGAGACTTTGACTTTAGCGTGGAAACTTTTAGTTTAGTGAACCCAGATGACAAAAGTCACATTATCAAGTTAGCCAATTATGTTGTGAGCAAAATACATAACACAGAATTCTGACAGGTTTGCAAAACAGATTTGTTAAAGGCGTGAGTGACAACAACAAATGTATGACGATTTTTCAACAGCACAGATATGCGAATAGGACATAACTGAGAATTACTCAGCTAATACAGGGAGATTAATCTCCTGGAAGATAATCACTTCTCATCACAACCTAGGAAGATGCTGTTGAAGTGTAAGCAGTTACGTACCCCTAGGGATGACTTAGCAATGGTGTTTCATAGCTTTATACAAATGTCTCAATTCACTGAAGTCTAGATTAGCCATTTGTTTCTTATTCTTGGTAATTAATACTTGAGATTAATTAGCTTTGAGATCACTGCAGAAATTGCAGCTAGCTTGCTGGCAGTAAGTATGCTCCCAGTTTGTTACATTAGATAGCTTTGCTTTTTTATCCAGTAAAATTACATTAAATCTATGGTCTAAATAATAAAGGGTTTGCTGGTTTTTTTTTGTTTTTCCTTCTGCTCACTGATATAACCCTAGTGATATTAGTCCAATTGAAGAGATGTAAGCAAGTGTAATACTCATTTGTCAGTGTCTTATTTAATGGCAAGGTCATGATCCTAGTATCTTTAGAAAACTTAAAAAATAAACTACAACTATATATATGTTTCACTGCTTCTTCAAAGCAAGCTTGCTCAGAGAATTTAGGTAACTACCAGAAATAATAACACATGAGACAAAATAAAGATATGAGCAGTTTATTAATTTGTTTTTGTTTTTTTAACAATGATTAACAAGTGATTAGGGCACAGTACATTGAGGGTCAATGTCAGCAATATAGCAGACACAGCAATAGCTGAACACTTATAAAATGTTAAAAAATGACGAAACATTTGTGAACGATTTTTCTTGACACGCCCTCCAAATTCTTGATGACATAGACGCATTCAAAGAGTTGCAACTAGACCAGAACCCATCTCTCATAGGGCACTATAGGATACCCTACTTCCACACACCTGTATTGGAGATGTGGGTTCTCCAGCTTTATTGTACCCATGCACCCCACTTCTTTCAACTTCCTAGTGTACATACAGGCGATGAAGATGCCCAGAAGGCCAAGTGTCACCTCAGCCCCCAAAGGTGTGGATCTCCATGTATTATGCCTCATACTGTTAAACTAGGAGCTGCTCTTTCCAGCCTGGCGAAGGCCGCTGTACCCCAGGGAGTCTTTGGCAGCATTGTACCATTTTAGGTGCATTTCTCTCTTCTCACTCTTTCAAATTTTAATGATTCTTTCATACCTTGCTTAAGGATGACTCATCTTTTTTGTTTGGCTTTCTTACCCAAAATTTTCATGGTCATTCACAGATGATTATTTATGCCAACAGATATTAATCATTGGTGCCATCAATGTTGCTTTTAGTTTGTTACATGGTTTGGGGTTTTGTTGGTTGGTTGGTTGGTTGGTTGGCTCTTTTGCTGGATTTTGAGTTTTTTTGGTTGGTTGGTTGGGCTTTTTTCAGAAGTATCCTCTCAAACATCTTTGAATATTCCACTCATATATACCATTTACATGCACATTCCTATCTTATCATATATTGTTACCCAGGGTGTTTAACCAAGGGAAATTTATTAGTGTTTCTCTTTATATGCTAGCATGTTGCTACAAGAGGAGCTTGAACTCAGGCTGCGCAGAGATCCCATCTGTCTTAGTGAAATATTGAAGTTTAGTGACAAGGGACCTCCAGATCTCTGCGGACAGCTTAAATGACAGAATGACACCATATATCCTATATTCAAGCTGTACATGGATGTGTGGGTTCTTTTTGTGTAGTTAACCACTTTCAAATTCTATTCTTCCAGGCCCTCTAAATAACAACAATTGCCTGTGGCTTGCATCAACACAGCATGAGGTGTGTTTTAATACACAGTTTTTTCCACAGGTTGATATCGAATATGCACAGCTAATTTTTAAGGTCATCTTCCAGATGTGTTAGAAGCAGAGAAAATAACACATAGAAGCAGCTATGTCTTCAGATGTTGAAAGGCTAGGTGCTTGGGGATTTGCTTTCTGCAGTTTTGTTCATGAGTATGAAGTGTTTCTATTTTTTTTTCTCAGTACCAGAGGTACACATATTCGATTTCTTCCCTGTGCTTTATGGCACCTATGATTATGAGCCTATGTAGACTCAATTTCAGCTGTGTTTTATTTTATTCAAAATATCCAAATTAATTTTACCAGAGTGATGTGGAGTAAATATAACAAAGTGGCTTAGGTTATTCTCAGAGAGTGGTCTGTGGAAAATTTGCAAGTGTAGCATATCTCTTGCCCTGCTTATCCAGCTTCTTGACAGACACTACGTGAAAAGCAAACCAGCAGTATACTTCAAGGCATGTGAGTCTTTGTTGTCTTGAGATAATGTAATTTTGTGTACTGTGGCCAGCACGTAGTGCAAGTCAGTGTGCATGTCGGATGTCTAATGAGAGTGTACTATGGTTACTTTCTGAGTTCTAATTTTTCTGGCTAGCAGAACAATAACTGTCATGCACACCAAACTCCAAGACAGGCCTAGATCTTTGAAGTATATATCTTATTTCAATTGTCTGCAGACTTTCTAAAACTTAGCGAGACTGGTGTTACATGACACGTTTTGAGTTAAACTCATGCCATAAGTATGTTGAAAGAAGAAATATTTTATTCCTACTGTACCTACTGGCTCTGTTTGTCTTTCTTTACAGTAAGTCAATTTTGCCAACCTGTTGTTAACTCATTGGGTTTTGGTGGTTTGTTTTTGGTGTTTGGTTTTTTTGTTTGTTTGTTTTGTTTTTGGGGGGTTTTTGGGGTTTTTTGGGGGAGTTTTTGGGTTTTCTTCTTTGTTTGTTTGGGTTTTTTGTGTAGCTTTGGATTTTGTTTGGGGTTTTTTATGTTTTTATTTATTTTCTAGTGTGGTGTGTGTGTTTTGTGGTTTTTGGAAGGTTCTTTGTTCACTTGTTTGTAATGGAATGTTTTGGGGGTTTTGGTTCGGTTTTTGGGCTTTTGTTGTTGGTTTTGTTATGTGTCTTTTGTATCTGTGTGTGTGACTTGACTTATCTAGTACATTTTGAAGGGTCCAATGAAGGCCAGTGGAAAGGGGAGGAGGGGTCATGGGACTGAACTTCTGACAAACAGTCTTAAAGCTGTAAGAGGTATCAACTTTACATTGTGTTCTCTGAGAAAAATCCAAGTTTGATAGTCCGTACAGAACCTTCAGCAATAAAGTCTCAGTCCTTAACTGTCCATCTTCCGAAGTAGGGCAGCAGTTTCTGAACTATAAACATTTTATATTACCAACCACTAGAAAACAAGGATATAAATAAAGGAATAATAACCCATCATGGAGTGTGGCCCTCAACATCCCTTTGCACTAATGTACTTTCAGGCTCTTGATTTCATCTTACAGGACTGTGCTTTTGCACAATAGTTGCTATAACGTGCCTCTGGGCTTTATCGTTATAAATAATTACAACCATAATAACAAAAATGAGAAACAGCAGCTTTCATTTTTTACTTTAGAAAGGAATCTGCCTTTCAGGCAATTTTCTTTGTTATATATCACTTGAAAATCTTTTGCCTCGATTTACTTCATCCCCATATTTTCCTATTTCAAATTCGTGTTCAAATACTTTCTGTATCTATGTTAATATTTCATTCTTGTAAATTGATTTTAGTGAACAAAGAACAAGAATAATTTTTATGTGTGTGAGAATGTGACATTTCAAGGGCAGATATTTCATCAATAATTAAGCTGCAAAACAGTGTGGGCTGATTTCTTTCTTTTGGTGCGATTTCCTCAATTTATTATTCAGTTTATTGTTGTGTATGTAAAAGTTTAAGAAAATTTGCATTCTAATGCTGTTATGCACTCACTGAGGGATCAAAAGTGATTTGATCAGTCACAATCACTGAGTTTAGTCATGAAAGGGAATCACATAGAAAGTGAAAGTGGTAGTAGGGTGCTTACAAGGAAAGTAAAGATTTTGCCTGAGCATTCAGGAATAGGTCAAGAAAAGCCAAAGCTTAGCTGAACCACAAACTAAGGAGCAAGTGAAAGATGTTAAGAGTTTCTGTAGCTAGCTCAGCAGCAAAAGAAGGTGTAGGGGAAATGAGGTATAGCTGTTTAGAGGGGCATGACCCCTGTGGGGATGACCCCAGGTCTTTTGGGCCCTTTTCACTTTTAGCAGATGACCAGAAGCTATTTCTGTACTGTAGAGGAAGATAGGGAAAACAATCTGTGATGAAATGACTGGCTAAATGGAAAAGAAGATCACAGGAGATGCTGCATACTTACTTTTAGTAAGGCTTTTTACCTAGTTCCTTGTAGTATTCTGAAATCCAAGTTAGATGTAGTTGTACACTTAGTAAATGGATGATAAGGTGCAAGGCTGGATCATTGAGCTCAGAGGGTTGTCAGCAGCAATAAAAAGGCAAATTATTGCTCTGATGATCACTGTAAGTGGCGATCGCCAGAAATAAAAGTGAAGCCCTTTACCTATGCTAGTGGCAATGACAGCTATCTGTCACCAAGTTCCTCTGTAGTTCAAACACTCCTGGTGGGCCCAGTCTCAGACCTGTTCCAGTCTTATGTTCTCACCTGCTTTGTACCACTATTTCTAATGCAAAATTATATTAAGGGAAAAACAATTTCCCTCTCGATTCTTCAGGTACAATTATGATAATATCTGTTCATTGTCATCAAAATTTGTAAATATAAAGCTACAGAATTTATGGGCACGGGAGGAGAGACATAAAACTCTGTGGATAACAAGAGAATTCAGAACCTCTTCTGTATTCATTAATCAAACTCAGTTTGTAATTAGGCAACTCTGTCGTTGTCTTTCCAAATATAAAATATTCTGTCATCTAGTAGGAACATTAAAAAAAAAGGCTGTGAGGAAGTGTAGGTTTGAGGCATATCAAGGCAGCACTGGTAGTTTTATAACAAAGAAGTGCTATTCCTAGTCCTTTATAAACACAACAGTACTGTATTAGGACAGTCAATGTCACCTATGTAATCTTTTATGAGCAGGGAAACAAACTCCTCCAGTTCAGCTGAAAGGATGCTCTGAGTTTTCTAAGTCCGTAAAAAAATTCAAAGGATGTGCAGTGAGTGACACCAAATATTCTTTGGCTAGCTTTATTTTCGTGATTTTCTCACTTTGCAGCCCTTCCCTATGCCACCCTGGAATGTTGATCATGCCCTATTCTGACCTGGAAAAATTATAGAAGGTACATTTGTTTTAAGAAAGGTGGTCAATGCTCATTTTTGCATAGATTGATCTGAGCAAGAGAAATTATACACACAAGGAACTCAAGTCTCTGGCAACCTTATGGTATTCTAATTTTTGTACAGTTTACAGAGAATTTTAAAAATATGTTGTTGAAGATCTGCATTTTAATTATGCCTCATATGCCCTGATTTTTAGTTATGAAGTTTCTTGGCATATCTTGTTACATAATTGGTCACATTTCTGAAACTCTTGGAATATCCTGAACACTGCTGTGCTCTTGGAATTTAGGACAAGCATAGCTGTGTGTACAGAGTTCTAATATCTGCATTGCTGAATCAGTAAGTGGCTTGTTAATGTTACTTCAAAACAGCAGGTTCTCTATGCTTGACAAGTAAGTGATTTATTTTCTCAAACTTGTTTTATTAAACATAGTTTAACATAAAAACAAATTCTTAGATCCTCTCCTCAAAGAATATACGATTTTATGCATCAGGATAGGAATATATGACATTTCCTTAGAACTAGAAGAAGTTCATATAGATCCAGTGATGGTAATCAGTAAAATCAGTCTTAAATGAGAATAAAATAATTTAATGATACATTAGAAGGCATAAGGTTCACTAATTTCCAAGATGGTAGTTCGTTGTATTCACCTTAATGTTTTATCTCTTGTACTCCTTTTGGGAGGTTTTAGGGAGGCATACAGCATGCCTAAATTCAAAATTTGAACAAAAACTATTCTAATGCAGATGGAACCATATTTCTAATTATTCACTTTTGCCAAGCAATCTATAAAAGATCAGCTCAAGTCATAAGTTTCATGACAAGTGGGAAAATAAATTGCTCAAGATAGGATGCAAATTAGGGACAAGGTTCAGCTGGCTACCAGAATGTGTAATTATATTTTGATATGTCACAGAGTAAGACAGTCTCACTTGATTCAAATTTGTAAACTAAAAACAGTTGACTGGAAAAATGGCAGGGAAGGGGTGGGTGTATAAAAACTGGTAATTCTTGATAAATGTAAATATGACCTTGAAAAGTAAATCCAGAGGAGGTTAAAGAACAAGTTTCTTTAATGCAATTTTATCTTTCAACGGTGTAGAGGTGAATTTGTGATTATATATGTTTTATGGATGATCTGGAATATCCATAAATGCATCATTGGTGATCAGACGAAGAAAGATTCTAACATATGACCAACTGAAAAATCGAAAATATCCTTCATAATGTGCTGATAATGAGCAAATAATAATCAATAATTATGACCAAAACAAAATCCCACCAAAAAATTAGTGAGACAACTTTAAAGACAATTCCAGGACCAGAGGCTTTTAAGTCTTGAGTACAGTATATAAGCAAAGAATCTGATTAAGAGAGTGTAGCTGCAATACTTCAAGAGCTGTGCAACATAATTGGGACTGAAAATTGACACTCCTGGAGCAGTTCACCCTTATAGCTCTTCAGAACCTGATTTTGATCTATCATTCCTTGGCTATACATTTGTATGTATACCTGCTTACTGAGCATTTGATGGTGTATAGAGATATTTACATGCATGACCTGTGTCTGCATGCATTCAAATTGCCTATTACAATGTTGATTAATGATTGCAAATTCAGCTTTTTTCAAAGCTACCGATGCACTGTAACTCAGCATCTATAGATGCCAGAGTAATGTTACGTATGTATGTAGCATGGATTTAAGTGTTTAACGTGAGAGAACAATATCCAAGCAGTAGATCAGTGGTCAGAGAGCAGTCACACTGTGCTGCTTGGTATCACTCTTTTCAGCTCAAGTTAAGTTTGCCCTTAAGTGCTTGATTGCATCTTTAGTTTAAAATTTTGTTGTGTTATGCTGGCACAATGTTCGATGGAAAAGCAGTGGGGTTTTTTTTCCTCAAACAGTATAGACACTAAAACATTGAACATGAGAAGAGAGGATTTCTTGCAAAAGGCAGTATGGAGAGTGCAGAGGTACTCCTGAGCCTTGACAATGTTGTAACAATAGCCTTTAGCCCCCTCTGCACAGCAGCACTGCTCTGCTTATTTGTATCTCAGCTCAGATCAACACTGCACAGTTTGGTGAAAAGGACCAAACTGTATGATTTTATTTCAAGTTTACAAGAAACAAAATAGGAATTAGAGACATAGAGGCAGAAGGCTGGTTTGCCAAACAAGGCAAAAAGGTGGTAAAATTTTTAAACAAGACAGGTTGTAGGATAAACTCCTCCACTTGTCACTGGCCTCTAGGTAGGGGAGGACACTTTAAATATCACTTTCTGTTTTCTATCAGATTTGGGGTGTTTTTTACCAAGTTAGATTTTTTTTATTTTTATTCATCCATGCAGACTATGATATTGTAACTGGGATATAAGAATAAGGTGGGAGACAGTGCTGAAAGCATTGATTAAATCAAGGTAAATTACTTCCAGTAGCTGAACCTCGTTAATAAAATCATTTGTTTTATCAAAGCAGGCAAAGAGTTTTCTCAAGAATCCCTTACACTTGGTAAGTATTGAGTCTTCCCAGGCACTCTGTCCCTCATACGCCCAGAATTATGTTTCAGGAGAACTTCCTCTTTGATTTTTTCCCAGGCAAAAAAAAAAAAAAATTATTCTCATTGTTCTATAGTTTTCTGAAGTTGACACATTGTTCTTTTTGAATATGACTGCAATATTTTCCTTTCTCCAGTTCTCAGACTTCCATGACCTGTCAAAGATCAGGTCATCAGCCATCCAAGGATGTCAGCCATCTCTTTTGGTACCCTTGGACGCAGCTCATCTAATCACTTGGATTTTCATGAGTTGAGTTGTCTGAAGTAAACACCATCTTTATCCTCATCCAGTATTTTGTGTCTTTCTTTCTGAGTCCTTTCACTGAGCACAGGTGCCTAGGAGACATTCTCATCAAAGACTGAGGCAAAGGTGGCACTGAGCACCTCATCCTCACACATCTGCTGTCACTAAATCACCGACCCCTTCCAACACTTTACTTGCACACTACTGTGGTGCTAGAAGCAATTCTTGTTGCTCTTGTCATCCCTAACAGGTTTCCAAGAGAGCTGCAGGTCTCCTAACAACATCCCTGCATGGCTGAACAATGCTTCTAAATTTCTCTTTAGTAGCCTTTCCTCAACCTTCTTTTACGCTGCCCTTTTCTTTTTTTATTTGAATTCCATCATGAGTTCTCTGTTTAGTCACACTGGCCATCTGAGAGACTTGCTTGTTCTTCTGGGAGTCAGGATGAACTATTATTGTGTTTAGTTGGTGTCTTTCACAACCTTCTTGAGCATCTTTGCCCTTTAAAATGCCTCCTCCCACATGATCCTATATACCTATTCCCTTAATAAGCTGAAAGCTGCAGGCCTTAAGTACAGACTATAGACTCTGCCTATCTCCTTCATTCTCCTCGGGAACTTGAACTCACTAATTCATGGTTATTCCAGTCAAAATTACCTTTGACATTACTCAAAGATATTGAGTGGCATGTCCTCAACTGTTTTTTCCTTGTTTCTGAGCAGCTGATCCAGGTGTACTTAACTCCTAGTTGGTATCAGTATTTGCATCAAGAAGTCACCCCGACAAAAATCCTGTCATAGTAACCTACCAGAAAATGCCAAAGTATTTCCCCGTGAGAATTGGGGTCGGTTATCCAGAATTCCTTTTTTTTCAAAATAGCTTCATTCATATCCTCACCCTGGTCAGGTGAACTGTAGCAAGCTCCTACCACTGGGTCTCCCATGCTGGCCTCTCCCTTGATCCTGAGTCGTGAACTCTCAGACAAATTGTTGTCTGTCTCACAGAAAGGCTTGCATACTTCTGAGCTACTCCTTCACCTCTCTCTTACCCCCTTTGCTGTCCTTTTGGTATGTCTTCCACATTCTATTTGTATAAGTTGTCCCACTATAGCAGAGTAATCAAAATGATGTAAGATATGTAGATATGTAAACATATGCACAATTGTAGTCTTTGCTGTTTATTTCCCTGGCTGTGTGCATTTCTGTTCACATAACATGCTTGAGATGGATGCCCTTTCACCCTGATTCATTACTCTGGAGTTCTCTCCTGTACCTGCCACCTACCCACTACTTCCTTGCTTGACTGTGGGTTGTAATTTCCTCCCACAATCAGTTCCTAGATTAGAGCCCTACTCACCATGTCAACCAGTCTGCTGGAAAAGCTGCTTTCAACAGCTTTGTCTTCAGGTCTCCAAAGGACCTGTGGTCTAAATCCAAAATTGCTGTTGAAAACATCAGCTACACAAGTCTCTAATCAATTTCCTAAAATCACTGGGGCTATACATTGTGGTTTGCAAATTTGTGTGATGAACCAGCTATTGAATACAAGCTATGGCGATGGCGATACCATCATCTAAACCAAAAAGAACACTTCGGAGGATGGATTTCTCCTGTACAGATTATGTGCTGATTTATCGTAGCTGAGGATTTGGCCAACTGACCTCCATGCCACTCCTGTTAGATTAAAAATATATGTTTTTATAATCTCCAAATGGCATCTTTATGAGCATTCTTGGTTTCAATAGGCACTGGAAAGTATTATAATTTCTCAGGACAGGTTTTAAATCTCACTGTACTTTCTCTTTGAACTAAATTGCTGCTGCTCTTGGGTCACAATATTTCTTTCTTGTGGATTGGGAAGGTGGAACAAGGGGAGGCTTGAGATACTGTTGCCATGTAGGCTCAACCTTTGCTGTGTTAATCCAACACTGACTGCTCCTTTTTCTCACCAGGAAAAACTTTTTTAAGTCTTTAAGTACTATTGAGAGCAAGAGGGTAAGTGTTCTGTAATGACTTTTAGGTCAATGAGAAAAAATAGCAGTTTCTGGGAAAGTTTGAAGAGGAAAAAATGACCAAAAACCTGTCAAAGGAAGATTGCTTTCCTTTGCCTCTTGAGCAAAGGTATTCTGGGGGATATTTAGTGTAATTATTGATATACAATGTTGTATATCAATAAACAGTGAAATAATGCACACCTATATGTCACAATTACAATACAATCATGCATTTTGGCAGATCCTTTGCAGGTCTCAAATCAGTGCAATTCAGTCTTAAGAGATTTCTTTTTCAAGGCTAGAGAATTGTGACATTTTAAATTTTTAGCATTCCAACCAAGTCTATATTAGAGTGCTCTAGAATTTGGATAACCAGTAGAGAATGGAATTCATAGCAAAAGATAAGGCTGCCTCAGTTTTCCTGCCTGTAATTTGAGTATACCAGGACAAACTCTATTCAGATTTGTCCCTATGCAGATCAATTCCAGTTGCATGAGTAAACTGAAACAGAATTTCAGTAGTTATTTTTCTGTACATATATTCTGCTGCAGTGATGCAGGGGCAAGATTTTTTTTTCTATGACTAAAAGACAATTCAGTTTTCTCAAGAGTAGGGCACGAAAAGTTGTATAACTCACCCCATCTTATATTAACAGATTTTCCTTATTAAAAAACTTTAGTACGAATTGGATGTCTCCAAAAACAGTGGCAGCCAGATTCAAGGATTATAAATAAACATCTTTAGCCACATCTGATTCCTTTCCTTTTTGCTGTTCTAGTGTGAAAACAAAGGATAGAAGCGGCAAGAACCTGCAATGACTGCTTTCTGGTGCTCAGAGGCAGAGATCTCTCATTGAGGCATGATATCTGATCCTAGCTTTTTCTACAGAAAATCAATACTCTCACAAAGGTGGTAATACATCTTTGGAGTTGGAGTATGTCTCCTCTGTGTCAGACAGTGCACTGTAAGTTCCTCAGATTTAGAGAGTTAAGAATTAGGTTCTCTTGTCTAATCCTGTGTAGAATGCACCACAGTCCAGAGCCCTGGTTCATGTATTGCAAACAAACCTTTTATCAAGCTGTATGAAAATTAAGGAGCTAGTTCTGAATTATTTGAGTAACATAGCAGTCACGTGTAGGATAATTTGGTTATCATCTCTGCTCTGTGCTGCTTTTTTTTCTAGTAGCAATATCCTTTGAGATAGAAGGTAACCTTCTCATTTCCATGCGGAGAAAAGTACCAGAATTTGGTACTTTTGGCACTTAATGACACTACTGATGACAGTACAAGAAACTTCAAACGCCNAAGAAGTTGCAGTACCATTGCTGTCCAACATTGATCTTTATATACATAACACCACTGGTATTCTGAATAATTCTTAAAAGAATATAATTGTAAACGCAATGAATGCAACTTCACATAATATTCTTATTTCCTGACATGTTATATGAGAATGTTTTTTGAAAAACTGCTGCATGATTCTAAGTTCCTTAAACTGAAATAATACTAACTTGTACTCAGTGAAATATTTGTTACGCATGTTAGCTTCCTGAGTATCAATCTAGGTTTTAAATAAAATTTTAATAATTAGAAAAAGTTTAGTTG
>VWZV01012724.1:8103-25387 GCA_013397155.1 Irena cyanogastra | reverse complement strand
AATCCAAAAAATTCCAAAAAATTCGTAAAAAAATCACAAAAAAACAAGCAAAAAAATCTTTTTGGAGACTCTTTTTGGAGGTTTTTTTGGGCTTTCCTTGGGATATTTTGGGTCATTTTCGGGGTTATAACTCCGATTTTAGGAGTGTAATCCCCATTTTTAGGGGTATTCCAATTCTGTTTTGTTGGGGACCCGAATCCGGATTTTTGGCTGCCAATCCCAATTTTTTGAAGATTCTGAGCCAAATTTTGGGGGATTTTTTGTAGGATTTCAATCCAGATTTTTGCGATTCCAACCGCGATCAGGATCGGGATAGAGGTGAGGATGCGAACCCCAAAAAAATCGGGATTGAAATCGCAAAAATCGAGACTGAAGCCTCAGAAACCCGCTCTCCCTCGCTCGCCACCTGTCAGTCATCCCGAGGCCCCGCCTCTTTTTGGACACCCATTGAGAACGCGCCGTGCGTGGGGCGTGACCTGCGAGTGATTGACAGAGCATTACCACAGCCCCGCCCTTCCCTTTTTCAACCAATGAAACCGCGTCTACAGCGGGGCGCGCCCTGTCAATCAGCCCTAAACCCCGCCCCTTCCCCTTCTCAACCAATGAGGCCGCTCCTTCCCTCTCTGCTTCCGCCGCCGCCGCCGCGGCCTCGCCATGGCCGCCGCCGCTCCGCGCTGAGCTCCGGCTCCGCCGCTCCGCCCCGGCCATGGCGCCTCCGCTCTCGTAGCCGCGGCCGCCATGCCGAGCGGAGCCGCCAACGAGGCCGCCGGGCCGCCACTGCTGCTGCTCCAGCAGCGCCTGCAAGGACTCGGCCTCCACCAGCAGGAGGAGGAGGAGGAGGGAGCGGCGGAGCTGAGGGAGGATGAGGACGAAGCGGCCGCGCTGTTCCCGCCGCTGCCGCCGCGCCGCCTCCTCGGAGGCCGCGGAGTGATGGCGCCCATGGTGGCGCAAGGCCCCGGCGAGGCCGCGGCTGGGGACGGCGAGCTGGCGGCGCTGCTCCGCAGGAAGAGCGTCAACAGCACCGAGTGCGTGGCCGTGCCCAGCTCCGAGCATGTGGCCGAGATCGTGGGGCGCCAGGGTGAGTGAGGGGCGGCGGAGGGCGCGGGGCGGGTCCCGCCTCACGGCTGCGCGCCATTTTGGGAGCCTCGTCCTCGCCCCCTGGGGGCCGGGACCCCCTTCTGCTCTTCCCGCCCTTTTGGGGAGCCTCGGTCCCCTCAGAGCTCAGGGTGGGACCCTCCTGTCCCACCTGCAGGAGCCCCCAGTTAGATAAGGCCTAAACCCGGCCTGTCTGCCCTAAACCCGGCCTGTCTGCCCTAAACCTGCCTTGTCTGCCCTAAACCTGCCTTGTCTGCCCTAAACCTGGCCTGTTTGCGTCTAAACCCGGCCTGTGTGCCTTAAACCCGGCCTGTCTGCCACTAAAGCCAGCATTTCTGCCCCTAAACTCAGCCTTTCTAAGGCTAAACTCAGCTGTCTATCCCTAAGCCCGGCCTTCCTATCTGCCCCTAAACCTGCCCTGTCTGCCCCTAAACCCAGCCTGTCTTCCACTAAGCCTGGCCTGCCTACCGCTAAGCCCGGCCTGTCTTCCCCTAAACCTGGCCTATTTACTGCTAAATCCAGCCTTTCCAACCCTAACCCCAGCCTGTCTGCCCCTAAACCCAGCCTGTTTTTCACTAAACCTGACCTGTCTACCGCTAAGCTCGGCCTGTCTTCCCCTAAGCTTGGCCTATCTACTGCTAAATCCTTTCTAACTCTAAACCCTGCATATCTACCCCTAAACCCTGTCTGTCTGCCCCTAGACCTGATTTTTCTGTCCCTAAACCTGCCTTGTCTGCCCTTTAACCCGGCCTGTCAGCCCCTAAACCTGGCCTTTCTAAGTCTAAACCCAGCCTCTGTACCCCTAAACCTGCCCTGTCTTCCCCGAAACCCAGCCTCTCTGCCTCTAAAACTGACTTTTCTGCCTCTTAACCTGCCCTGTCTACTGCTAAACCTGGCCTTTCTACTGCTAAACCCAGCCTGTCAGCCCCTAAACCCGGTCTGTCTGCCCTTAAACTTGCCCTGTCTGCCCCTAAACCTGGCCTTTCTAAGCCTAAACTGGGCCTGTCTGTTCCCAAACCAGGCTTTTCTGCCCCTAAACCAGGCTTTTCTGCCCCTAAACCAGGCTTTTCTGCCCCTAAACCAGGCTTTTCTGCCCCTAAACCTGGCCTTTCTGACCTTAAACGCAGCCTTTCTAACCTAAAACCAGCTTTTCTGCCCCTAAACCCAATCTTTCTGCTCCTAAATGTCAAGGCCAGGTTTAGTGGCAGACAGGCCGGGTTTAGGGGCAGGAAGAGATGACAAACCCAGAAAGTCTGAGCTCATCCTGGCTTGTCCCAGGCCTGGCCTGGCAGGCCACAGGTGCGAGCTGCCGGTGCTCTGCTGGGTGTTCAGTCCAGAGCAGGTTTAAACAGGTCCAAAGAAAAGAAAACCCACAGTCCAGGGAACTTCTCTGCCTCAGCTAGCTAAAACTAACTAAAAGCAAAGGAGAGCTCTGTCCCGCCGTCTGTCCGTCCGCAGACAACACAGGAGCAGGAATGTGGAGGAGAGAGAGCAGCTTCTGAAAACAAACTCCATGCTTCTTCTCTCCCCCATCGCTCTCAGAACTGATCTTAAAGGTGCAAAACTTGGTGTCCAGCTCAAGCAGAACAGACCCGTGGGGGTACCCGCACCATGAAGTCACCCCCGGACGCGGGGGGAGCGCGGGCTTTGTGCGCGGTGCCTCCTTTGGGTCTGGCTTTATCATCTGCTGTGGGTCTGGCTTTATCATCTGCTGTGGGTCTGGCTTTGTCTGCCATGGGACTGGCTTTATCATCTGGCTGTGCGCTGAGCCGCGGCCTTGGCCGAGCTGCTGCCCAGGCACTGTCCCGGCTCTGGGGGCTGGGCAGGCTGAGCCCAGCTCCCAGGTGTGAGAGCGGGTGGAAAAGCCATGCCCACCTTGGTGTCCCTGCCAGGCGGGAGTGAAGGAAAGGCCGGGAGCAGTTTGGGAATGGCTGTGCAGAGCAGTCTGGGAGCGCTGGGCTGAGCGCGGGCTGCAGAGATCTGACTCGGTGCGAGTTTCCCAAACACCGGGAAAGCCTGAACTGTGGGAATTGCTGGGGAAGCTGGAGTTGAGGGGCGCTGGGCTGCGGTGTGTAACAGGGAAGCACGTGCCACGCTGTGTGCTCCTCAGCTAGCGCCGTGAGCCTGGCCCTGGAGGCTGCAGGGAATCGAGGGGAGAGATTGTGCTCTGTGTGCAGTGGGGCAGGCTGTGTGCAGGGAGCACAGGGGTGATGCAGTGAGGCAGGCTGTGTGCCGTGGGGCAGGCTGTGTGCCATGGGGCAGGCTGTGTGCAGTGGGGCAGGCTGTGCGCCATGGGGCAGGCTGAGTCCCGTGGGGCAGGCTGTGTGCAGTGGGGCAGGCTCAGTGCCGTGGGGCAGGCTGAGTGCCGTGGGGCAGGCTGCCAGGGCGAGGTGCCTGGCCCGGTAGGTGCAGGGCTGGTGCGGCTCCAAAGCGCCCCGGCTCCCTCGGCTCTGCCGCTGCCTCCAGGCCCCTCCCGCCCGGCCCTGCCTCTTTCCCATCCGGCAGAGCCCGCTGACCTGCGCGACGGGAGGCTGGGATCGAGCCTGAGCCTGAGCCTGGGGCTGGTGCTGAGGATGGAGCTGAGACTGGGCTTGGGGCTGATCCTGAGCCTCGGGCTGGGACTGAGGCTGAGGTTGAGAGTGGGGCTACGACTGCTGAGGCTAGGGCTGATCCTGAGACTGGAGCTGGAGCTGGGGCTGATTTTGGGAGTGAGGCTGGGGCTGTGACTGAGGCCGAGGATGGGGCTGGGGCTGAGGCTGGGACTGGGGCTGGGGCTGGGGCTGAGGCTGAGGCTGGGACTGGGGCTGGGGCTGGTGCTGAGGCGGACAGATCTGTGATGTCGTGCGGACCCTCCCAGCCCAGGGCTGCCGCTGCTCACTCGGAGCTGCCCATGCCTTCCTGCCCCTTGCCAAAGCCCTCCTCCTCCCCATGAGCCTCCTTCTCCTTCCCATGAGCATCCTCCTCCTCCCCGGTGAACCTCCTCCTCCCGGTGAGCCTCCTCCTCTTCCCCAGCTGGGCCAGCCCTGCAGGCGGCCCTTCCTCCCGTCCCTGCCACCTCCACCTGCACCCGCGAGGGCTCCAGGCTTCTGCCAAGGGCCATTCCTGCATGAGGGCACCTGGAGCAGCCCATGGGCTGTAGATGTGTCACTTCTGGGTCTGGGGAGAGGGACTGACAAACCCTGCCTGAGGACACGGCTCCATGTGCCTGGATGGGCTCCATGTGCCCGGACTGGCTCCGTGTGCCCAGATGGGCTCCGTGTGCTCAAACTGGCTCCGTGTGCCCGGACGGGCTGAGGTGCTCCGCAGACCGGGAGAGGGGAGCAAGCTGCTGCAGGTGGGCGGCGCTGGAGCTGCTGGTGCTGCTCAGAGCTCCATGCAGATGAGGCAGGCTCAGAGTGCCACCTCCGTGACCCACTTTCTGCTGGTTCGGTACCAGCTGGGCTCAGAATCCAGGGACTGTCTGGAGTGCCGGGGGCCTGCTCGTCTGTGCTCATTTCGCGCTGCCCGCCCTCCTGGCACTGTGATAGGTAAACTGGGCTTTGTTCACGCCCTGCCTAAACAGCTGGAGCGTCTGAGGCAGGGGCCCACTGTGCCGCTGTGTCCCAGTGAACTGTGATGTTCAGTCCCTAAGGACCAAAGCGTCGTGTTCCATTCACTTCTGATTTCTGTTTGGGGCTGCATTTGCCTGGGTGAGGAGAGGAATCCTGTGGCGTCCCTTGTGCGTGTGCAGACTGCTTGGGCTCCTGAGGGACAGCTCGAGGAGGGGCCCCCCCATCCCTGAGAGAGGAGCAGAGTTTGAATACTGCTGATGGCAGATGGAGAGCTCTCAGTGCATCACTGATTTTGCCTCTGGCCCGCAGGCTGTGGAGCAGGCCCTGCTCCCACCTGGAAACATTTGTTTGCTCTCAGGTGGCTGAGGGTGAAGGGTTGGTGTGTCAGCAGAGCTCTGTGTGCGTGCGAGGCTTCTGCAGCGCCTTAGAGACAGCTGAGGGACAGGCAGTCAGTTGGAGGAATTGGGAATTCACCAGTCTGAGGGACAGGCAGTCAGTCGGGGGAATTGGGAATTCCCTGTCTGAGGGACCGGCAGGAGCAGGGCTGGCATGGAGGGGTGGCCCCGTGGTGGTCACCCACTGAGTGGCGGCACTGGGGGCGCTGGGCCAGGGCTGCCCGGGCAGTACTGCTGGCACATCTGGTGGCACGGTCAGAGCCCTCCCTGCTGGGCTACGAGGTGTCCCCGCTGTCCCCGACCCGGCCGGCTGGGCAGACGGCAGCGGCCCCCGGTTCCCCCGTGGCTGGGGCTCCGGGGCGGGAGCGGGGCGGGCGGCGCTCTCCCGTGGGCCACCCGCCGACCCGCTGTGTTTCCCCGCACAGGCTGCAAGATCAAGGCGCTGCGGGCCAAGACCAACACCTACATCAAGACGCCGATGCGCGGGGAGGAGCCGGTGTTCGTGGTCACGGGGCGCAAGGAGGACGTGGCCACGGCCAAGCGGGAGATCCTGTCGGCGGCCAAGCACTTCTCACTGATCCGGGCGGCGCGCGGCAAGGGCGTGGGGCCGGCCGGGGCGTGCTGCGTGCCCACGCTGCCGGGGCAGACCACGGTGCAGGTGCGGGTGCCGTACCGCATGGTGGGGCTGGTGGTGGGACCCAAGGGAGCCACCATCAAGCGCATCCAGCAGCAGACGCACACCTACATCGTGACGCCCAGCCGGGACAAGGAGCCCGTGTTCGAGGTGACGGGCATGCCCGAGAACGTGGACCGGGCGCGGGAGGAGATCGAGGCGCACATCACCGTGCGCACCGGCGCCTTCCTGCACCTGGGCAGCGACAGCGACTTCCGCGCCAACGGCACCGACGTCGGCTTCGAGGGCACCCTGCCCGGCCCCGCCTGGCCCGGCGCCCGCCCCAGGATGGTCTCCAGCTACCGCAACGACAGCTCCAGCTCCCTGGGCAGCGGCTCCACCGACTCCTACTTTGGCGGCAGCCGGCTGGCCGACTTCAGCCCCACCAGTCCCTTTGGCGCGGGCAGCTTTTGGTTCGGCGAGGCGCTGCCCGCCGTGGGTGTGGAGGAGCTGGCGCCAGACTCCCCCGCCTACGAGCCCCTGCCTGCACCCTCCCCGACCGTGTGGGCGCCCTTTGAGCCCGCAGCCACCCTGTCCGGCCTGGGCAGCGAGGCCGAGGGCGGCGCCATGGCCCTGCGCCGTGGCAGCCAGCCCCCGACGCCCCGCCTGTCGCCCACCTTCCCCGAGGGCCTGGAGCACCCGCTGGCCAGGCGGGCCCGCGGCGACCTGCTGGGCTGCGGCCACCAGCCCGGGCTGCCCATCTACATCCCCGCCTTCTCCAACGGTACCAACAGCTACTCCTCGTCCAACGGCGGCTCCACGTCCAGCTCGCCCCCTGAGTGCCGGCGCAGGCACGACTGCGTCATCTGCTTCGAGAGCGAGGCCGGCGCCGCCCTCGTGCCCTGCGGCCACAGCCTCTTCTGCCCGCAGTGCGCCGGCCGGATCTGCGCCGGGGACGCGCCCGCGTGCCCCGTGTGCCAGGCCGCGGTCACGCAGGCCATCCAGATCCACTCCTGAGCGGGGCCCGCCGCACCCCGGGCGGCTCCTGCCGCGCCCTGACCGCCGGGCTTGCCTGGGGTCGGGCCGCAGCCGTGCCGGGGCCGGGCTCCGCGGCTCCGCGTGGGCGCTGGGGTTCAGCAGAGGGGGCCCGGGGGTGCCGTGGCACGCGCAGAGAGGCTCCATCCCTTACACGCAGCTGACAGCACAAGTGCTCTGGGCGTTGTAAAGGGCTATGCCCTGGCGGAGCTGGGAGCCTCGCTGCCCGACAGAGGCATCACCACCATGGGGGCTGTGCGCCGTCAGCTGCCCACACTTCCAATGCTGCCTTCTCTACACTGCCAGTGCTCCAAACAGGTTTGGGGAAACTCCTTTTCTTTCACTCCGTACGACCACTCACGCCTCATCCTCCAGCAGTGCAAACTCCTTCTCTCCCTTTCCTCGCTGGTGCAGTCGGAGTGCCAGGATGGCTGCGGCCAGTGGCCGGGCCGGGGCCGAGTCACGGCCAGGGCCGGGCGTGTGATCCACTCGGGGGTAGCCTGGCTGCGCCGGGTGCTGTATCCGGGGATCCTGACTGGGGATCCTGTCTGGGGATCCCGGCCAAGGTCCGTGGTCCCCCGGGCGAGGATGCTGACATTCCGTTTGTCCAATCAAGCTGTTCCGAAATCACCTCCTAGTGAGTCTGCAGATCAAAATGTGAAGCATTGTTCTGTCCAGTCCTCGTCTTGCACATACTATAGGTTTGTGTTTTATTTTTAGTAAGGAAAAGGAAAACTTTTGGGGAGTTGTGTGTGTGCCCTTGTTGTTAATTTGTTTTTCAGCGACTGTGGCCCTGGAATCAGTTTGCCTCATTTCAAAAGTGTCTTTCTAATCAGGAGTTTAAAAAAGAAAAAGGAAAAGAGAGTCTCTTGAATACTCTTCTTGCATTTCAACCTGTGGATGTTTCCAGCTCTTTCAATTCTCAGTATGTTCCCAAATCTGTGCTGGCATGTGTTAAAGCAACAAAAACAAACAAAACAATATGAAAAACCAAAAAAAAAAGGAAGAAAGAAAGAAAGGTTAAAAAAAAAAAATACAAAGAGGAGTTCTGGTGGATTTTTTTCTATTTTTTTTTGGAAGCATTATTTTCCCAAGACAAAGCTTTTTTCTCAGTATAATAGAAAAAAAAAAGACTAAATGAAATTGCAGGTATGTGGAACTAGTAAATACACAGAAAACTTTATTTTTTATTTCCACTTGAAGAGTTACATTTCGTATTCAAAGTTTACAGATAACGGTTTTCATTTTGTGATTCTGAGTCTGGGAGCTGCCCTGGGGGCACAGGCCCATCCCGCACCTCTCTGGGGTTCTGTGGGCACCGGCGAGTCCCCGAGCACGGCCGGTGTCCGGCACGGTCAGTGTCCGAGCCTGGCTGGTGTCTGAGCCAGCACGGTCAGTGCCCGGCACAGCCATTGTCCAGCACAGCCGGTGTCCGGCCCGCGCCGTGCCCACAGACCATGATCCAGGGGCAGTCGAGGCTAGTTTAGTATTTGCTAATTTTGCTACACTTTTTGTTATGTATATGTAGGGAGGTCGTAGGGATTACAGATCCGATTTGAATAAAGTTTAAAAAAATCCATATATTTTATGATAAAGGGCCTTTAACTTATGACGGCCAAAGCACTGATATTATATATTTGCTGTAAAGAGAATTATAAGAGTTTTATTTTTCTGATATTAAAAGTTACTTAATAAAAACTTGTTTCCATTAACTTGAACGTTCATGTGCCAGGCTGTCACTTGGAGAACAGGGGGACAGAGAAACCCCAAAATTACCCGGGGGGTTCCCTGTGTGAGCGATTTGGGTCTGGGGGCTCTGGGTGTGTGAGGGGTTTGGGTCTGGGGGCTCCGGGTGTGGGCACGGCTTTGCTGTCCCGGCTGTTCGGCGCTCAGGGGCGCTGGTGCCCGCCCCGCCTGGAGCCAGCCCTTGGCAAAGGAAGCGCTCGCCACCGGGCAGCGGCACTCGCCGCTCCGCTGGGACAGCGACATTAATTCGGGTTTTGTTAAGGCAGCGTAGACTCGGATGTTTCCCCAGCTCCTGAAGGCTGTCCGGCTCGGCCCGGCCCGGCCCGTGCTGTCCCGGGCTCTGCCGACGCCTCTCCGGACTCTCCCCCAGCAAGGCGCCGCCAGCCCCGCTCTCCTCCGGCAGCACCGGGCGGTCCGGAGCCTCCCTGCCCCGGGGACGGGGGAGCAGGGCCGGAGCCGAGCCCTCCCTGCCCGGAAACCTCCCGGCCCCTCGCTGGGATCGGAGGAGCAGGGCCGGGAATCCCGTCCCGGGGCGGCTCTGGCCGCGCTGCAGCCGCTGCTGCCCGGGGCTCGGGGCGGGCGGAGCGGAGCCCGGGCTGGGTCAGCACGCCCGTGCCGGCAGTGACCGCTGGGCGCTGACCACCGGCCGGGGCCGGGGCTCCTCCCGCTCCCCGCAGCCATCTCACGGCCTGCGGACGGCAGGTGACGGCGGGGGCTGGCAACAAAGCTCTCCCGAGAAGCGGAGCTCGGTCCCCGCGGGATTTCTGCCCTTCAGATCCTGCGAGCAGCTGGGCTCGCAAACTCCCCCGCTCCGTGTCCGCCGTCACCCGCGGCTCCGGCAGAGGCGGCGGCGATGCTGCCCGCGGCACGGGAGCCCAGCGCCCCCCGACTGGGGAGTGAGCTGACATCGGGGCTCGCGGGGGAGAGTTTGGGGAACGGGGTGAGCCTCGAGCTGATGTGCCGGCAGGAGCTCCCTGCCCGCGGGCAGCTCCCGATCCCCGTCCCGCAGCATCGCTGCCCTCCGGGGCTGCCGGACACGCCGGGGCCGGGAGCTGGGAGCCGGGGCCGGGAGCCGGGGCCGGGAGCGGTGCTGACGCTGGCGGTCCCTGCGCTGCCCCGGGACTGCAGCGGGTTGGGCTGGCGGAGCACCGAGCCCCCGCTCCCGGCCCGGGCTGTGCAGCGAGCCGGNAAAAAATGAGCAGCCTTTGTTGGGTTGGTTTGGTTTGGTGTGGTTTGGTGTGGTGTGGTGTGGTTTGGTGTGGTTTGGTGTGGTTTGGTTTGGTTTGGTTTGGTTTGGTTTGGTTTGGTTTGGTTTGGTTTGGTTTGGTTTGGTTTGGTTTGGTTTGGTTTGGTTCGGTTTGGTTTTTTTACCTCCGAAATAGCCCTGGCCTAATTTTTTATGAAGTTGCAGCACATTTCCAAAACGTGCTTGGGTAAAGTTTGAAGCAAACGCATCTAAAAGAGCTGGGGGTGCAGGCTGTGAAGGAAACAAGTGGATTTTGGGCAAAGGAGCTGCCCCAGGGGCTGTAGGAGATCCCACACCGCGATGGCTCTGTGAGGGCTGAGCAGGGCTGGGGGAAAGCAGGATGCAGAGATGGCCAGGCCGGGCTCAGGGGTGGCCCCAGGGGGCTCCGGCTCCTCCAGCCTGAACGGACTCGGTGAGACCCGCACGGGCGGTGGGGGTGGGGAGCGGGACAAAGCCGCCGGAGGAGGGCTGGACTTCACTCTCTGACCCCGGGCAGCGCGGTGGAGCCACGGGTTTGGGGAAACTCCTGCTCGGGGCAGGCTGCCCAAAGCCAGGGAGCGAGAGAAAACGAGTCCAGAAATCCAGGAAATGGTGTGGGTGAAGGCGATCATGGCAGTGGCTGGGAGCCCCCGGGAGAACCACAGAATCAAACACCTTTTAGATGGAAATGCCCACCGAGGCCATCGAGTCCAGCCCTGCCCCAGCACTGCCCGGGCCACCACTGACCCTGTCCCCAAGTGCCACACCCACACAGCTCAAGGGATGGGGACTCACCCCTGCCCTGGGCAGCTGTGCCAGGGCTGGACAGCCCTTTCCATGGAATTCCTGCTGATGTCCAACCTGAGCCTGCCCTGGCCCAGCCTGAGGCCGTTCCCTCTCCTCCTGTCCCTGTGCTCCACACCTCTGTCCCCCAGCCCGCACTGACCTGGGGCTGCTCCGGTGCCCATCCCCTCCCCTGCCACTGCCACCACCTGCCAGGTGTCCCCAGGCCACAGCGGCCGCTCCCGCCCCTGCCAGGGCCGCACTGGGCGTCTCTGCGGTGTCGCTGCGGTGTCCCTGCTGCCAGCACAGCCCCAGCCCCAGCCCTGTCCCCCTCCGAGCCCGCTGCCCCGTGCCGGCTGTGCCGCTGGATGTCCCTGTGGAAGACTGTCACCGTGGATGTCACTGCATTCCCCGTGACAAAGCGCTGCACCCGGACTCCTCGAATCGACGGAACCGCCCCGAACTGCCAGGCACTGCCCCAGGGTGTCCCCATCGCCGGGCTGACGTCCTGTGGAGAATGGGACGGCAACAGGACGTGGCCCTCGCCGCCGCAGGATGCTCCTGCTCCCGAAGCCACAGGGTCCTCACATCCCCACCTCCCGTGGGCCCCTTGGCCCTGGGGCGACACCGCGGCGGCCCTGGGGGGACTTCGGCCCCTCTGGTCCCCAGAGCCGCGGCTGCCGGGGCGGCAGATGGAGCACTAAGGACGTCCAGTGGCACCCGCCCCGGCGGCCCTAGGGGACCCAGAGCCCGCCGGGACACGGCGGCAGCACCGGGGCTGCCAGGACAGCGACCTCCGGTCCCTTGGGCCATCCCCGCGGAATGAGAACGGAAACAGCGTGGGCAGGGCGCTGGCAGAGGGACAGGGATGTCCTCAGCCCCTCAGGGAGCTGGCACGGTGACAGGGATGTCCCAGCCCCTCAGGCAGGGCAGAGGACCCCTTGAGTCTGACCCGAGGCACAAACGCAAGCCTGGGCGGTGCTGTGGCCACCACGGGGACACGGCTGTGGAACTGTAGCTCCCACTAGCCCGGGGTGGCTCTGGTGGCCCCTGCCCACAGCCCTTCCAGGCCCGGGGAGCCCCGGCAGCCACGGGAGCCACCAGCCCCTGCCCCGCAGTGGCTCCGAGGGCTGGCGTGTGACACTGTCCCCACACGGCTCTGCCGCAGTGCAACCGCAGGTGAATAAAAACAAACAAACAAAAAAACTTCGAAAAACTCCAAACTATCTAAAACCCCAAAGCAACACCTTCATTTTTTTGCGGAATTTCAAATGTCCGCAGCTCATTGCCCGAGGCCGGCACCAACTGGTCCCCCAGCCCCAGGTGTGCCCGTGGGGCTGAGCTGTCCCTCGGGGGCTGTCCAGCCCCGGCCCCTCAGCCCCCCGCCCATCTGCTCCTCCCGCTCCCCCGCGCCAGACGCGGCTCCTCCTTTCGGGAGAGGTCACAGTTCAGCGCCGACATGCTGACATGTGGCACTGCAGCCCCGCGCAGCTGGGCACTGGGGCCGGCGGGGCCCGGCCTGGGGCCTGCACTGACCGCAGCGGGGCTGGCCGAGGCGGGACAGCCCGGATTTCCCCGGGCACGGGCTGTCCCGACAGCTGGCAACCGGGCCGGGCTGGGCAGGGAGCGCCGGGCAGCTCAGCCCAGCTCCGTGCTCAGCCCAGCTCCGTGCTCAGCCCAGCTCCATGCCCATTCCCCAGCTCCGTGCTCATTCCCACGCTCCATGCCCATTCCCACGCTCATTCCCCAGCTCCGCACTCATTCCCCAGCTCCATATTCAGCCCAGCTCCATGCCCATTCCCCAGCTCCATGCCCATTCCCACGCTCATTCCCCAGCTCCATGCCCATTCCCCAGCTCCATGCCCATTCCCACGCTCATTCCCCAGCCCTGTGCTCACCCCCAGCAGCCTCTCTCCATCTGGTGCCTGCTGCCAGCAGGGCCAGACACCGCCACGCTGCTCGCCTGACGTGTGTGTAGGTAAGGAGAGATGGAAAAACCACCTAGAAAGGGGAACCCCACACTGCACCCGCAGGATGAGGGGCAGCAGGAGCTGTCTGGTCCCGATTTGGCTCTGCAGCGTGGGTTTATTCCACATCTGCAGCCACGCGGGCACAGCTGGGGCTGAACGTGCGGCAGCTCAGGGACAGACGAGCCTGTGCTGGCCACAACAACTGGCCCCAGTCACACCAGGGCAACGGGGGAGATTTTCTGCAGAGGTCAGGAGCTAAAATAGCTTGAGGTGGTGACTGAGGAGCAGGCAGAGAGCCTGGGCAACCAAGCAGGAACCTGCGGGGAGAATGCGAGGATTTGATGTTTCGGGGGAACATCACCACGCGGGAAGGTCACAGCTCTCGGTCTGGCACCTCAGGGGCTGTGGTGACTTCCCCACCGGTGCTCCCCATGCTGTCACAGCTCCCGACATGGAGCAGGAGCACTCACGCCACCCCCAGCTCCCGCTCTGGACGCTGGGCTTGGCTTTGGGTCTGTGCTGGTCCGAGCACCAACCCCTGGAACTGCAGCCCCAGCCCCGAGCTCTCCCGGCCCCAGCGCAGCCGGCAGCTCTCTCCGCCCTCCAGAAATGGGGTAAACTCTCTGCTAAAGGAAACAAAGAAGCCGAGACTTGAATCTTTACCTTTTTTAATCAAAAACATACTCTGTTACAGAATTTCAGGAAAGTTAGCTACAGTATATTATCCACAAACTAGGTCTAATGAAAAACATACAGGAAGCTACAAAGGAACTACTGGGAATTCTGTTAACCGCTCATCAAAAGGCAATGGCTGAAGAAAAGAAATGCTTAACTAGGTTTCCACGCCTGAAAAACCCTCTCAGGGTGAGTTTTGGGTTATGGGTAGTTCACAACTCTCAATGCAGCTGAATCACAACTTTGGGGTGGTACCAAACCTCACCGAAAAGACAGAAAAATTTCCTGGAGCAAGAAAGCATTAGCTGGTGCTGGTGTACGAGTCCTGAAAATCAGGGGGTGATGCATCACTGAAGGCACAGCAGCAGCCAACAGAGCCCAGCCCTCTGGGGAGCTCTCAGGGGTGGTTCTGCTCCCACAGCTCTCACCAGGTGACACTTGCACAGCAGAGGTGTCCTCGGGGACCGCAGCAGCCCCACAGGAGGCAGCTCTGGGTCAGCACGTCACACCCATGGGGATGCCTTAAGTTTGAGCTTTCGTATTCTCCAGGTTCTGCACTGCATTAGTGTATAACTCTGAACTTTACATAGAGTGTTAGCCGTTCTCCTGTCAGTTCAGTCAGACAGAACAATCCTTTTCCAACCCAGAACCAAGGACACGCTGCTGCTCCAGGCCCCAAAAGTGCAGGAATTGAGGAGAGCGATCTGGGAGGGTGGGACTGCATCACCTGGAGCTGGAATTGGGCGATTCGCCCCAATAGGGAAATGGACCAAAACTCGTAAAAGTGTGGAAACTCGGGATCAGGATCCATCCAGGGTAGAGCCACGGCCCGGCAGGGAAACAGGAGACAGCCCTTCCTGAGGCACTCTCTCTGGGGAGGGAGCAGAGATGTCCCCAGGGTGTGAGCGGCGAGGGCGAGGCGGCAGCAGCCGCCCTGCCCTGCGAGCCCCGGCACGGAGCCGCCCCGTGGCTCCTGGGCAGAAGGGAGTGTGGGTGGCCCTGCCGAGCTGCAGGGCTGGTCCCACGGGCCCCGGGCTGCCGCTGCCCTGCCTGCCGACCAGGGGATGCCACGGCCACCAGAGCAGCCGGGGACTCGCCAGGTGCCCAGCAGGGCCAGAGCTGTCCCTGCTTATCCCAGCTCTCCAGGGCCCCAGCACAGCGTCCTCAACAAGCCCACAGAAGGGGTGGCAGGAATGGTTTTGTCTCAGTCCAGGGGATTCCTGCTGGAATCAGCCCTTCTGCACCATTCCAGCGGGAAGGTTTCCTCTCCTGCACCTGCGGTAAGTGTGAATGCCCTCCCTTTCCACACTGACAAAGACGGGGATAAAGCCATTAAACCTTGCAGGGCTGGCCCCAGCTGGCAGCACAAGGGGAAGCACAAAGGGCCCCAGCACAAAGGGGCTCTGAGGAACACGGGCCAAGCGCCTCGTGGGAAGCGGCGAGCAGAGCAGACTCGGGAGCAGCAGGGTGAGCAGCAGGGTGCAAGCTGAACGAATCCTTGCTGGGTTACCTGAACGTGAGCGATCCTGAGCTGGAGACAATTCCAGCATCCCTGGCATCCCTGCACGGGGATCATCACAGCTGTCAGAGAGCTGCAGCTCTTTCTCACTCTCAGACATAAATGCAAGCCTGTCAAGAACTCAATGTCTGCTGCTGCTGAGCGGGTTCCAGCCCATTGTGCTGCCTTTCATGCCTGGTCATAAAAGTACAAAAGCTAATTTAACAGCATATTAAAAACAAAGAATAAGATTGTCTCCTTTTTCTTTAACAGGTGCAAGAGCACACTTTTGGGAACTGCTTGGTGGAGAAGACAAATGCCTTCTCAGCTTTTACTGCCTCTGACTTCTCCTGATGTACATACAGTGGTTTCCTGTGATAAAATCATCAGACATCGTTTTGTTCTGTTCTGAACATTTTGGGCCATCTGTGTACTCCACTGCAGGTGGAGACCTGCAAAACATCTGCAAAAAATCTGGCCTTAATGAGTGAATTCCTCCAGAATGTAACACGAGCAGGAAGAGCAGCAGGCTGAACCGACCTGTCCCTACTTTGCTCAAGTTTGGCACAACCAGAACACCAGCGAGGGGTGCAGGTTTCCTGTGAGGCAGCCATGCAAAGCCAAACGGCTTTGGGGCCAAAACCTGGGAGAAGAGCACACGCTGCTCGTCCCAGAGATCGGGGGGGCTGCCACCTGGGTGATCTCATTAAAAACCAGCCTGAGGGAGGCAACGGGGAAAACAATGAAACTAATGAGGATCGGGGAAAACAGACCCATTTCTGGCCGTGGCTCTGGAGCCAGCTGTCTCCCGTGCCCGCACAGAGCAGCGCTCCCTGCTGCCCCCGCGGGAATTCCAGCGTGCGGGAACAGCAACAGCCAAGCACCGCCACAGCCCTCCGGGTCCCTGGCACTCTGAGCCGCCCCTGCAGGAGCTCCTGCTCCCTCCTCACTCCCCGACTGCCAGGAGCAGGTATCCCCAGGAGAGGCTCTCACGAGGAGCAGGAAAGCAGAGAAGCTGGGCGAGTTTAGCCCGGCCATGATCCCCACCTTTGCTGGCTGCTGCTGCCCTGGTGAGGGAGGGAGGCACCCACGGGCCAGGCCCATGGTGCCAGGGTGCGTCACACATCAGAAGCAAACTGAATGTGCTGAGTGGGGGTTTCCATCCTTTTATTGGTGCTACAGCTAGAGAGAAGGCAGAGACACTGCATGTCTTACAGCCGGCAGGGGAGCACCTCCTCCTGCTGCACATTCTCTGTACAGAGCCATTGCCACTTGATGCGGTCGCTGATGGCAGAGGCTAAAATAACCGGGAGGTATAAAAACAGGTTTGCCATCTTGCCCTGAGTGGAAATGGTGAACAGATACAAAAACCCAGTCCTAAATACGATGGATTACCATACATACTTCCATGATATACGCAAGTGAAAAGAGTCANTATATTCTGCATACAAAAGGCTCCCGTGAGGCTGATCACCAAGATGCCATAGTAGGGAAGGAGAGTTTCAAAGGGAACAAACCCAATGCTGTGAAGTCTCTATAAAGCGTTTACCTTCCACTTTAGGCCCCGTATTACGACTACTGAGTTCTGGAAACAACTGAAATCCAAATCCTGCACGTTCAGATTCTTTCTGCTAAGAGCAAGGCGGCAAACACATTTTTAAAACCTGTTTTCAGAAGATTAAGCAGAAGGAAAGTAGAATATATCTCCAGGTTATGAACAGAACCGTATTTTACAAGGCAGCCTCCTGAGGACGGCGGGCTCAGTCCAGGGGCTGGGGGTCGGCGATGGGCATGGTGTGCAGCACCTCGTCCAGCAGCTGCAGCGCGCGGTGCAGGTGGATCTCGATCCAGCACGGCGTCTCCTTGATGCTCTGCCGCGGGTAGTCCGGCCCCCAGCCCTTCACGAAGCTCATCCTCAGGATGCACAGCCGCCGCAGGTCGTCCACGCCGATCCCGGCCGCCGCCGACAGACCTGCAGAGAGGCCGGTCAGCAACCCCCTGCTGGCACAGCTGTCCCTGGTGACCTCCTGGCTGTGACACCTGTCCCTGCTGGCCTCCTGTCCCCTCAGACCTCCCTGCTGGCACACCTGTCCCTTGTGACCTCCTGGCTGGCACACCTGTCCCTTCACACCTTCCCTGGCTCTGGCTCCATGCACACCTCCCTCTCACCCAGCCAGACCAGCCCTTGCTGCCACATCCCCACTGCACTGAATGCACCCATTCCCTGGCATTCCCTACAGTTTCAGTTTTTACAGAATTCTGCAACCTCAAACGGGGCTGAGACACAAAACCCTCTACAGTCAGAACCACGGAATGGGTTTGGATCANCTGATGGCAGAGGCTAAAATAACCGGGAGGTATAAAAACAGGTTTGCCATCTTGCCCTGAGTGGAAATGGTGAACAGATACAAAAACCCAGTCCTAAATACGATGGATTACCATACATACTTCCATGATATACGCAAGTAAAAAGAGTCATGCAGATTTATCCATGATACATGCTAAGGGGTTCTTTTTGAGTACAACCAGAGAAGTCAGTAGTAATTGTGAAAATACGTTCCTGCCATCAGGCACTCATGGTTCAATTTCAGTGGCAACATTGCAGGCTGGGTATCTCACCTTAAACCAAGTGCCAGCACTGAAAGTATCCGTTTCCTTTAGTGTTTTAAAACTCACATGGTTGCATAAATAAAAATCT
>VWZV01012721.1:0-29882 GCA_013397155.1 Irena cyanogastra | reverse complement strand
TTGTCTGTTTGTTTGTTTGGTAATCTGAAGCTCATATACAGTTTAATTGCTTGCCATTCACCAGACACAGAACTTTTTCTTACATGGTAATGTTTATTGATACACTTAAATGCTCAAATGGATTCCTTGTGACTCTAGACTGATAATCGATAGGAGTTAAGAACATTTTGAATAACTGACACAAATGCTGGAGATAAACTGTAGGGGTTAAAACACATGTTTAAGTAATTTCTTGAAATAACAATAGGAAATGGGGTTCATAAGTGACCCCTTAGTAACAAGATCAATTATTTTTAATTACAGTTTAAAAGAGGACTAATGAGGAAATTGTAAAAGCTCTTTATAGAATCATTATAACCACAGGGAGAAAAGAGAAGCAAGGGGAAATATCTATGATAATTAAATGTCAATATTATGTCCTGAGAAAACATACTGAGCTCATCCTCTGGCATTCATTGATTTTGTTTGGCAGAGGCCTCTCAGTTCCTGAACTAATTCTTGCCAATACACAGATTTGCAATTCTCATTTAATTATTTTTAAAAAACATACAATATAGCAATGGATCACATAACAAAAGGCCCCTTTTAGAGGCTGTGAAGCCAATTAGGTAGTTGGACCACACAGCCAGGGGTGATCCCCAGATGAAAAGGTAAAATACTAGGGTATATATTTCTTCTTTGCCAAATTTTGTTCTACAGACAAGAGAAGTTACTTCACCTTTCTGCATTTTCGTTTTCTCTTTAGGATCCTGTAGAGCATTTAATTTCTATTGCATTTATTGGGGAGAAACAGCATTCTAGGTCAAGTTCACACTCCCTGAAACACAGCAAGATTTGTCTAGGTAGGTTCAACACATGCATAAAAGCGATAGAGAGATCTGTCCCAGACTGAGCTAAGATGATGCTGTGTTCGAATATTCAATCCCAAAGTATCTATACATGATTTAGGTAGAGTGTGCACACATCCCTCAATTTGTTGCAAAATTTTTTTTGCTACAATAGTGATAGAGTCTGATGAATTAGTCTTTGTGTTGATTTGTGTTTTAATGTTAGCAGATTATTCATTTTGATTTATCATTGTGTATATCAGGGTGTATGGAGGTTGCTGTCTGTCTGCCTGACACCTCTTCAGGTTTTTAATACTGTAATGTTTGCTCTCAAGGTTAAAAATCAGCATCTCACATGTTGTGATTGCATATGTGTTGTCTTTATGTGAACTTTGGATTGATAAGTGTTTGGGTATTTAAACGCTTCCTGGTTTATTGTCTAATATGATTGTAAATATCATTGGAACTTCAAATGAAAATTGGCCCATGCTAGAATGCAAAATATTGATTGAATAAAAAATAAGCAATTATAGTATATCAATTTAATGAATGCTAGACATCAGCTGTCATTACGCATAGTTCTAAGTCACTCAAGGATATACAACAGTATTGCATTTATTAGCACACTGATATTGTCAGCTTGAAAGCTACTCTGGATCCGTCACTGCACTCACGTCTGCCCCACTAGGTCCTCTCTATATCCAGCTTCTCCTACAAGGGTTGACACTCCTTTTTTTTCCACAATTAGCGTGACAATTTAATTATTTAGAAAACTTAATTACCATTTCTTCCTTGCCTTCTCCATTTATTATGATAAACTACATGATACAGCCTGCATTTATAATCATGAGGAGATTGAAGCTATGAAAAATTTTAATGATTTATACTGATGTGTGTCTTAATTAGATCAAATCAACCTTTGGAATATTTAAGTGAAGGAGAAATGAATAGCCATGTTTGAAGTTCCATATCCTTCCTCTCCATACAACACTTCACTAAACTGATACTAAGCACCACCACCAAAGGTTAATCATTACCTTAGATGTACAGAGTACTCTCTTATGAAGTTGGCTAAGAATCTGAGGTGGAAGCTTAAGTCTAAGTGATATATGTAGGAATGGAGAAAATGGACCTTTGATAAACCATTACATTCATATGAAGGTAACTGATGGACTTATTAAAATTAGATCTGTAACTTATTTCTGAAGGAGGAGAAAGAAAAAAGAAGAAAGCAGCTAAGAAGCCAATACAGTAGAAGCTAATTAAAAGCCATCAAAGAAACTTGAAACATGGACTCTTTTTCCTCCAGGTAATTCCTCCACTAGCTGGGATGCAGCTTTCTGACCACCAGCTGCTCTTGGCTGGGTAGATGAAGGGGATCTTCTTGAGCCCACAGACTGGTCTTTAAGGAATGAAGTGATAGATCTGAATGACATGTCTAGAGTGATGTATCAGTCTGTGGTGTGCTTGATCACTAAGATTGGACACCTTGGTTGGAGCATAAAGTAGCTTCCTTTTGGATTTTGTGCTTACATAATTCTCATATGAAAACCATTGCAGGAGGGGACAAGAAGTGCGTGTCTGTTTTACCACAGCACTGAGCCAAGACACAGATAACATCCATATGTGTAGAGGCCTGGGAAAATGGAATCTGTGCTGGGCTTAATCTTGGGGCTTAGTTTAAATGCAGGAGCACTGTTTTGGAGGTGAGGCAGAATTTGCAAGGGATAGTTATGACTGAGTTATTTTACTAAAATTTACATTTTTAAAAGATGGAAGCTGAAGTAGCTTTTGACTGAGAAAAACACAATTCGGTTATTTCACAGCAAACTCATGACAAAATGAGCATCAGCCAAGGAGGTGATGAACAGCTAGAGGTTTACTCAATCGCAGTAATGTCATGATGGTATTAACAAAGTTTGTGATAAGGGTGAAGGCAGGCTGCAGATTGCTCATGTGATAGCAGTCATAGTAACATCTGGAATACAATGTGCTCCACCTGATTGTGGTGTCACAAGCTTGATTATGTCTTCATGGATTTTTGGCACTCCTTAACTAAATCTTCTACACGGAAAGATTCCTTTCTTACTCTCTTTACCTAAAAGATATGCACCTAAAAAAAAAATCTAAAAAAATGTATTGAGTGTGCTCTGCATATGCTGTTTTTAATTTCCAAAACAAACCTTGAGAATTCTACCAAGCCTACAGTGAGAGGACAAAGAGAAAATGACCCTTGGCTGGTACAGGGAAGATTCAGATTAGATATGAGAAAAGTTTTTTCACTATCAGGGTGGTCAGACACTTGACTATGTTTCCCAGAGAAGTGGGGGAGTGACCATCCCTGGATGTGTTTAAGAAGCTTCTGAACATGGTGCTGGATGATGTGGCAAGTGGTTTAGGGGTTTACAGTGGCAGTGTTGGATGTGTGGTTGGATTGGAAAATCTTAAAGGTCTCTTCCAACATTGATGGGTCTTTGATTCTACAATTCTGTAATTATGGCTCTGGATCAGAGCTTTTTCCTTTTTTTAACCTCCAAATATGCTAATATTCACATATTCTCATCAGTCCATGCAGAAAACATTTCACACATCCATGGTAGTTTTCTATTCTCACTTGCCCAGAGACTGAGCAAGGTGAAAAAAGCATCCATCAGGCCATAAGATACATTATCCTCTTCTAAAATATGATTTAGGCTGTCTATCAATCTCTGTATAAACCTTGCTAGAGAGTTTTAGTATGAAAACCTTGAGCCTTATGATACAGCATTTATCACATTTTCAAAGTTAGCTCTCTGGAAATACAGGTGTACTGTTTTGGTCTATCACCTCTTCTATTTCTGTTTTCTTGTTTTGGGTTTTTCATGAACTCTAGTGATATTCAAGCTCCAGGAGAGTGTATATATCATGCTAGCCCAACAGAAGATCTCCACTTATTCTGAAGTAGGTAATTGAAAGTATTTATGTGCTTGAAGATATTCTTTTCCTTGTATGTACACACCCTGTATGTTATTAAATATATTCCATTAAATATTTCTCAATAAGTGATGGAACTTTACTAGAAGCATTTAATTGTCATCAAGGAAAGAAGAGGAATTTAACTTTTGCCAACACTGCACTAAAAACAAACAAGATAAATATTAATCAAGGAGATGCAGTTCAATTTTATTTTCTTTAATATAAGGTCTTCAGCTCTTTTTACCACAACGGTGTGAGGAATAAGCTGTAGTTGGTTTTGCAACATTCATACTAACTAAACAACAGCAACAGCAATAATAAGAATAATTCAAATATCACATTTTTGTTATTATTTTGCTGTAAATGTTTCTTAAATTAACAGCATGTTAAACACTTCAAAATGTACACATGGTATACACAAATGTACACAAAGGTTGTTAGAGGGGTTTTTTTGCATATGTTAGGTAAACAAATAAAGATTTACTTTAGCTACTGGAAACCACAGCTCATTTGGCTCCCTTTTACTGTGGGTGGGTTTAAAAAACTCCTTGACTGAAATTTACTTTTCTCTTTCACAGATTTTCACATAACCAACACATTGTATAACAGAAACATTTAGTGAAATTAATAGATTAGTGTGAATTTGAAATAGATCCAATCATGAATGGTGGAAACATTACCCAATAGATTTCATAACACAAGGATCAAATTAAGTTATTAAGCAACTTGGTTAGGCAGCATGTTTAGAGTTCCTTAAATACAGCAGATTTTTTATAATGAATAATTAATTTTTGGAACACACTGACACAGGACACTCTGCAAGCCAAAAGTCTAACTCAGTTCAAAATTAGATTAAATATTTTCATGGAATAAAAATCTTTCAGAGTCCTGGAAGTGGGAGAATTTGGATGAATGCCTTAATCACATATCTTCATAATCTAAGAACATATCTTGTGCAAACATGACTGTGCTCTCACAGCTACTGTCAGGAGCCAATCTGTCTAGCCAATCACTTTACCTATTGAAATTTTATAGAGGATTATTATAAATTGCAATGACTATTATTTTAAATGACAAATTGTTTTTAAATTGCACTGGGGATTGGTTTGTCTTACTTTTAGATGGAAAGAATTATTTTAAAAAATAAAGTTAAAATTCAAGAAGAATAAAATGTCAGAGGACTTTCTTCATGTCTAGCACGTCCTAAGCAGATATCCCTGATGGTCCCCCCAAATCTCCTTGATGGTTTCTGTCCCACTAAACGCCAAACCAGAAAATGTCAGAAAGAAGAAACTTTCAAGGAAGCCAGTATCAATACCCAGAGACTTAATTATGTTGCTGAAGTTGGTCCACTGAGCACCCACGACCAGGTGGTTGCTAATGTGATCCCACCATGGTGCCGTCTGTCTCACCGTCCTTTCCTCTAACCCTGACCTCGAGCTCTCACCTCTGGTCTCCTATCTCACAGACCAGCCCTTGACAGCTGAGCTCCTCAATCTACAAACAGCTCCACCTTCTCTTCCTCCCTGCCCACTTATATTGAAAAACTTTTGCACAACTACTGCTCTCCTTAGTTTTACAAGCTATTCACTATGTCTCAATTTTTGCAACAGCTCCCCCATCTCTGTCTTCTGAGGGCCTTGCTTGAATTCTAAATCAGATCAAGAAGCAAGCACTGATTTCTTGGACAGGTTTCAGCCTTTCCTTTTTTTTTTTAATAATTTAGCTATTTAAAGCTAAAGTGCAACATTAAATAACTTTGCAATTACACTGCTCGGAAGAACACAGGCAGGTCTAGTCAATAGCAATACATATGTGTGTCTGCCTAACTGAAGGTTATTTCCTATGAGCATTTGCTGCAGGCATGTGGTCTCCATTTCTGCTCCCACCCGCACCAGTAACATCCTGATGAGTAAATAAAGAGAGAAGATTTTTCAGTTCCTGCAAGAATTTTCTGTGGAGGCCAGCAGGTTATAAAACAGTAATATGTAAACAGCTCAGAGCACATACAAAAATTTTTCTAGCCTAATCGAATTACAAAATATCAGCTGTTTCCAAAAGTTGTTCTTGCTTCGCATGGAGCAACCTAGGTAGGAAAAAAATTACCATGATATCTTTGTCAGGATGTTTTTTTAAGTCTATATACATAGCTATACTAAAAACCTATCACTTCTCAGTGGAATCCAAACTAAAGATTTTAGTCTAGAAAAGGTAAAATGAAGAGAAGAGCAAGGAACAACTGGCTGTTTCATACATCTCAAGCAATATCATAACTGCTTCAATAGTGTATAACATACTCTGCTGTTTTGCCATTTTCTCATTAATTTTATGACTCAACAGTAATATCAAGAACCTACATGAAGACTGAAGGGATGATTTCAGTTTGCAGGGAGGAAGAGTTTTTAAATATCACAGATGTTGTTTGGTACAAATTGGTCTTGAAGGTTATACTTGAGCAGCTGATTTGTTAGGGATTTAGTCTGTGATATATACATATGTATATATAATTCTATGCTACTATTCATATGGAAATTGAACATAAAAATCAAACAGGAAGTTTAAGAAGAAAAGAGATTTTAGGGATTGACCTACCCATGGGCTGCGTCTTGTCGACAGCACTGTATCTTATATACAAGCATGACTATTTTTACAATCTACACTTCTGTTTTATGACATTCTGTTTTATTTCACAGAAAATTCTAGCTTCCTGAGTTAGATTTAGTTTCAACTCTAAGTCCTTTACCCATTTTCCTTTAAATCCATATAGACATTTTACATCTACATGTTCATATGATAAGGAGTTCTGTTGATCCATTGCTCATTATGGGTTGAATAATCACATGCAACTTTTTTTTATATTTCTACTATTTCCATTGGTGGTCCCTGATTCTTACACAGAAAAAAAAACCATTAAGAGTTGACTCATTTTTCTACAGCCTCCATAAGACTAGATTTTGTAGAATTATGGTTGCAAAAGACCAAGCTCCCTAAGTTCAACTATTTTTTTTTTTAATTGCTCTCTAAGTGATTTTTAGAATTCCGTAGTATGGGCAGGTATACACATATACACATACTCAAGCATGAAAACATATTGTTCATGGGGATCATGTTCCTCCTTCTAGCATTTTGAGTAAGCAAAAGATCACCATAAGGAAGTGTGTTTCGGCACCATTTGTTGTCTTTTGATGAAAAGGCAATGGCGACCTGGTTCCAAGAGACAGCACGGCAACCCAGCCTCCCCCGGGTCACTCGGGCTTTGACACACACGTACTAATATAGCAGATGGTCAAAATGGCGTTTATTACTTCTCCTCGTGGGGTTATATAGTCGAGGGTCTTTGCTTACGTCAAAAGGGGTCGGTGGGACTGGCTAGTTAGTAAGGAGTGGAAAGTTACTGGGTTCTAAAGGGGGGTTACATTCCTTTAGGGGTGATAAGATATCTCAGGATGAAGGGGGAAGGGTCCTGGATGAGGTAGAGGGGCCTACAGCTTTCCCTGCTTCCGTGACAGCTCGAGGGTCTTCCGCTCCGCCTGTCCTTGTCTACCACATCAGTGTCTTTTTGTAAATACAAATACTTTTTATTAGTTGCCTATTAGTTGTTCTAAAGAGGCATTTGGAAATGTTTGGAAATTATTTCCATTAATTTACATATGAATAAAAGACCTTAAACTCTGATACGCTCAGCATCTTGCTTCATGCCCAATACTAGTTCACAAGCATGAAAAGTTTAAACTTTTCATGGACTCATTATCTGCTAAAACCCAAGAAATTAAAACACAGTTTTTCTTCTAAATGAGGTCTCCAGGTTAGGGTTTTGCCTTGTCTGTGTGACAAGAAATTTTCTCACCTACAAGAAAAGACAGAGAGAATAATTTTCAGAAAGAAAGTAGCTGACATGAGAACAGTTCTAAGTTTTTTGCATGTCTATTGAGATGTTTTTGCATTGTCATATAAAATTGTAGAATATTAACTTGGTTGTGATTATGGCTTCAATATGTCCTTCATCCATATTTTAGTGAATATTTCACAGATTAGTGACTTCTTGAACTTCCCAAATCAATGCTAAAGTGACTACAGTGATAATCCATCTCAGTAAAAGGGTAACTTTCGAGTAAAGGTGGTTAACAGATGGAGGTCTTTATCAAGGAATTTATTACTTGTATATCTAATATTTGCTCATGTAGCTTCTATAGCTGATACTGTACCAACACCAGAAATTAAGTTTAAAATATAGATTGTGTCTGAGACCAGTTCTTCTACATGAGCAAACCGACACTGCTAGAATTTCTGAATATCACTCTGGTGTTGGTCATATGATTCAGTGCAACAACCTGATAATAAACCCAGGATTTTGCAGTTTCAGCTCATTTGTTTTAAATTCTACTGCTCTTCCTTTTTCTGAGTAATACTGCCATTTAGTTGAATTGTTCTTATTGTGATCATCAATTTAAATGTTTTTAAATGGTTTATAGGCCAAGAATTAGCTGCTGTGACTACCACAGAGTTTGTTCTAGTTATGCTAAGCCCTACAGACACTGCTCTCATGTGAGAAAGCGTGTAATAGAAGCCTCACCTTTAGAAGTTTTACCTGGCAATATCAATGCCTCTCTACTATCACAGGTCAAAATACACCAGACCTAACTGCAATATTTAACTCAAAATAAGGTAGTTTGAGCTAATTTCTCCAATTACAGCAGCTGCAGTTTTTCTCTACCATGTTTGTAGACTTTTATTTTAAATTAATCCCTCAGAATTCTCCTGTACAAGAGTAAGCTATGTTTCTGTGCACCCCAACAACATCACTATGTAAATAAATTCTGCCAAAGTAACACATGCTCACACTAAAATTTTCTTATTGATAACATGTCAAATTAATAAATATCTGCTGAAGATGTGAAATTTGATAAACTTACATAAATATGGAATATTCATTATTATAATAGCATGATATGTGTATATTTAATTTATAAATCTTATGATAGCCCTAAAAACTCATTAAAATGTAATTAATTTAAATTAAAGTAGATAATTTACATTCTTTTAGAAAAAAATAAAAGGAGACAAAGCTATTTTATTAATATTTTTATGGCAGCATAGTACGTGACATTGTAATCAACCTTGTACAAGACTTTAGGTTCAGAAGTTTGGAATATGATTTAGAAGATAATTCTAGCAGCCTGAGATTCAGGTAAAAGACAAAAAAAAAAGCCTTTTGGTCATGGGGTTAACTAAATTGAATTTTCACAGTCTAGGAATTCTCTCAGATACTTACTGAGTCTAGTTATATTGTAGACTTTGTAGTTAGAATCAAATAACTATCTAAAATAAATCACCTTTTCTTTTTAACCTTTTTCTAACAAAGTTGAAATGCAAAGCTTGAAAAGATGAATCTTAAAAGGCCACAAGAAACAAAACAAAATCCTTCTCTGATTACTTTTTAAAGCAAATTATATGACTTTTTGATAATTTTGGATGAATTATTTCTAAATATTGAGGTCTGACATTTATACTACAAATCTCATCTCTCTAATAACATCATCAGATGATCTGCCAAACTTTTTTCTTTGTCAGAGACATAGAATTATTAATATTATTTGTGTAAAGCACTACAGAATTTGCAATGCAGTATTCTGATAACAAGTACTTATCTGGTTTCTTGGAGGTAATGTATTTTATACCTCAGAGAATGTACCTGTCTACTGGAAAATCCATATATATACAAACCTTTATGTATATTTCTCATATGGCTATAGGAAATAGCAATGGTTCAAATAAATGAATTTATTGTCCTATTTATAGCTAAATTAAAAAGCAAAATCAGGATGACCATGAAGTCATAGAACGGGAGGGACCTTAAGTGCCATCTAGTTCGAACCCTTCCTACCCCTGCCATAAGCAATGTTGCCACACACTGGACCAGGTTGCTCAGAGACTCATCCAGTCTGGTCCCACTGCCAGGAATGAGGCATCTACAGCTTCTCTGGACAACTCATTGCAGCGCCTCACCACCTTCACAGTAAAGAATTTCTTCCTATCATCTAAACTAAATATCTACTCTTTTAGTTTAAAACCATTCTTGTTTTCCTATGACTAGATTTTATCTGTGTAAAAAGTTGCTCTCTCTTTTTTTATAACACCTTAAAGTAAAGAAGTCTCCAATATGGTCTCCATGGAAGAATTTCTCCTCCTTGCTGAAAACTCCAATTCTGCCGGCATTTCTTAGCAGCAGAGGTGCTCAAGCCATTTTCAAGGACTTCTTTGGACTCATACCAGGAAGTTCACATCTTTCTTGTGCTGGGAGCCCAGAGCTGGATGTAGTGTTCCAGATGGGTCTCATCAGAGGGGCAGAATCCCCTGTGATCTGCTTTGGATGCAGCCCAGGATACAACTGCCTTTCTGGGCTGTCAGTGCACAATTTTGTCTCATGTCCAAGTTTTCATCAATGAGAACTCCCAAGTGCTTCTCTGCAAGTCTGATCCCAATGTCTTCTTCTCCCAGTCTCTCTGGTATTGCCCCAACCCAGGTGGCAGTACCTTGGACTTGCCATTCCTGAGCTTCACGAGATTTTGGTGGACCCACTTTGCAAGTTTAACCAGGTTTCCCCCTGGCTGGCATCCCTTCCTTTTATGTCATCCCTGCTCTTTTATGTCATCTACAAATGACCTCACTGTCTGTGTAATTGATAAATACATGAGTGAGCACAAGTTCAAGACAGTGTAATGAGAGACATCACTCATCACCTGGAGGGACACCTATCATCACCAGTCTCCACATGGACACAGAGCCATTGACCACAAATCTGATTTTTTGACACTGTAATGATTTGACTCTGCTGTGATGATTCCTTACTAATTCATATTTGCTGATCTCATTTTCTCTATAGCTGGAGGCAGAGCATTTGTACCATAATGTACTGGCACAGAGACTGCACAAAGTAGCTGTTTTCACTAAAAACTAAACAAGCAGTGTTGGACTTGAGAAATATGCCAGTTCACCTCATCTAGGAAAACCAGTTCTCAAGAAAGTATTTACAAAGAATAATACTTTTGTCTTTGAACTTCTGTGAAACAAATCAGTAAATTAAATAAAGAAAAATAAAAGTTTTTATGAGTCTTCAAAAGGAAGAAATAGATGTGATAATTTAAATCTAAATAGCAGAAACAAGGACTGCCAGCAAATATAATCCATGTGCAAGCAGTGACTCTGCAAGCAGTGCATGAATGGTTTTTAGCCATTCAGAATCAGAAGAAAGCTAAATCCACTTCCCCAAAGGCTCATTAAACTACATCTGTGCTCAAGCCAGTTCAGTAATTATGTGATAGGAATAACTTCTCTGATTATAATACATAATGGCCACCTACAAACTTTTGGCATTAGAGTAGTAGCAAAAGCACAGCCAAGGGGAAGAAATTGGAAGTACTGAAAAAAATATCTCCTTTAGGTTATAAAATTTGACTGGCCAGTAATCACTAGGATAAGAAATCTAATTAGTGTGTGTTTGCTTTTATTTCTAACATAATCAGTAATTACAATTTTGTTTTGATCTTACTTTCTCTTTCCCATTGCTTCCTATTTTCCATATCAGAATACAGCACCTCAATCCTGTTAATGTTTTGGATTCCTCTGAAGGATACATGAAAGATTATGTGATCTATTACAAAAAAAAAAAAAAAAAAAAGCTAAACCAAAAAAACCTGTGCAAATTGTATTCAGTATCTCCATTTATGATTGCACTGATGGGAATTGTAAAATTATTTTTAACAGTATGAATGGCTCCTATTTTATCTTTGTTTTTCTTCCTTGCACTTCTCATTTGGTTTAGTAATTCAAGACAAGCAGCAAACACAAATTGGTCCTAACCAGTTCATCAATTCTGTCCCTGCTGCTAATCGCTCAATTACTGCATTTTGTAGAAATTACTTTTTAGTTTCAGGTCCACTGCTGCCTCAGATTCTTACAGATTTCAGGCTAGCAAGAGATTTCTGCTAACAAATAATCTCTTTGCTGTAGGTGTTATGATATAATGTAGCTACCATTAAAAGTAATGAAGCTTTTATATTTGTATATTACTCATATTATTTTTATGTAATACACCAAGGAAAGCTTTTGTATTTGAGCATTCTCTTACAACAGAAATACTGCAGAGTGACACCCAGACAAACAGACATCAAACTCATCAGCATTTTTTTTTCTTTTAAAAATCAGTCAGAAAGATCTGTCTTGTTACAGTATTTAGCAAAACCTGCTGTTGTAGGTTGGATCCTTACTCTACACAACCTCACACAACCTGCCATTCAAGTTAGAGCAAGCCCTCTGACCAGAGGGAGCCTTAAAAATAGCCAACATTGCTAAGCCTCAAAATGGAAGAGTCCTTGCAGAGACAATTTAGTTAACAATTGTCTTCTGCAAGTTTTATGTACAAGGAATCAATTAATCTCAGAAGCTGTGATGCTATATTAATAGGGTAAAATATTTTATACTGCTTCTCACCTAAACTTATTTCATTGAATGTAGGGGGATATAAAGCAAAATAAATTAAAGATAAAGCACTTTTTACTATTTTATGTACTTTAATATTGTTTGATGACCTCTGCTAAAACTTGGCTACCTGATATGCAAATATATAAAGTTTGTCTATGCCTTAAAGAAATTCAAAATAAAACCATGGCTGGTACACCCTATTAATCACATTTTACAGCTGAGGAAGCTCGGATTAAATAAATAAATTCCCAAAGTCACCTGGAAAATTCTTACACAGGCAGGAAGGATATGTGGATCTACATCTGCAAGAGCACTATAAAACATGTCCTTCTCTGGTCAATCTTCAAGAAAACCTGTTGTAGGAATTTCCTTCTACAAAACAAATAGTTTATAATTAAATAGTCAGACATAAGACTCCTAAATTAAAAAGAAAACTTACACTGGAATATAGAAAGAAGCAGTGACTGACATTTTGGTACCTTTGATGCTTTCTGGATGGAGTCACCAAAAAGTTAAATTGACACTGCTGCAGATAACATCCTTCCATCCTGTTCTTCCTGTTCCTAAGTCTTGGTGAGTTCTCCAGCCCTGATCTAACCTGAAAATCAGCCTCCAAATAGAAGCACATGCCTAAACATTAACAGCAAGTTAGTCTTCATCAGGTCTTTTACTATTAATCCTTTGCAAAAATCTCTGGTTTTATTGCAATATATTTGAGCCAAAGTGCACACAGTAACAGGCACACAGAGTAACAGGCAGTAACTGTGTATTGTGTTCGGAAGAATGTGGTTCAACTTATATCCTTGCTTGAAATATTAAACTATATGCAAACGTATTTACATAAACATATGCATTACAAGCTTAAGAAACAGAGCTTGTTTGTCAACAATTAGTAACCAAGTACAATGTAGCTTGGTTAAATGTGACGGAGTACATGGAAGCTAAGTGTGAGTGCAATGAAGTTGGGGTATATAAAGTGCCTAGTCCTCACAGATTTTCTGTATCTGACTTCCACTGATTTCAGTGAGGTTGAAGTGTAATTGCCTTCTCCTAAAGCAAGCTACATGGTATAGGAATCTGAAAGAAAAACTTGTTTAATCAAAAAAACATGAAATGTTGGTTTGCATCAAATACAGTCTCACTGAGAAAACCATGCACTACGCAGTTATTTCCTACCTAGGATAGCAGTTAATCATGCCATCCATTTTAATTGAGTTTACATGCATGACTAAAGTATAGTCATGTACTAAAAGAATAGTTACATGCTTGAAAAAATCCTGAGTTACACTGAAAGCAAATAACATTGGATGGGTTTCTTTCCAGTAAGCAGATGTAGATCCATTTAACTTTGTTTTAGTTTAAAAGATGAAATCAAGTGTGTAATTTCCTTCCTAACTGCAGTGATATGTTAATATTGAAATATTTAGGAGGACATTTATCTGAATATCTTGAAAAAAACCCAGAGATATCAAAATTAAGTCTTGCAATTTTTAAATTAATTAATCTCAAAGCTCTCAAAGTCCTAGTAGATAGCCATAAAATAAATTAGTAAAATAGCTAAATTAGTATGTGATCTATTTGATGACATAGCATATTGCAGCTAATGAAGAATCTGTTCTTTGTTTTGAATCCTCACAGAAAGAAGGTCAAGAGGGAAGAAATCAATAGTTTAATGAAATAAATTCTATTTTTATTGAACTGTTTTACTAGTCTTCTTATTTTACTGTTTTTCTATATTTATTACCAAGAATGATGAAAACATGTACTGGCTTTGTCTGGGATAGAATTAATTTTATTCACAGTAGCTGTTTTGGAGCTGTGTGTTGGATTTGTGCTGGAAACAGGGATGTTTTTGCTACTGAGCAAAGCTTATTCAGAGCCAAGGCCTTCATTGTTCCTCGTTTCACGCCAGTGAGGGGGTGGAGGATCCACAAAGAATTGGGAGGGGACATAGTGAGGACAGCTGACCCCAAGTGACTCAGGAGATATCCTACACAGCAGGACATCATCCTCAGCATATAAACGTGGGGGAAGGTTGGTGCAGGGCTGCTGCTTGGGGACTGGCTGGCCATTAGGCAGTTGGCGAGCAACTGTTTTAATTTACATCGCCTGTCTTTTTTGCGTTTTATTTCTCTCCGCTATTTTCTTTTAAATTAAATTACTATTACTTTTTATTACTACTACTGTTATTATTATTATCCTCATCAATATGTTATATATCAGTTATTAAACTGCTTTTATCTCAGCTCAAATATTTTTGCACTTTCACCCTTTTGTTTCTCTCCCCACAATCGACTGGGAAAGAATGAAAGAATGGGCATGTGTGGATTAGCTGCTGCCTGGAGTTAAACAACAATACTGAGAATATTAAAGAAAGTGATGCATTATATGGAAACAGAATGGCTGTTCTTTTAAAAAAATCCTCTATAACCAGAGTAAACTTCTTACTAAGGTGGTAGAAGTGACAGAAGTACTCAGGAGAGTATTTTTTGTTACAATTCTGAAAGAATTTCCTGCTATTTATTTTTGCTGTTTTAAAAAATGTTGACATCAAAAGAAATAGGGAAATTAAAAGTCTGTCTTTTTAAAATTTCTTGTCCAAAGATGATACAGCTGAGCCAAGCAGTTATTTTTATATTGTATTGTATGATACAAATGTGGGGTGGAAATAAATCCCCTCAGCAAAGGGACTCTTCGCAACTGTGGAAATAAAAGTAAGGGGAGAATAACAAATTCCAAATCTTGAGTAAAAAGAAGATGTGAGATAGCAATTTCTTCTTGAAGGTGCTCTCAGCCTGTTACACCAAAATAGGAAGTTTTGAAATTAAAATAAATACATAAAGCAAGCAAACACTTGTTTTCAAACAACACCACAGTGGGGAAGTAATTACATTAAATAGTAACTGTGGGTTCCAGACAAAGATGTACAGGAGTAATTACTATTTCCTGCGAAACAGATATGGATTGCAGGCAGCAATCAGACAGCACTAAAGAAGTAAGTCACTTGAAAATGCCACACAGAGCAGGCCATACCCTCACAGGGCCAATTATTAGAAGAGAGTTTATTGGCTTTTTAAGGAAGCCAAATATTCCTTGAATTGAAAGCATTTTAGCCTTGTGTGTCATAGTCCATCCAATGAATTTGTAGGCCCACTTTTTTCTCTGTGGTAAGACAAGTCTCATGTCACGATACCATGAAACTAGAGAATGGGAAACAACATTCTTAGACAAGAACAAAGTCATAAAATGAAACTTTACATATATAAACTCTGCAAATTTTATCTAGTCATTTATGGAAGTGCAAAGAATCTGAGACACATCATTTAATTATAAAATGTACATTGCTCAGAAGCTGATAATGAGCACTAGACATTTTTTGACAATGACCTAAGTCCATATGAAACTGGCAAAACTCCATGATGTTATTACTATTTCTGTTGTAGCAGATTTTCTGATGTTTTTAATGTAGTAATTACCATTACTGACACTAAGAGATTGTTTTGTTATAAACACACATAAATAAATGGGCAGGGAAAGGAATGGGAAGTTTATTCTTGCTTTCACATATATTTAGTGTGCAGTGCAGTCCTGGATAATCAAAGATTCAGAATCCAAGTAGGTATCCAGTGGCCATATCCCTCAGAGCAACACACTGCAGCAGTAATAACTAATTTAGCTGGTGTAAAAGTATCCTAATAATGTGTGCATAAGCCACACATTAGGTTCTTGTAGACAAACCTAATCCCTTTATATTCATGTTTATGTGGATACAGGAAGCAAAACATTTTTTAAAGTGTATAATCCCTAGCAACAAAATCTCTCAAAGAGTAATACAATCAAATCAGAATATGATATTTATTATCTTCTTTTAAGTCTGCATCTTGTGTAGAACCAGTTCAAAAATGATTGAATAAAAATTCAGTGGGAATATTCAGCACCAGTTTGAAAGCTTTAACACTACATTTCCCAACTGAAATATGGGAAGCATGAGGCTACAGATTGACATCATAAGGATGAATTGCTTATATATTACAGAACTCACAAGAATTATGTTCTTTTCACTTATATTTAGTGCTAGATGAAAAGGTCGCAACTGGTGACGATAGTGTCCATAAACTACGAGTTATAGTCCAAAGTTTTCTTGTTCATCCATTCTCACATCTTCAGGATGGTATTCTCTGCACAGCTGCAGGTGGCTGTATATATATATATCCTTGCCATAAAATGTCAGGAGATACGTGATCAGCTCAACCAGAGCCATGGGTTGACTGCATTCTGCCAATACAAAGCAGATATAAATGCCTGTCTGCTAGGGTGGTTTATAGCCTAAAAGCTGATCAGTCTGCCTGAAGGAAACCAACAGTTTTGGTTTCAGCTGTAAAAGTCTTTTACAGAAAAGGTGGGCTAAAAGTAAAATTTTTACTTTAACATAATAAATCAATTATTAGTAAGTGATTTTACTTGTTTTAGAAAGCCTCTCTATATAGTGTCTTATTTTCTGTATACCAGATGGTTTGAATTGCTTTTGTTGTTGTTGTTCTCACCAGTGTTTTGCAAGCTTGATTTAACAGTGGAGTTTCAGAGAAATTTTTGTTAGTCCCTTTATACATATTTTTTTTCCTTTTGTCCAGATGCCTAGTGATGTAAATAGATATAGTTCAATCCTATAATAAAGCCATGGGGATTTACATCAGCTAAATGTCTGTCACTTAGGTTTTAGCAAGAGCTCATAATGAAATATTCCATAACTGCACAGGGTGGAATATTCAAAGATGAACACCTTTCAAAAGCTACTACAAGGCCACTGAGAGGCAACAGAAGACTCTCTTCACTTAGAGTCTTCTCATGCTGTGAAGTAAAATACGTTAATTTGATGGAGATTCTTGGCGCCCCTTGCAGTTGTAGTGCCTAACAATGCAATGTTTTCTGTACTGCATCACAGCTAAACATGCCAATTTCTTTCCACCAAGTAAGTAATTTCTCTTTGCTTGTATGAACTTCATAAAGGTTAAACTTACGTGTTAAAGGGGATTAGAGTAAAATCACTGGACCCGTCGTTCATCTCATCCTTCTTTAATCAGTCTTTTCTCTGAATCAGGGGCAGATGGACCATGCAGGAGGTTGATGGCAAACTCCCAAAGTCTGGACCATGGCATGTGTTGGAACCAGAACTGACATAATATTTAATGAAAAAAATGTTAATTTTCATCATCCAAGTAGAGTACTCCTCCCATTTTAGGTTAACACTCTCGCTCTACTTTCAGTAGGAGATCCATCAGAACTCTATGAGTTTCTCTGTCCATAATCTGAAGATCAAGGTGGTGGATGCCCCCAATTCTGCCAGCTGTGTTGTCTGTCTGAAATCAAACAGCTCATGTTACTAAGCCATTTAGACAAGCAGATTGGAATTATCCAGCAAATACCTCTGTAGAAGAATGATTTTCACTGGATCTAAAATTTTCCAAAGAGAAAGATTTATGTTATCAGAAACATTTAGAGATTTCAAAAGATCAGCAATAAGGGTCTGAAGTCTAACATGTCATTGGGTTGGACTCGATGATCTTGAAGGTCTCTTCCAACCCAGTGATTCTGTGATTTTTATTTATATGTGATATCTTCAAGCTTATACTCAGTTTATAAACAGGTTAGCAATATTACTTTTTATCATTTTACAACTAAAAGTTTCGCAACAAATATAATATATAATTATATATATTATATATAATATATAATTAGGTGAGTACCATGATTTTTTTTTCAGAAAGCTTGATTTATGTACTCAGAATCCGCAATTTTCCGTTACTTGTTTTAAAGAAATGTATTACCCATGATAGTCAAAACTGAAACTGGTGGGAATCCATGTAGAATTGGAGAAAAACACTGAAAGATTTCAAAGTATAAAACACAATGAAAGTGCTTCAAGGATTTCAACATTTTGTGAGTCACTTTACTCAAATACAGAACATGTAAAATAATCCCAACAGGGAAGACAAGCTGTATAAACTCAACTTTACTTACAGGGAAAAAAAAGAAATGAAGATGACCAAGTGCCTTAAAAAAGTTACTATTGATTTATTTGCTTGAAGTTCTGCAGTAGACAGCATTCTTAGACTTTTATTTACCAATTTGTCATTCTAGCCCATGCCCAATGTCACAGAGTTTTCCAGGAGTTTCTTTCTGAATCTGAATGTTTCAACCATCATTAATATCTCTGTCATTTCAATCTCCTCAGCTGGTATAAAAGGCTTCTGAAGGTAAGAAGATTATAATAACCTATACCTATATTAATCTAAAAACTTATTCAGTGGCCAAATAAGGTTTTTAGGTTAATATCATCTAAGGATCCCTCAGTACATGCTCTGATTTGTATTTGGAAGACAAGTTGCATTCAGGCAGGACATACAGACACGATAAAAAGTGTATTTCTCTGGCTGACATAGAAATCAAAAGCTGTGAATCTGTAGCAAATACTGTCTGTGAGAGTCGTGCAGATTCATCCATAGCTCTGGCTCCATGTTCTGTAACTGAAAATGCAACCATTTGGCCTCTCTTTTACAGGCGCCTGAGGTCTTTTAACTATAACTTTCTCATGCCCCAATTATGCTCATTTAATTCTCAATTTATGTTGTATTCATTGTTCTGATTTCAAAGTAAGCATTTTTGTTACTAAATACATATGCATTTATCAATCAGAGAGTCAGAAATTACAAACACCACTCATAGTGATCATGTTTACATATATTGATCATAATCACTGCATACACAAAACTGTCCTTAGCACCGATATCTTAAATCAGCTGTTTACATGCAGTTCCACGGAGCTAGTCCATGTGGTCAGGGCTGATGTCTGTGTCCCTGGTATCTCAGTCACAGAGATCAGGCTTATCCCCAGTCCTGGCTAGCTGGGCCCCAAACAAATGCAGGCTGGCCAACGCGATGTGCAACTACAAGGAGGGTTGTAAGTAAGATCTGGGGAATTACAGGCCTGTCAGCCTGACCTTGGTGCCTGACAAGGTCATGAAACAGATCATCTTGAGTGCCAACATGGGGCATATAGGAGTTAGCTTGATATTAGGAAAGGCAGCTCTTGCCTGACCTTGATCTCTTTTTACGGCCAGGTGGCCCACCTACCGGTTGAAGGCAAGGCCTTGGATGTCATCTCTCAGTTCAGCAAAGCCTTTGAAACTGTCTCCCACAGCATTTTCCTGGAAAAGCTGCAGCCCACAGCTTGGACAGGAGCACACTTTGCTGGGTTAGAAACTGCCTACACAGCGAGGCCCAGAGAGTGGAGGTGAAAGGTGCTGCATCCAGGTGGGGTCTACTCAGCAATGGTGTCTCCCAGGGATCAGCACTGGGACCAGTCCTGTTTAACATCTTTATTGATGATCTGGATGAGGGGATTGAGTGCACCATCTCCAGGTTCATGGATGACACCATGTTGCATGGGAGTGTGAATCCGTTGGAGGATTGAAAAGCTCTGCAGAAGGTTATGGAAAGGCTGGATCAACTGGCTAAAGCTCAACAAAGCCAAATGCTAGGTCCTACACTTGGGTCACAACAGCCCCATGCAGAGCTGCGGGTTGGGGGCAGCGTGTTTTGGACGCAGCCCAGCAGAAAAGGACCAAGAGGAACTGATCAATGGCTGGAATGGCACAGGCTAAGAGTGTGCCCAGCAGGCCAATGCCATCCTGGCCTGTGTCCTGCAATAGCGTGGCCAGCAGGACCAGGGCAATGATTGTCCTTTTGTACTTGGCATTGTCAAGTCATACCTGGAGTTCTGCATCCAGTTCTGGGCCCGTCATGACAAAAAACACGCTGAGGTGGTGGAGCAAGTCCAGAGCTGGTGAAGAGTCTAGAGGAGCAGCTGAGGGAGCACTAGTTTAGGCTAGAGAAAAGGAAGCTCAGGGGAATTTTTTTCACTCCCTGTAATCCCCTGAAAGAAGTTGTAGTCAGATGGGGGGGGGGTCAATCTCTTCTTCCAGGCAGCTAGAGATAGAAGAAGAGGACACAGCCCCAACTTGCACCAGGGGATCTGGTTTTCTCTCAACTTGATTATCTTAGTTTTGCTTATTCTTTCCCATGCATTTCCTCCATATCTGCAGTTACTTCTGCTTATTTTGCTCTTCTTTCTCTTGTAAAGTTTTCTATTTAGCCTGTTTCTTATCACTGTTTCAGTACAACTGTACAAGTTATTTACTCTCTTGGTAGAAAAATTGCTCTCATGACTACACATGTAGTGTCTTTACAGGGTATTTGCAGTGTACATATTTCTGTTTGCACTAGTATAGCACTTTGCTTTCAAAGCAAGTGATTATATTGACAATGGTGAGAAAAGTACTTACAGTTTCTACGTTTCACAGGTCACATTTGGGTTGCCATGCGAATGGCACAAAATCATGTTGTTTATGACTACCTAGGAAAAAAATATTTATGAGTGCCATCTCAATTTCAATAAGCTCTTATATTTCTTTGGTTTTTTCACTGCTGAACTATAAAGATGTTCTACCTAAGGTATACACAGTCTAGCCTTCCCTATTCTTTCTCCCATAATTTTATCTCCATATTTTCATCTGCAGTAGAGATGCAGAAAATTATTGTAGCAGATAATATTACAGTCCCACACCCCATTTCCATTTCACCCAGATTATCCTACATATTCATCCCTTTTGCCCCTGAAAAACCACACCACACATTTAAGGAGATTTTAAAAACTTTCTTTTGTTGTTTCAGAATTCCTTTAAAGTTGTTGCTGCTCACTGTGGAAGAGTTTGAATGAAAATGTGAATGAATTCCGTCAATTTTGGCCTAAATTCTTATGGTCAGCATCTGCTGTAGGTGTTGTCATGCTTGATGCCCAAGTAAACACCTCTCACTTATCACTGGAAAAACTGTAACATCCCTGTAAACCCCTTCTGTGTTCTTGCATCTTCTTGTTTTGGGGTTTTTTTCTGTGTGTTTGTAACAGATGAGACTGGCATTGCACAATGTTCTATCTCTGCTCCATGTGTCTTTGCAAATTGATTTCTGATGCTTTGAAGGAAGGTACTATACAAAATAATAATGAAGTGCATGCTCATCTTAACATTTTAAGTTCAATTCAGCAAGTACCTCTAAGAAATCTTGTGTATGTGAAAATATTATTTTCATTTGGATAATTTTCAAAGTTGCATCACCTCTTCTGTCTGGTCATGCTTATCCTATACAATTCTGTCATCTCAAATATCTTTATTAATGATCAGTCACATAAGATTTTATTACATTGTGTTGCAGGACTCATGGAATGACTTAAATAAATCTCAGTCTGAAGACATGTTATAAATAATTCTGGGAAAGATAATTTTACAAAATAGATACACATCTAGAAGTATATGTGGGGCTTGGTTAGAATTAAAAAAATAAGTGTGAGATCAAGTCTCTTTTTTCTACCAAATTACCCTTGCAATATTTCATCAAGTGAGGTTTTTTAGGTAGGATATAGAGGAGTGCATTCAGGTGATTAGGCAAATGTCCAGTAGTCCAAATCCAAAAAGAAGGATGGAGAAAGAAGATTAGAAGCAGTATTCTATGGAGGAGAAGATGATAAAATGGAGAGGGGGAATGTAAGATGTAATTATTTACACCCAGATGCACAGAAGCACAGGGGCAATAACCACGAGAGGGGCTGTAGAAAATTACAGCAAAAGCAAGTTGCTGCTTACATGCTTGAGTTCATGTTTGAAGTTTTTCAAGGATTCACCATGGGTTCAAACATAGAAAAAACATGGGTGACAGTAATTAAATGCCTTCAGTCCATTTAATTGCTTTCTCATGAGCTTCTCCTTTGTTGCATGCCCTATTCTTTCTTTCTGGTGATACAAGAATGATGTAAACTAATTAGATGCTAAAAACCAACTCCCTGGTTAGGTACTCAAAAGAAACTATCAAAATAGAAAAGCTAAGAATATGATTTCGCATGAGGCTTATTCTTATGCTGAAATATGAAATGTCTGGATTCACTGTCAGTGAAACCAATATAATCAACAAATAACATTTTATAGTGACACAAAACCTTTAACACAGAAATAAGAATTATGAGAGTCAAACTGTAGAACTGTATGTGAAGTATCCTTTATATCTGCTGACTGTTCAGAGATGTATATCAGAAAGGAAAATAATATGCATCCTTCAGAAAATTGCAAAAAAAAATTAAAATTAAATATTCTGTTTCTCTCTCTCTCCCTTCCGGCTCTTCCTTCCCCTTCTCCTCCCCCACTATCTGAATTTAGAAGGATGGAGACCATCCAGTCTAAATTATTATGGAAAGAGTTGCACACAAAAAACATTTGGTGATATTTGCAGAAAATGCCTGTGACATTTTCAGCTTGTTAAAATCAATGAAACAAGGAAAAACATTGCCAAACTGGGAGAAAATGAGTCCTTGAAGAACTGAACTTCTAAAATGTGATATAACATCTCTATTTGTCTGTGACAATATGCTAACAAGATAAAGCAATCTCCTTTGGGCTCTCACAAACAAGATGTGTGTTATATAAAATTTACTGGGCTGAAATCAAGAAAGACTTATAGTTCATCCAGTCTCCCATCCAAAGTTTCAGAGACTTTCAATTTCCCTCAGTTACCCCTCCACAGACTCCATCACATTTTGTCCAAAGTGTAGTTCTGTAAGAGGCTCCAGTTTGACCTGAATTTGCGAGAAATGGAGTAAAATATTCCCTTTGATATTTTATTTCCAGGGTTAATTATCATTACTTAAAAAAAATTATTCTTCAAGTCTAATTTGAAAGGGTTACCTTTGATGCATTGCTTTTCTGCTGAAGGGCCCCTACAAGCCCTACATATTCTTATTATGACGATAGTTATTCTTTTTCTAACACTTACCAACAAGTTTCATTTTAATACAAATGGATACATAAAAGCGTTTCAGCATACTGAGAGCTTTCAAGGCTTTTGCATCCTTTCTCTTTTTAATTTTCTGTTAACATGCAGCTACCTGAAAAACATTTCATTACACAGAATGCCTTATTTGGAAGGAAGGTCTGTTCCTAAACTCTAGTATTCTTCTGTTTGTGGCACTTTTTGTCACAGCAGTTCATCTGGAGAACCTGCTGTGCTGCATATAAAGTAGACCCTTGGACTATTTTCATACTCACCATTTTCTGTATACTGATTCTGCTTCTACACATATTGCATACAGCATACTCAAACAAAAGAAATTTTGCACATATATAAATTTTTTTTTTCACTAACTGCTTGTTAGCCAGACTTAACCTTCTCTTTGAAAACCAGAACTTTCTTGTTCTGGTTTTCAAGGAGAAAAATTGATTCGGAAAAATCTTATTGATTCTGAAAAATCTTTATGCCATACCATTTTCTTCCTTCTGCAGGTTTGTATTAGTTTTTAAATAACTGATGAAAATTATTCAGGTATAGTATCAAGTTTTGTAGAAACTCATTATTTGGTCACCACCAGTCCTTGCTGATTTCCCCCATAATACCTATCTATCCTTCACACAGTGCAAAAGGCTTGTCTTACCATGACTAGCTTCACAGCAATGAAGTATGTATCACAGTATTTTTGCTATCCACATATCTGAAAAAGACCTTGATGCAGAAAACACCCTTAAAAGATATCTAAAAAACTTGTTGCAGCAGCATTTTGAATAGCAAAATGCTAAAAGCAAGAATAATTAAATTCTTTAAAAAGCAAGGGAAAAAAGAAATTGAACAACTCCAATAGAGATATTTCACATGTTTCCAGAGAGATCTTCACATAGTGTATCCAGTAAATCTGTAAACATTTTGTGAATGTCACTATTCCGATTACCACTTTCAGGGATGTTCTAAATCTAGACTGAAAATGATACCATTCATATTTTGCATCGTGAGCATATATTCAAAATGCGTATTGGAAGTCAGATACTTCTTTCCTCCTTCCACATGAATTTGATTACAGTTTCCAATGTAACACACCTTATTTGATGCATATTCTTTACTTTTGTCAATTTTTCAAACATTTCTGAGAAATGTATTAAGGGTTCCTCAATAACTGTACTTTTTCTTTTTCACTAATTAACATGGTGAGACAGTATATGGATTTTAAATTATCTTTGAAGGAATAAGTTCGCACTTCGCCCCATACCCAGGTGTCAGATTCCCCGGTAATGTAATACCATAGATGGAGAATTTCTGAGCTGTCCAACAAAATTTATCTTAATAGGACAGTCTATGACATTGATAACAAAAGTAAAATTTCTTAATGCTGTATCAGAGTCTACTTATACAAAATAATGATTGCCAAGTGTTAAAAGAAAGTTATTTTAACCTAATACCTTCTCTCTCTTAGAGCTTTGCTTTCCCATTATTTCATTTTCAGAGATTTACTGCAACCATTCTTTTTCAGCTTCTGAACCATTTTCCCATCAGTTTTTCTGTTACTACAGCCAGAGACCCTAGCTGGTTTATTATACTCTGGATACTGGAATTCCTGTTATCTTTATCTTTCAAAATTTTTCTGTTTAATCCAAATGCTTTTATTGTATCTCTTTTTCATGCTATTTTGCCATTATTTTTTTAAATTTTTATTTTGGTGATAGTCTGGTAGACTGGAGCTCAGTTGAATGCCTGGTGTGTAAGAAGCTGTAGATTCCATCTGCTACTCTATCTTCAAGAGTGTTATTTTCTCTACTTTAATTGTGTTCTGTCTAAACCGGAACGCACAAAAATGCTGCTAAGATTTTGGCACACCATGAACAATTTTTTTTTTGGGGGTCTTTTTATTAACACCGGTTAGCTTCCCCGCAGCCCTCAAGTATCATGTGTTTCCATACAAATAAGGTTTTTGAAGGAAAACAACTCTACAATGAAGACATACGTTCACAGAATCATGTGCTCACAAACATTAGTAAAATATCTCTCAGAAACAGGATGAGCTTAAACAAATCTTTCACTTAAGAAAGGGACTCAATTTGTAGAATGTCCAAGTTTCTAACAGTGAAACAGACTAAAAAATCAACCTGAATTCTCAAACCAGAGGTAGACATCCAGACATTCATGAGTCCGACTGCCCATGAGCTGTGGCCTAAGACTGTGTAGTCACCTTTGTGTGTAAATAACATCAATAAAATACCTGTACCTCTCAGGGCTTTGTTTTCAACTTCATGGCAGATTTGCAGTCACGGGTGCATCACAGTGAGAGCAGAGCTGATCTTCACCTCCTGCAAAACAACCTTGGCTGATACAGGAGTGAGTTCTGTCTAGACCATTTCTCTTGGGGATACAATATACTGGTAGGGGGGTTTAGGCCTTGCTTGTTTTTCAGTTTCAAAATAACTTACAGTAGTTTCATCATTTTTCCTCCATATATTCCAATCAATTAATTTTTAAACCTTGGAATAATTTCTATCATGTCTAGCAAGACAGCTGCATGTTACAGTAGTTGTAAGAACTTTTATGGCACTCCCTAACCCAGCTAACACAAACCAGCGTTACAAGTTTGGAAAACCCACCCAAGGTAAGCTCTCTCTGTCTTTAGGAACAGAAATGTATCCGCAAGCCTAGTTTATAATCTCTATGCCTTTTGGCTTTCCCAAGCTTTGGGAAACACTGTGAGAGAGAACAACACTACTACTACTACTACTACTACTACTACTACTAAAATTGCTACAGAAATATAAGAATGCAGAAAAAATTGAGCCATTAATATTTAAAACCTCGATCAATGAAATTCTGATAGACTTTTGCCTTGTTGTTTCCTTTCCTTACCTTCCTTGCACCCTTGTTAGTCAAGGAGATATCAGGAAGATTCAAGTTTTTTCATCAAGGTAACAGCAAACACAGAATTCCCAGTCTGTTCTCTTGCATGTTCAACACCTCTTCCATTCATAACGCAGTGTACTTGCACTTGCACCAGAACAGAACTGGTTATCTTTTGCCATAACTGTGTCATCGTCCAGCAGATATCAATCAACAAGCATATTTTTTCTTTTCATGAGAAACAGATACTCTGAAGCATAGCCACCAATATATGCTCATTCTAAAACAATCTATAATAACATTTAGGGGTTTATCTAATGTTTTTGTGTATGGTAATTAAATTTTTAATTAACATTAATGTGGAGAGGAGCCAATCAGACTATCAGACTAGATCTTTATATTTTCTTATATAATAATTTGTTTCTCTTTTCTAACAATTGTGTTGTCACTCAAAGATAAGGATTCCCTGGTTTAAGTAATAACCTTAATTGCTATCCCATGGCTAATAAATTCTGCAATAGAATCCACAGAAGCTGAAGGTAGGAGAAATGGATGTGCTGGTTTTGGTATTTTTAGTGACTTACTGCAAAATATCCAATTTTATAGAGAGGAACATGATGCATGCTGCTCCAGAGAATTTAGATCACCATGCAGGTAACTTTTTCTAACAGTAAAAAGAGAGTCTTGAAAATGGGGAGAACAGAATTATGAGAGGTTGTTATCAGACAGGGTTACTGTAGTGCTTTTTGTGTATGTGGTACATATTCAACTTTTACCTTATGTGTTTCTGAATAAAGCTCTTCATGTTTGAAAAAGAGAGTGGTACCATCACAGTACTGTATGGCTCAGGTGAAACTGACAATGGAGAGATTAGAGATTTATCTACATTTGCCCAGTAGCCAGCGACAGAAAACAGGATCCGTACTAAGGATTACATGTTTTATACTATGCAGTCACTTAAAATAAAACACTAAAAATATTGTTATTTTTGCAGACTTAACAATGGATTTTTTCTTCAAGTATACTGACAGAAGCTGAATTGAAACACATAAAGTCAATGAGGGTTTAACTCTGAAGATCATTGGATAAAGTTCATTTTTTCAATATCAGCAAAATGTGCAGGTCTTTTACCAGACTGCATTCAGTATTTGTCTGTCAGCTTGCCTTTTATGAAACAGACAGATGATATAAGGATTTTTTAAAGAAGGTTTAAGCCATAGCAAATTCAAATACATTGATACATTTTGCAGAGGTGGTACACACATCTTGTCAAAATTGAAGCACTTATGATAAATAGACTGGGAAAATTGTCACTGGCAAGGTGAGGGCAAGTTCTTAATATTTTCTTCTGAGGTGGTCCAAAGGGCCTTCATCTAACCGCATTTAAGTGGATGCTTTAGTTACACTATAAAGTCCAGAAGGGCAACAGTCAGTATTGATGTTTTCTCACTGTTATTAGTTTCTATCATGAAGAAGCACAACTGAGGTAGCTTCAATAAAGTCAAGACAAAAATTAGCTTCTAAAAAATGTCACAGGTCAGATTAATGCTACTCCAATCTTCTTTTACATATTGCAATCAAGTGTAAATCCTTGTTTGCAACCAGAAGCAGAAAAATCAATATTGATATAATTCAGGTATGAAATTCTTCAAGATCAATTTACCAATGCTTCTATTCAAAATAAATGGTGTGATATATATGATTTCCCTGTTAGTTCTGGTCACTCCTTTGGTTATTTCACTATGGAAAGAAACAGCAAATTCAAAAAATTACAGCTCATTTATTGGACCTCCTGTCACTCTTACCCTCTTATAATAGATGTTTACCTAAGTCTCTTGCACTGAATATTTGGGAATGTATTCATCTGGCAACATTTTTTCAGATGACATAATCTTACTCCACTCCTAAATGTTGAACTTCAGTTTTACTAAATGCAGAATTCTTCCATGTGTCTTTCCTTCCCTCTCTTCAATGAAAAGTTCATTACCTTCTTTCCACACCTCCCTCCTAATCCTAGTTCTGGGGTCCCAGCACAGGGAGGACATGGACCAGTTCAATAGGATCCAGAGGAGGGCCACAAAGATGACCAGAGGGATGGAGTATCTCTCCTATGAAGACAGGCTGAGAAAGTTGGGTTGTTCTGCCTGGAGAAGGTCCAGGGACACATCATAGTGGCCTGTCAGTACTTAAAGGGGTGCCATAAAAAAGATGGAGAGTGACTTTTTACATGGGCAGATAGTGATAGGACCAGGGGGAGTAATTTTAAACTAAAAGAAGAGAGGTTTAAACTAGATGTTAGGAAGAAATGTATTGCTATGAGGGTGGAGAGCCACTGGAACATGTTGCCCAGAGAAGCCGTGTGGGCCCCATTCCTGGAAGTGTTCAGGGCCATGCTGGATGGGGCAATTGCAGGGATTTTCAGACTAGATGATCTTTAAGGTCCTTTCCAACTCATGCCATTCTATGATGACACTGTGCAAAATTCTTACTCATTTGGTAATATAATCACAGACAAAAAAAGAGTATACCAGAGTTAGAGCTATGATCACTCTGGTACTGTTTCTATCCAGGAATTTAGAAAAGTTGATATTGCTTTCTTAAAGCAACATACCCTGGAGCCTTGGTGTTATATTTTAATATTTAAGTGGTAAAAAATACCCCAAACAAACAGGCAAATAAACAAGGCAAAATGAACAACACCACCAACCTCTAAACCTTAAAACAATGAAAAAACCCAAATCAATGTATAGGCTTGAAATTCATTCATTTCTATCCTGTATGCACAAGGCAGCTGGTTGTACTAAGTCTAACTTCTTACAAAACTCCTATTAAAAAAAAAAAGGAAAACTCAAACTGAGGGTCAGATCTTCCATCTTACTTTGAAAATAGATTTTACAATCAAATTAATTGTTGGGGCTTAGTTTTTTTGTCCTTTTGTTCTTTTTTACTTAGGGAAGTTTTCCCCCCATAGCACTAACGACTGGGGTACTTATGAAAAACAAAAAAAGTGGCCGAGCTCAGGGGGAAGGAGGGTATCTGGTTGCTGGGATGTTTCTCTCAGAGGAGCAGAGATACTGCAGGAATTGGGCAGTTAAAGGACGGGCTGGGGCAGCTGCTGGCTCAATCTCTCTCCCTCTCTCTCTCCTTCAGAGTAGGACGGTCAGAGCTGCTCCTTGGCGAATGGAATTCACTGCTGCCGCCAGAGTCCAGCCCAGAGCTGCTTTTTCTCCCGTGGGGTGAGCCTCTGCTCGTGAGAGCAACCACGGAACTGAGACCTTATTATCACCCATCTCACTAAAAGAGGGACCTGTCCCCGTCTGCTCGGGTGCCCGGGATCCTGAGCTCGCCTCTCCTGCCCTGCTGGGAGCCAGGCTGCTGCTGCCCTGCCCCCACTGGTTCTTCGGCACTGCTCCGAGTTTTTACTGCACTGCAGCCCCAGACCCCCTGTCTGCGGAGACATCCTACCAGCCCAGCTTGGTGCTCCCGAGACTCCTGCTGGGGCACCGGGACCGGCTGCCCCAGGGTTTGTGAAGCGAAGCCTCTCCTCCATCCCTTCCCCTCAGGGCCCAGCCGCCATTGCCGCGTGCTCCCGAGCCCGCGCCACAGCGCCCCCTGCAGCCTGGGGGAATCACCGCACCCGNCCCGCCCCGCCCGCCGGGGGCAGCAGCGCCCCTGCCGGCCGTGCCCGGAACTGCAGCGGAGGGAAAGCGCCGCGGCCGAGAGGCCGGGACTGGGTTTGGCTCTGCTCGGTGTCAGTGCCAGAGCTGCTGTGTTTGTTTGCTTTATCACACACTCTGGTAAAGAAAGGTAATTCCTATTCCCATAGCTTTGCCTGCGAGACCCCGAGACCCTTAATTTCAAAATTAT
>VWZV01012719.1:898770-922564 GCA_013397155.1 Irena cyanogastra | reverse complement strand
ATGGCGCTGTGGGGTGGCGGGCGCTGGGCGCGCCTGGGCTCGGCGCTGCGCGGCCGCAGCTCGGGGCCGCGGCACGCCGGGGACACCCCGCAGCACCGCGACTTGCGGGAGGCCCTCCGGAAGGTACCGCGGGGGGACCGGGGAGCGGCGGGACCGCGGCCCACCCGGCCGCGCCGCCCCGTGTGGATAGCGAGCCAGGGCAAGGGCAGCGAGCCGACAGAACGGCTCGGGCTGTGCTCAGATAAGTAAACTTCCCTCTGCCGAGGCCAGAAACGGAACCGTGTGTTCCCTGCCTCTTGCAGGGGTAGCAGAACCCTGCCCGGCGTGTGCTGCTCTGGGCGGAGCGGGGGCTTGGTCCTGCAGAGCAGAGCCCACCGGGCACTGCCCCCAGTCTGGACACACAGTGGGAGCCTCCTGCAAAACTAGGTCGTAAATCAAGAGGGAACGGGGCGCTTCTGGTAACGTGGCATGTAAATTGAATGCCAAATGGCAACCTGCAAGTAACAGTAGTGCTGGCGAGCTCTGTGTATTCCCGTCAGGTCAGTGTCACCTGCGGATCTCCGTGGTACTGTCAAGGGCACCTGCCAGAGCCAGGGAATCAGCCGGTTCGGCTGTAGGGAGGGAGCCCTGGTGTGGTGCCCGCTGCGGGACCGAGCAGCGGTGACAGAGAGACGTCCACCTTTAACCTATGAACCGCTGAGAAAAGTGCTGGAGTTCAGTTCCTGCTGCAAGGGCCAAACACCATTATTGTGGCCACCACACAAAAACAAACATACAATGGGTTCAGGAGAAGGGAATGTAAGGACTTACCTCAGATTGCTTGTAGGCAAGTTTCCAGATTCTAGCTGGTCGTGCAGTGCTCTGCTGTAGTTTTTTTTAAAACAGTATGCTCTGGAATGCCAGATACTGAATTTTTACATGAGTTTGGAGCTTTGCTGTCCTATCTTTCATGGATGCTTTTAAAAATTACTTGCAGGATCTTATATTTCCTGGGATAAACTTAATTATTTCCAAATTTTATCTGTCCTCCAGTTCACTGTAGACAAAATATAGTGGAGTTACTTCTGAGTGAAGCGATATTTACCTCAGGTTTGATTTTTTTAGGCATTAACTTTCACACTTCCAGTGTTAAATGTCCCAAACCCAATTTAATTAATCAGATTTTCTATCACTGAGATCTGTTATCATTGAGCTTTGGGAGAAGGGGATGTATCTTCTGTGTTATAAACAAGGAACCCTAGCAAGAAGGGAAAGAGACGTATGACCTGTCACTTTCTTAGTGAATTAGTTTCATTACTCTGTGTTCCTGGACTTTGCAAAACGGAAATAAGATGATACAGAAAAAACCAGTAGAAGAAGCTGGAAGTGAATCCTCCTCTCTCACCTGGATTAATAGTGTAGAATTTTGTAGCTGATACCATTGTGTCGGATTTGTGCTGAATCTGTCTGGAGAGAGCCTTCATCTGTCTGTGTATCTGCAGAGCTATCTGCCTGATGAACTTGTTGCCTGGCACGCTGCTCTTCATTACCTGCCCAGGGACAGCAACTGCATTAATAAAAAATCAGTGTCCTGAAATGCAGAGGACAATGCCAGACCTTGTGAAGGCAGTGATCTGGAAGATTTTAAGTCCCGCTTCTTTGTCATGGATAGGTGAAGGCACACACAGTTTTGTGTCTCAAGTATTTGCAGCTGTGTATTTATGGAGGCCAGGGGAAGTAGCTATATTAGGGTCTGCTAGTGCAGTGTTTTCTGCTCTGCTGGGTGACACTGGTGCTTTTTTTTCATAAAACTTTCCCCTCCCTTGTTTTTATGCCTGCCATACCTGCTGAATAAGGTAATAGCAGGGGATAACAGTATGCTCTACCTTGCTGGATTCAATGCGGATAATTATGCTGTGGGTTAAGAGGGAATGTGATGCTACGTTTACCACATAAAGCTCCGTGATGAATATATTGTAAAATAAATCACAGTAGGCAATATAAACCTGCTTTTTTCATTGTCCTGGATTTTAAAAAAATGCTTATATAGCACTTATTTTAGATTTGCTCTGATCATATTGGGAAAAAAGAACCACAATTTACGTCAAATCCAGTCTGATGTTGTTCACACAAAGCTTCTAGCAATCAGTGTTTGTTTTGTCTTAAGTTAGGCCTTTCCCCAAAGACTTAAGGATAACTTGAAAAGTGTCCCCAAAGTCTTTGGGAGAGAATGACCATTCGGTATCTGCCACACATTTTAAGTATACCTGTTATATATTCTGGGGCACCCTTTCCAGTAGCTAAATCCAGATGAAAGTACCAGAGAAATCAGAGAAATGAACAGTGCAATTCCATGAGTGAGAACTGAGTTTTTGTTTGTTTGTTTGCATTAATTTTATTTTTTAGTACATTAACATACTTTAGATCATCTCTAATTTCCCAATTGTTCTGAGCAGGATGAGGAAGAGACTCTTATAATTCCAGGGGGTTGTTTTTAGCAAGGGTATTGAAATAATCCTGCGAGTGGTTTCCTTTACAACTTTATAGGTCACCACCCTTCCTCTTGGAAATTGAAAACGTAACTTTTCCTTAACTTGTTGAACAATGCTTGCAGTACACTGATATCCTACAGCTTGCTTCAGTAATTAGTATAACTGGTTTGTAGAAAAATGGTTGAACTTATTCTGTGTATGTATGTCTAACAGTATACATATACATACAGAATGTATATGGGCTGTCCAGTTGTATTTTTCTCTGGCATTAGTAGTAAGAAGCTTTGGGAAATGGTGAAGTTTGACATATATTTTGCTAGAGTTGCATGTAATATAAATGACATTTCATTTTGTTCCCAGTGGTGACTGGGTATAGTTACACTGTGTTGTGTGTCTGTAGGATGAGAATTTCCCCTGGGACAATGAGACCCCACCAAAGGACTCTGATACGTTGTTTGGCACTCTTGGCTTGTATGTCATGCGTTTCTGTTTATTAATATATATATCTATATATTTTTGCAGCAATTAATTTCTCTTCATATTAGAGTGTGCAGGGTCTGAATTTAGTATTGACATTTCCTGTAACTTTCTGGTAAATTTTTTGTAAATTTTCTATCAAAATAACATGGCTCTTTCTGACTACCTGCAAAATAATGAAGAGTGACCACTATTAACATTGGAGCATGTTGGATGGAGTTGGTTTATTTATCATTGTAAGAAATCATAAACCTCTGCCACAGGACACTGAGGTAATAACTTGTTGGTATTACAAAGAATCACTCAAATTCCAGTTTCTCACTAAGTTGGAAGAGAGAAAACATGCAGCTGAGTCTGAACAATACATGAGTGGCATCTGTAGTTTTAAAACCTAATTTATCATACACAACCTTTTAACAAGAGTTAAAAGCTTCAGGAAGAAAACAGTTTGATATGATACTGGCAAGGCTTGCAGATTCTGCACTGACTGCCCTTCTGTCTAAGGGAAGCAAAATGTGTTCCCAGATTCTGGGGTATTGCAGTACTCTTTTTCATCTTGTGTCTGACAGAAACATCACACAGTCATTTAGGGGCTAATTCTCTTGCTAGTACCAAGATTTTTTGGTAGCAATTTATCAGAGAGGAAATCTTCATAATTAAATTTTGTTGTTATTGGAAGAGGCAGCTGGGATACACCACTATAATATGAGAGACCATCAAGTACACCTACTAGTGCCCTACCAAGAGTGCTTTTAAATCAGCGTAGGAGAACAGGAAAGAAAAAAAAAGAGGTTCAGCTTATTTAAGCAAGCTCTGTTAAAAACTTTTTCTCATAATAGGAAAAATGTCACTTTCTGTACAAATGCTTCACAAAGTGTGTAGCAAAAGTGCAATTAAGGCAATTTTGTAATCAGTGCTCCTATTTGTTACTTGGTGTGAGAGTAGTGCATACATCTGAGATTGCAGTTGTTGTGTCCTAACACTGGATTTTTTTTTCCCGCCTCATATCAATGTTAGAACAAATTTCCACTGTATCTAGTTAGACTTTTCAGTAACAGTGTTTAGTACAACTGTGCCTAGTGAATGTTTTTGTGTCTGAGATCTAGCTATTATGTTGCTTTATCATTTCCACATGTGATTAGGCAATACGGTTACGCATTTATGACAACTCAAATTGTTTCTTAATAAGCATTATACGACTGAGCAAAATGGGGTTGGTAGAGGTTTTGTCTGACAGTTCAGATGTGATGGTGTGGGCTGCAGTGGGAGAACTTGTTTTGTTCCTACAGAGGTGTAACCCAGATTCAGAAGGAGGACCCAAACCCCGACATCCCAGCCTCTGGTGGACATTATATCTCATCAGCATCTCCGTGTTGGAAAGTATGATTTGCAGGAGCAAGAAAAGATGATCCTGTCAGTTTGCTCAGTCCTGTATCTCTTTCATAACTCGATACAAGTAGCCTGGATACTATTCCAGTGGCCAGAGCTCCCTGTCATCCAAAAGGCTTGTCCCAGATCAGTGCCTAGACGGGCGCAGCACACATTTTTGGTCTTGTAGGACTACCCTGGTTTAAAAGCATCTGCCCTCAGATCCTAGGAATAGCTGTGCCTTCAGCACTTGCTTTTTCACAAATGTTGGGATCCTCCCTTTTCTGCCGTACTCTTGGATAGGGCAGTTGAAGGGGCTGTATTTGTGAGTGCAGAGGGACTGCCGAAACACTCAGGGCTGCACAAAAGGGATTAGTCTTTGCAACTGTCTTTGGAAAAATGACATAAGGAGTGAGAAAGTGTTGGCTGGGATCATGTGTGTTCCTCCCCAGCTAGAGCTGCCTTCTAGCCTCTCATTCCTCAGGAAATGGTTGAGCAGGGCTCAGCTCCAGGATAGGGGACTGAAACTTTAATTTTCTTAGTGTGGTGATGATGTGTGCCCTCTCTGCTTCAGCATTGGGGCTCCCAGATGTGCCAGCAGCTGCATAGGGTGGAGGGCAGAACATGCTTCTGCACTCCCTGGTGAACTTGTAGCGTTTTAAGATTTCAGTAAGTGTTGGCAAAAACTTTGTAGTTGATTCAGGGTTTGGATTTTTTGATTTCCTGAAGTAAAAACTGTAGCCACATGTATGGGACCAAAAGATAATCAGTCTTCAAATTTCTGAACCAGTAATCAGCCTTGCTTTGTCTATTTGGTTTGTTGCAAGGACCTGCGTTGCAGTGAAAAGGAAGAAACACAATGATTTAAACAGAATCATGTCTAGATACTGACAAATGAATAGACCAGGCACAGTTGCAGAATACCTATAAAGTGCATGCTTTTTTTTCATAGAAAATCAAATTTTGTAAAAATAGATGAGGGCAGGTGTGTTTTATTACACAACGAGAAACTGCCAACTCTAAACATTATAGGGTTTTTCCCTCCACTATTTTTTTTTTCTGAGAAAGGGAAAATTTCATTTAGTAACTGTTTGTTCCCGTAATGGTTATCACTGCAGTCTTTGGTACCCAGTGCAGTAGCAGATTGCAGATTACTTTGTTGCCTGTGGCACAGCTTAATTGAAGGTACAAAAAGGAATTGTTGTGCTCTGATTAATCAGTTTTAAATACATATGTTTCCCATTTAAGCCTTATATTTTCCAGCTATTAGGAAAATTTCTTGGTTTTTTTCCCTTATATAAGCCTACTCAATATTGGTTTAAAATCCATTGGAAGCTTCTCTGGAAGGTCAGTTCTGGCCACAGCTATGTGCAACAGCATTGGAGAAACCCACTTTCTTTTTTCTTCTCAGTGATATATTCCAGCTGGAATATATTTCAGTGTCCTCTTCTTCCAGTAGGTTTTTTTTCTCTGTGTGGGTTACATCTTGTCCTGCAGGCACCACGTAGAGCCATTGGCTTCTGCACATGAAATGTATGAAAAGCTGGAGAAATCAAGTGTTTGAAAAGCTTAAGTCAAAATTACTTCATTTTTGTTCTTTATTTTAATTATCAGGATATTCTACTTCTAGGACTTTTTTTTTCTGCCACGTTTTTCACGGGGTCACAAAATGGATGTCTACTTTTAAAGTGAACTTTTTCAGTTCAACTCCATAGCATCATGGAAAATGTTGTCTTGGCTTGTTTCCAAAACAGTCTGATGACAGCTCAGGATACAAAACTTTCCATATCATCATTGAGGCCCAGCCTCAAATCCCATATGCAAAAAGGGCAAATTCTTCATTGACAATTCTTGTAGCTGATCATTTGCCCAGGTGTGCACACGATGTTTTTGTCTGGGTAGCCAACTGGGAATATAGAGTCAGAGATGCATATTGTATCCAAATGCCAAATCTTCTATATTGTGGGCAAGAGGAGACTTGTCTATGAAGCAGAGAAGTGTTTTGGCAGCATCTGGGACATTTGCCATCTTGACAGGACCCCTTCCATAGCAGTGAGTTATATTTTACATAGATCTCCTAGGTGAGCTCCTAACTAATAATAATGGATGTTTTTAGAAGAGGATTGAGGGCTATCCCCTTTGTTTCAATTAGTATTTAAAAAAAACCAAAAACAAACAAAACCAAAACCAACAAAACCTCCCCCAAACAACCCCTCAAAAAACCCACCCACAAAGAAAACAATCCCCAGAAAACGGTCCTGCAAAACTTCCTGAAGACCTTTGCCCTGTGCTGGTGGTGCATCCTGAAAGAGGAAGCAGTAGGCTGCAGCTTTGCTCTCTAGATTACTGCAGACCACAGGCAAGCTTGTAATAATGGATTTTGCTTGCCAGAAGAAAGTGCACTAAATAACTTTGTATGAGCAGGCAAGGTTAGCCCTGCAGGGAACGTTTTCTGGCTGCTGTGTGGTTAAATCATCTTTGTTTAATGGGGTTATTTTTAGCCTATTGTGGTCTTTTAAGTCACATACTGCCTCTGCTTCTGCACCCGATGTCATGCAGACTGAATGATTGCCTCTTCTGCTGGGGAACTGAGCTGTAGGGTCAGGCTCACCACCACCATGCTGGGTGATCCAGGCACATGGGCAGCTCCTGGATTCTGCTGGGGTCTCCTAGCATGTGTTGTGGGGGCTGGAAGCACAGCACTGCCATCCATCCTGCCAGTGCTGGAGGAACTTCATGAATGCAGGAGGGACAGCAGGACATGGATTTGCCTACTGTGTGCTGTAGACATTCTCATCAGTGAGCTGCCAGGGCAGAAGCTCAGTCTCTCCACAGCCTCTTTAGCAGGTGGCAGCTACAAGGAGCTGACCTGCTTCTCTCATGCACCTATGTTCTCCCTAGTTCTGTCCTGAATGTGTTGCCACACCTCAGTCTCCTTCCCTGTGCCCTTTCCCTATCCTTCTGAAGTGTATTGCTGGGAAAGGGCTGTCCATCAAACTTCATTTGGGGCTTTGGAAGAGTCTTGAGAGTGTCAAGGAGGGCTGTGACCTCCAAGCCCATGAGCGAGAAGAATTGAGTAATGTTTCTGAGAAACTCGTTCAGGTGTGCTTGGGGTGCATGCCTTGGGGGAACCAAGATGGAGATCAACGTGTGGGAAGTGAGCAGCTGCTCTTTGGACTTAGGACTTTTTTCTTTCACGTGTTTTTTACAGGGTCATGGAATGGATGTCTACTTTTAAATTGAACTTTTTCAGTTCAACCCCATATCATCGTGGAAAACCGACCCCAGGTGCTCCCAGGGAGCAGCTGAGAAGACCTGCACAGGCTGCACGTGTGGCCAGCCAGGAGCTCACCAGTGGGGTCCTGGCTGCCTTGCACCCCTGGGGTGGGTTTTGGTGTCCAGGTTTGTTTGGTAGCACCAACGTGTGGTCCATGGGTTTGGCCACCTCAGCTTTGCCTTGCATCTTTCTGAAGTACGACCTTGACCTCAACACAGTGTTGCTACAGTGCTGAGTTGTCTCACTGTGCAGTCATTGCTGGTTGTGATTTTGATTAAAACTGAAGGACAAATGTTGTTTTGAAGGCTGTTAATTATTTGTTTTATTTATTGCTGATATGGAAAGCATAGGAATCTCTGGTTTATTACCTCTTGGTCAAGTCATTGTTGTGCTAATATAACCACTTGAGTATAACCACACAAGAACTGTCATTAGTGGTTTGTTGTTTGTTTACTTGCTTTTAACATTAAAGATCTTATTAACTGTGTAATCTTTGGTTATTATATTAATAGAGCTAAGTTCAGTTGGTGTAACTTGATTTAAAGGGAAAAAAAATGCTGCTCCTAACATAACGTGGAACAGTTATATCATAAAATCATAGAATCATAGAATGGTTTGGGTTGGATAGGACCTTAAAGATCATCTATTTACAGCCCCCCTGCCATGGTCAGGGATGCTGGTCACTGGATCAGGTTGCTCAAGGCCCCTTTCAGCCCGACCTTGAACACTTCCAGGGACAAGGCATCCACAACTTCTCTGGGCAACCTGTTCCTGTGTTTTACCACCCTCTGAGTAAAGAATTTCTTCCTAACATCTAATCTAATCCTGGCTCCGCAGACGCCATTTAATCGTCTTAATACAAAATACCTTTTTCTTAGACATTTTCTCTTCTCTAGTAAATTAGTCTAATCTCAGCTGAGGTATAACTCACAGGAAGCTTTAGTAAAAATCTGTGTAATTTTTTAAGAATTCAGTTTATTGTTTCAAAATTCATCATCTTGCTAATAGTGTGCTGAAACCGTATGCTCTGCAGTCTTATAAGGGGTACTTAGAAGAGGTACTGTGTGTAGACCTGGTATGGTCTTTGATGTCTGAATTGCATGATAGAAGGTAAACATGCTGGTGAATAAAGAAAACGAATCTTTAATTGCTGTAAAGGACATCTGTACATACTCTCAGTAGCCAAATTAATTCAAGTACAGTTTCTACTGTTGCAGAATGCATTTATTTTAGAATGCAGAATTAAATGGCAATTGCTAATGTTTCTGGGTAGTTGCTGATACATTATCAGCACAAAATACTGAGCATCAGCATCATATATTTTTGTTACTTCTCATTTAAATAATGTACAAGGTTTCAATGGAAAATAGTCGAAACTATGGCAGTGACTTGGGGGCATATTTTCATTGCTCTTTTCTGAAGAGAAATTAAAATTACCTGCTTCTAAAAAAATCTGAATTTATGTCTCTGTCCCCTCTCCAACCCTGCCATGACATTTCCCCAGTCCTGGCCAGGAAGCTACAGGTGCTGTTTTCACAAAACTTTGTCAAGATAGTTTCTAATGAAAGCATTTATTTTTCTTGCCATCATTCAACATGAAGTAAATTTGTTGGCTTGATCCATTTCCAATTGGGCAAGTATCCAGAGTGTTTTTACTAATTCACAGCTGATAACAGCCCTGAGGCCATTTTTTGGAGGCTCTCCAGAGAGCAGCCTGAGCTCATGCTGGGATGCAGTCTAAGTCAAGAGCCTCTGCTTCCAGAGCCTAGTCCTTTAGGTTTGCATCCTCAGTGTTTGGATGAAGTAGCCTGAGAAAAACACCAGTTCCATACCATGAGGGTTACTGTGCCCTTGCTGTCAGGAAAATAACAGTTTTTGTTGTGGTATACTGGTGCTTCAGCAGGTGGGAACATTATATGGCTCCTTAATCAACTTTACATCCCAAATGCCATTGAGGTTTGGCAAGCTAGATCAGGTGGAAAGATTTCTTTTGTGGCTGGGAATATCTGTCAGATGGCATTTAAAGTATGCAGTGCTAAATATTTCTAGAAGTTTTAGATCTTGTTATAGCTGGTATCCTAGTGAAAGAAGTCTAAATGCTGGCACCCATGATTTCCATGTTTGTCATGATAAAGCATATATAAATAAACAGACCAGCTGCTCACATAGTGCTGAAAGCTTCCTTCTGTACAGTTGCCAAACACTGCATGGATACCTTAGGGTTTAAGTTAAGGTGTCCGCATGATACGCATGTGCAGGTCAAGTGTGAAATATTTTTCTGGGGGCACAAACGGGAGGAAAACCAAGCCAAGGGAAGGAAAAAAAATCACATGGTTAAGTACAAAGCATTATTTGACCTGTCTTCAGCAAGGTTTTAAGCAAATGTTAAATTTTGTGATCATTCAGTCACTGCTGGCTTGACCCTTTAAAAATACCTCTCCTTGTTTCAGTTAGCTTTTCTAGGAAGGGATGACAGTACCCGGTAATCAGTGCTGAAGCACCAGCCAGTTGAGGAATATTGCAGTTCCTCAGGAATTTGGCTTATGTTTGTATGTAGTAGTACAAGGGAAGGTGTTCCCCCATCTCCTTACGTTTATAAAATAACCTGTGTGATTTTTTTGCAAGCAATTTGTGACAGAAAAAGTGTAAAATCTTTTGACAGGACTTATTTAAATCTTTGCAAAAACCACAGTGAATGGTCCAATAGCTAAGAAGAAACTGTGGCTATCAGTATCTGAACTGTAATTTTTAAAATTTTTTTTTAAAGCCATACATACATAATTTATGGTTTGTGCAGTGAGATTGTCTTTGGGGGTTTAATTGTTGTGTCATGCAAGGAGGGTCTTGTTTTACTCAACGTGGCAAACCTCACCTGGTAATAAGTCAGTTCTGTTAAGCAATTTGAGTTCTACTCAAAGGCACAGGAGCAAACCTGCAGAAATCATGGCTTAGTCATTCAGAATCTGCTTAACTTCAAAGGTAGCTTTGTATGTAGGCTACAGAAAAATTGGCCCAGTACCAGCTATAACGAACAAAACTCTATATTACTATATGCACCACATGTTTTTGCCAAGATCCATCAAAATACTGGAGTAACTTTTTATATGCTCTTTCAGATCTTCCCCAGGGTGTTATCCAATGAGCATTGCCAGATACTATTACAGCCAAAAAGGTGTTTCACCACCTTCAACATCGAGGGTCAGCATCTTAGGATCTGAGCATACGGGATATGGCAATACAGAAGAGAAATGTGAGCTCCCCTAGATAGACTTCTGCCAAGTATTTTTTTTACTGTTGATCATTAGGCCTGTGTTAATCAATATAACAGAGGGAGAAAGATAATAATTACTGAATGAGTTGAACATTCAGTATATGAATTTCTCAGAATTTGGTGAAAGAAGTGAAAAAGTGATTTTCCTGTCACCAGCATTCAAGTATGCTTATTTCTGTGGCCAATTGGAAGGCAGAAAGCAGCTATATATGGGCTGAAATTCTCCAAAGAATGTGCAATAAATAGATAGTTTGGAAGAAGGTTCCACAGGGTCTCAAGAACACAGCAGTCATAGAGGGAGAGGCTTCTATTTCCAGCTCAGGAAATAGTTAGCACCACAGGACTTGTTTATTTGGTGGGGAAAGAAGACTAAGTAAGTTCTTGAAATAACAAATTCTCTCTTCATGAAACAGCATAGTAGTAAAATCATGGTCACAGGTTAAAGGCATTACCTTTCTCTTGGGAACTGGTGTTTGTTTTGGTTGAACTGGTTTAGTTTGGGGGGAGGATGTTCCCCAATTGGACCCCCTCGTGAGGCTGACCGAGGTGTGTGGTGCCCTTGGCTGCATGGCAGAATCAGCCTGTGCCCAAGCCTGGTTTGGGCTGCAGAGATGGGTAGAGGTGGGCACGATGCAGCTGCCTCATTATGAGCTGGTAGGCAGCAAGCACATACCTGCAGGCTGCCCATTTTGCTCCTTTCCCATGGCTATGGAAATCTGGGACTTCATGGAGTGAAACAGCCAGCTCTGGTGCCCTGAAACCTGGATGTGATGCTGAATGTAGTGGCTGCACTCCAGATGTGTTTGCTTGCAAAGGCTGGAAGGGAACGCTGCGGCCTGAACAGTGTAAGGGCTGTAGTCAGGCAGCTTAGGACACTGACTTTTGGAAGGTGTGCAGCACTAGCAGTAGCGCAGTCAAGAGTTGCTCAGGGATTAGATTTGGGAATATTATAAATTCTGGAAGAAGGTCATACTTTTCCAATACATGTTCAGTCAGATTGTGGGGAAGTCTAAATACAGATGAGACGTAAATGCCCCAGACAGCAGCAACGTCCTTGAGAGTGCTTCAGACAAAGGGAGGGGAAATTAATTTCTTCTGCTTGACTTTCTTGGTACTGTGTGTGGTCATCAAGAACAGATCAACCTTTTTTGCCAAGGTTCTTTTGAGGATAATCCAGATTTTCCTTCCTGTCAATTTCTAGAAACTGTACCCAAAAAGGTAACAAATAGTGGGGGAAACATTTTCATAGACCTTGGAGAGGCTTAAATTAGCCCTGATGGCCTGTTCTAGTAGTAATTGCTAAAATAATTGTTTACATTTGCCTCGCTACATTTGTTGTGGTAGTTGTGGGTGAGTGGAAAATAAGGATATCTGACAGGAAGTAAGAAAATTAGTGGGCTTTTCCCTGTATATTGTTTTTTCTTTTTTTCTTGAATTACAGTTTTTAGGAGAAAGTTGTCAAATTTTTTTGTGTAGGATGGCTGTGTTTGTAACTTGTACAATTTGTTTTCCAAATCTAGATCATTGACAAGGAGATTAATCCCTTTGTGGATAAGTGGGAAGAAGAAGGACAGTTCCCAGCACATAAAGTGTTTAAAATCCTGGGACAGGCTGGATTCCTTGGTGTGGATAAGCCAACAGGTAGGCGAGTGTATAACTCCTGACTGTTAATAGTGGTAGACTCAATACATTAATTCCCTTTTTTCCCAGGTCAAAGGATGGGTTGGAATTCAGTGCAAAGTTTGCTTATATTCCTCAGTCATATACATTCTGCTTACCAACTCTGCAAATACACAAAATAACATTGTTAAGTACTTAAGTTGATATTATTTTAAATACAACTATTAAAACCTATATGAGTATTATTTTAAAATTAGGGAAATGAACACCACTTCAATTTTCAACATAAAATTTGTATAATAACTTTGCTTTTGGATCCAGATACATATGAAATAATCCAGATCTTCATTAAAGAAACCACAATTTGTAGGCATTGGAAGTGTTTTAGGATTTAGCTTATTGTAGTTCCTGAACATGCAAGCTCTCCATCATTTCCAAATATGAAGATAGTGTGGCCTTTAGGCCATTATTATTATAAAATGCATTATTCCAGCCCACAGAAGCCTGAACAGAACAGGAGGCTGATGACACAGAGAGCAAGTTTTTGTGTGTATGTTTATATATGTAGGTGACACAAAAAGTCCAGAGGAATAGGAACTATTTCTGCTCTCCAGCTAAGATACTTATTCTACTATCTGTTTTGTTTCTATGCGATATCATATATACTTGTTTTCTTTTCAAATGCTACTGTTACATGTTCAAGTCAGAATTCTCAGTAATTTTTTTACCCCCATTTTCCTACTTTCAGAGCAGCCCTAAGTGACAGTGTTTGAACGGTTAACTGCAGATAATTTTCTATATGGAGCAGCTCACACAACCTTAGCTATGCCACACCACATCATGATGTGTGTAAGGCACAGAGTTCTGTGCGGCAAATTATGTCTTTTAATCACTTAATTTCAGAGGAAATATTCTCTCTTAAAATGAACTCGTATTCTTGTATTATAATGTGGAACGTTGTCCCACAGCTGTTCAGCTGTTAGATCTCAGAGAACTGTTGGGCTGTGATTATCTGACAAATCCAATTAGGTCTGAGTGGTATTTCTTTATAGAAATGCTGACAGTTCAAGATTATGCTTAAGATCTATTTAAAGGACAAATAGAATTACTGGGGGAGAGAAAAAAATACTTCTACTTTCTGCTATAATTGTTTGATAGGCAGATTTGAATTGCATCCCAGTGGGTCTCAGCATTGCTGATATTCATATTGGTTGTAATAAAGGTGCATTGCATGGCTGACATTTCAGTTCTGTCTTCTTATTTTCATCTCAGGGCATGCAGAGGCTTCAGCTGAGGTAAGGAACCTCAATGCTGAAGGTTCTGCACATAAGACATTTCAGAGATGGGAACTTTGTATAATGTTCACAAAATAGCTGGACAAGAAATAACTGGAGTGAAATCTAGTGAAGAAGGGACTCGTGGAAGTAGAGGTGGCACAGAAGGTTGCATGCACTGATTACACTTGTCATACTCATGCTTAAGACTATTTTAACTTTGGCTTTGATGTTTGTATCTAGCTGTTAATGTAACTTATTTGACCTCTGCAGCAATGTTTTATAGAAGGTATAAAAAATTGCTAAAATCCTCAGCAACCTGCGATCCATCCCAGTTCAATATTGTTGGGCACAGAAAGTGCACCAGCTCCTTGGAAGATGCTGTCTTGGCAGCATTCAGTTGTGCAACAGGATGTCACCAGATCCAGCTTTGCTCTCTAACGGTGTAATGCCACCAGGTACATCCTGAAAGTCCTGAAACTTTCTCGTGATGGTAAGTCAAAGCAAGGTGTGTAACAGCACAGTCTCAACTGCACAACTTTGGCAAAGCCTGAAATTCTTTGTCTTCTATGCTTCTACAAAGTGCTGAGACTTGCTGTATGATTAGTGTATACTGTAAAATAAAATTAAAGGATCCACTTCTATACTCTGCTCAGCCACTTCTGTTATTTAGTTGCTGTTTGCAGATGAAGAGAAGTCTTATGAGATTTGAAGAAGCCAAGAGCAGCCAGAAGCCTTGGAGGGTTGTTGCAGGAGGTCTGAAGAAGGGAGGTTAAATTAATTTGAGGAGAGCAATTGCAATGCAGAGCACTCGTGAGTGCTGCCTACTTCCTCTTTACAGAAACCAAAATTATCATGTTGTATCTCTTCAAATCCAGATCATAAGACATTCTCTTTAAAGAACACTGCTTTTTTTAAAAATAGTAATAGTTTCAATTTTGAAATACAAGTTTTATTGAATTTGTTTTCCATGATCATTCTGTCAAGCATGGAGGATTTTTTTCCCTGCAGAAATAATTTTAAAGCTTTCTGATCGAGCAGAAATGGGTCACAAACTTGTTTTGCTTAGATAGAAGGAAACATCTGTTGGATTTAAATTTGTTGAAAGTGGACTTTTTCCTGTGTAAACACCATTCCCTTTATGAACAATGAGCTGCTTAATGGGAGTCAGGTTTTTAAAAGAACGTGCCTTACATGTGTCCTTTATCACTGGAAACTTTCGCTGTGTGGAGAACTGATTTGGGGCACTATTTGTATTGCAAAGGCTCCATCAATTCCCACTGTATGCAGTTGCAGGCTACAAACTTGACAAAGCTTTTCCTGTGTATTTTTTCACAGTTATTTACACAGTAGTTGGTTTTCGTGAATATTGGCTGTAGTTCAGGATGTTCATTGGAGGTCATGTTAACTCTGTGGGCAAAGCTCAGACATGCACCCATAATTGGAGAATTTTTGAGATCATCAGTAGATTTAACTTACTGTCTGGTCAGTTCTCTGAAAGAGTTTTCTCTTTGAACCATTTCTCTGCTCTGGTATTCTTTACATGACTCAAAAATAGTGCATGTGTTAGTTTTCCTTAGGAAAAAGTTTGTATTTGGTTACCTTTCAAAGTTCTTCCTACTAGTAAAATGCATGGTGAAAAGTGAACATCATTTATGCATAAAAAGTGTCTTTTTGCTCTATGCAAAATGTGTTTTACAGAATTACTTCATTCAGGATTTAGAAGAAAAAAACAATATCCCTATATACTTACTATTCTTCATTTATGTTTACTGTGTATTTCTTCATAAATTATAAAATTCTGAGTTACTGAGCTATTGCCAGTCCCAAAACTAAGGGCATAGAATATTAGGGCAGGCTGCAGAAGTATTTAAGTAGTCTTGGTAGTTCGCCATTGTCTGTTTTGCTAAGGGAAGTGGGCAAGACATATTCTTTGAACTGTTTTATATGCAGATTAGATGAGATACTGGATTAAAAGCTGAAAGTATCTATGTGGTTATTCGTGATCTTATGGTTTATGAATCAAAGCCTTGGCTGTTGCTAAATTTTAGGATGTGTTGCCAAAAGTGCAGTCTCAAAATGTACTATGTGCCTGTGTATGCCAATGCAGATGATTAAAAGTTGTTTTATCAGCTGATGTAAAAGCGCAGGAATCCTGTAAAGGATGGGAGAGAAAGGTTTGTGGGAGGGCAGTGTTTACTCTCCTGCATATTCACATGGCATCACTGAAGCATGAGTGAAAATGATGCCTGCTCTGGGTATTTCATTAGTGTTTACACTGGCCGTGCTGCAGGAATAGTTAGTGGAATGTGTTAGTGTCTAGAAATAATTATGACAAGTTTGTCCAAATAATTATGACAAGTTTGTCCAGATAGTAGCCTTCATTTATTACTGTCACACACTTATCAGTGAACTTAGAAAATACGTTCTTAAGCATTTCAGGAAAATTAAGTAACTGTGGTACGATTTGCACATGGATGGGAAAGTGTAGTTCTACACTGTCTGTCCCCTTCCCCTACTGCTGGGACAAATGCCAGATTCGGGACTGGAGAGAGTAATAATCAGTACCTTCTTGTCACTTCAGACAGAGAAGCATCTATGAAAAATAATTTTTCAAGTGATTGATTGCATTGCAATTGGAAAATGATACAATACCTTTCCTTCAGAAAGCCTGTTTATTACAAGTGTCTCTGTGTTGAATGTGGGGGGGGGAATTTAGATCTCTACTAGCCTCTAAGGTTAATCCTGTTGTTTTCTTCACAAGTATACATTTCTCTGGTAAAATGAGACCTTGTGAGAGTTTGGGCATGGAGAGTCACTTGGAAAGAGTGTATGGGGTTATTTTTTCCACTTTCTGTAATACTAAGCCTTGTTATCATATAGGATGAGCATAGAAGGACCTGGGTCAAGCAATAACTAAAAAGAGACTTAGTAGTTCAGGTGAAACAGGATTTGATGGTAACTTAGAAAGTAAATGGAAGATCTGTGCATAGAACTAGGAGGGCTATATTTGTCAGAAATGAATTAATTTGCCCCAGACTGTTCCTGTATGGCAGTAGTGGACCAGCTGCAGTGCTTGTTCTTGGTTTAATAGATTTGTGTTTAGTCAGCTGAATTGACTGCTTTATCTTTTTCCCACTTACAGAAGAGTGCACTAATTGTTAATAAATAGTAGTTGCATTCTAAAGGTTTGCAAGAGAAGCCTTTGGGCCACGTTTTCATCAATGAACCAGTAAATCAGCACTCTCAAATGTTTACCAGCTGCAATTTATACCTGTTTTGCAATCAATAAATAATTTTGATAGGCCTCCAAAAAGCAACTCAGTCACTGCTTTATTTGAATCGATTTGATGACAAAATTTGTGATGTGTGGCAAGGGCTTGGAGACCTTGATCAGATAAGTATAAGAAAATTCAGATGCTTATTGGACCTTCTAATTTGGTGGATTGGATTGAAATCTCAAGAAAACAGGGTTGTGTATGTGTATATACACCTGAGTTCTGTGTAGTTGAGACTTTTTTTTTCCCTCCTCCACTGTTGTGAAATGCTGACTATTCAAGTCCCATCTATTATCTTGCAAGTACATGATGAAATTTGGTTGAAAATGTTAGGGGGGAGACAGTTTGCTACATTTCACAGATCAAGGATCATCAGGTATTTCTGATCAGACAGGGAAATGAGCACTTGAGTTCATCTTTGTTTTTTTCTTTACCCATGGACCTGACTTGGGAAATGGCTGTGCTTCTTCTCTTCATGGCTGGTTGGGAAATGCAGTGGTGCCTCTGGAAATAGCTTGTTCAGCTGTCAGTAGCAGCCAGCAGAGAACTGACTTACTGAAGGACACCTTGTCTTTGCAGAAGAGATAATCTTCCCTTAAATGTGCTGTTGATAGAGGGATCAGATTAGTTCCTGGGATTCTGCTTTTGTGCTTCAGATAAGGCAAATCCTCACATTTGTGGCTGTGATGCAGAACACAGCAGTACTTCATGCAGTTCAGGTGTGCTAATAACAATATCTTAGGGATCAGACTTAGGAATTTCTGTGCACAGGTAGTTACAGGTTATGTCAAAATTATATTGAGAAGGCAATTTAAAATGTCTCTTTCCTGGAGAAAGTTAGAAGCATCTAACTGGGAGCAAATGCTCACTTATGCATGTGCAATTAATGCTTGAGCTGTTGACACACATTTGTCTCACAGCAGACCTGCCGTGCCCAATTCACTTCTGTGAATCACAGGCTTTGCACAAACTGCCAGATCCACGTGGTGTCTTGACTCTCACTTGGAGCACTTAGAATCTGTTTGCAGAGATGGGAGTATTACAGGCAGCTGTCACTGTTCTGTCCCTGTTCTGCACCTGTTCTACTCTGGGTTGTGCAGGAGAGTCTGTCATCTACTGTACTTGACTTTCCTCCAGTTTTGTAGGACATTGTTGCGCTTGGGGGTTTTCAAAGAGATATATCTGCTAAAAATCTGATGTTCTTGATTTTATAATTGCGAATAAGAGAAGAATGCACACAAGAAAGAGAACAGTTGAATAAAGAAATATGAAATAATATAACACCTGAAAAGAATATAGGGATTGAGACGTTATCAAGTAAGACATACTGTTCAGGAAGTTTTTATTAGAGGAGTTTTGTTTATTATTTACTTCTGTAGATAAAATAGCAAGACTGTCTCTTGACAAAGCTTGGCCAATGAATGAGGTTATACTAAAATAACCTGGGTATTACAAATCTGCTTAATTTACACAACTGTCTTTTCTCAGTCTCAAGATTCTTGACATCTGTCATATACATAAATGGCATAATTTAAAAGCTTTCTGAAAGAATAAATGCACCTCTTACGCTTACGTGTCAGTACATTAATTGTGGTGAGTTTGAGAAAATTATATTTGTGAAATGTAGGATTGATTCATTTTACCCACTCACTTTTGCATTATGAACTGCTGGATATGAAGGTTCATTTCTTCCATGGGGCTGAAATGGGGAAGAATATTGTTAAACAGTTACTTTGATGTTGACATGGAAAATCTCTGAAAAGCTATTGACTTGTCAATACTTGCAGATCCCATTTTACAAATTTTGAACAACATCTGTCTTGAAGAGGGGATTCTAAAAGATTGCAGTAAAAGTTTGTTGTTCCTAGTCATGCTTCTATTCCCAGCATTTGAGCATGATAAGTTGGAGTCCAGGCTGTGCAAGCCTAAACGTGTGTAGCCAAATGAGAAGAAATGAAAGGAAAAAACCCAACCAACCAAACAAAAAAAACAGACAAGAAATGTATTTAGTTTTGGTTCTCCTTCTAACATTTCTAATCTCTGGTGACACAGTTCATGCAAAATCTTACTCATCATTATTAATTTAATCCCTGGGGATCTTGCATAAGGCCTTAGTCCAGCATCTATAAGGAAGTTCAGAGATCCCCATTAAAAAAAAGTGCATTTTCATACAACTGAAAAACAGGTCATGTACCTGCTCATGGCAGGAGATTTGGAACTAAATGATCTTTATGGTGTCCTCCAGCCCAAACCATTCTATAATTCTGCAGAAAGGAGGACAGGCAAAGGCACGAAGCCAGTATTTGAAAATCTATGTGTGACAGGCAACTTCCTTACAGGATAAGTAGTGCACACAACAATTAGTAGCTTCATGTGCTACACTGTAGCAAAAAGATGTCAGGGAAGGATAGTAACATAAGGAATTTACCTCCTTGGGGCTTATTATTTAAATAAGGCTAGAGCTGGCCATTTATGGTTTTCGTATTTCATGGACTGGAACGAGTGAGTTTGTAGGCAGTGATGCAGGGAACTGAAATGTGTGTTTTAATTGTGCTATACTGTGGGGAATAGGTGTCATAATTTCACAACAAACCTGAAAGTTATCTATACCTTGTTACTTGTCATGAGTCTTATGTTTATAGTGCTTTTAGGTCTACTTTGAATTAATTTTTTACTTTCATTTAATACTGGTATGCACATCGGAGAGTGCATGGTATCTTCTCCTAAGTGAAGTAGGAAGTGAGAAAATTGGTTTTATTCCAAAATAATTCTAAAGTCTATTAAACTGGTCTGAGAAGTATTTGGATCCTTCACTCTGGTTTGTTGGCACAACCCTGTTGAATGTCTAAATAATGCACTGTATTGTAGATTTGAGATCCAAAAAATAAATCCAGGTACTCCCAGCTTCTCAGTTTATTATTAATTTTTTTTTAAAAAGTGAATTGGTTTTGAAGTGCTGATGCATTGGAGACAGAAGTGAAGGATGTTTTAAAACTTCAAAACTTGTTCTTCAATCTGGATGATCTGACCGGTGCAAGACAAGTGCTTGGCTCATTTTTGGGGAGGCAAATGGGTTTTTGGGGCCATCATAACTTGAATTGCATTATTTACTGTGTGCTTTGCAACTCTGAGGGATGTGTAAATGCCCAAGTTCCCTGAACCAGAGGCTCAGGTACATGCAACCATTCTTTCCAGATGTAATATATACTCCATATGGAAAGGTAATATTCTCTTCTGCGTAGTACTTTGTAGTGATAAGCATGATTGTATGTACATTGTAAATTTTTGCATATATTGCATTAAATTGTATCTTATTTTATACATAATTTGCATACATATATAGAGAGAATGAATTTTTGATTATTTTCATTCGATTAAATCATAAAATCATAGAATATGAGTGGGAGGGACCTCAAGGATCATCTGCTCCAATCTTTCTTGGCAAAAACAAGGCCTAGACAAGATAGCCCAGCACTTGTCCATCTGAATCTTAGAAGTGTCCAGCACTGGGGAATTCACTACTTCTCTGGTGAGACTGTTCTAATAGCTGATTGTTGTCATGTGAAAACTTTTCCTTTTGTGTATAATCAGAATCTCCTCAGGAGTACTTTGTACCCATTACCACTTGTCTAATTTGTGTGATTTCTCGTAAAAAGAGTCTCCATATTTGATCATCTTTGTGGCTCTTCTCTGAACCCCCTCCAGCCTGCCCACATCTGTTTTGTGTAGCAGGACCCAAAACTGAACACGGTGTTTCAGGCATGGCCTGACAAGTGCTGAGTAAATTGGGATAATGACTTCACTGTCTTTGCTGATGTTGGTTGTGCAGCCCAGCATCCTGCTGATTTTCTGTGCTGCAGCAGGACACTGCTCACTCACTGAACTTGTCCTCTGGGGTCCCCAGGACTCTTTCCACAGAGCTGCTCCCCAGCCAGGTAATCCCCAGTCCTGCTCAGGTAAGATGTTCTCTCTGCAGACTAGCATCGACATGCTGGAAGTTCCACGTGGTAGTCTTCATGGGTTTTGTGTTTCTGGTCTCTCACATGTTTTAAAAGAATGGTGCAGAGAGCATCTTCTAAGTGAAAACACACACAGCACTCAGGGCAAACTCGATTGATTCCACAGGGAATGGGTGCACAGTGCATTGTGAAAACAAAGAATGGGAAAGTAGCAAAACCCTAAGGCTCTGTGAAACAATATCAGTCTTTAGGGGTGGAAGGAGCACTGGTGAGGAGGATGTGCTGGGCAGAGTTTGTAGCAGTCATGCTTCTGCAGTGTGGTGCCAGTAAAACTGGAGTAGCTGTTTTGGTTATTTTGCAGCCTACCATTGAGAGGAGAGGTGTCAAAAGTTTATTGGGGCAGAGGTTGGGGACCTGGCACAGGATTTGGAAGGAAATGGGAAAGATGCTGGAAGACAGGGTGAAGATTTGTTTAACATTTCTATTCCAGGTATGTTTGGTTTTGTGCTGTCATTTCAAAGTCATGATCATCTGGAGGAAATACAGCTTCACCCTGTTTGCAGAGAAAAAAAATAGGACAAGTGTGAGTCAGTTAAAAAAAATTGTGAAAAAGAAATTGAAATAAAACTTTATTTTTAAAAATTATTTTCCTTCCATCCACTCAAGAAACCCTTTAAATACCTTAATCTTTTAAGATTTTTTCAGTAACATAAAGAGGTTGGAGCTTTTTTTGAATGCAGAGACTTGTGAAAATTATCTGCTTAAGTATTTGAAGTGTGGACCAACTGTAAGAGACAAAGTGATAAGGAAAGTGTTCTCCGAATCACCAGAATTTTACATACACTGAAATTTAAGTTTTCTGTTTTACAGAAGAAGTTTTGAGCTAAGACCTCAGTTTCAGGTTTTTTCCTGGTTTTTTTTTTTTTCTTTGTTTTGTTTCTTAAGCAGAGGCATGGGAGGCCATTCGTGATTGACAAAGTACTTCTTGCAGGACAATGTATTTCCTGAAGAATGTGTCTGTTTGTTCTCTTTGTGCTTTTCTTGGGTGGCCTAGAATTGCTGATTTCTGTTATCTCTGGTGCAGTAACTAAAATTCCCATAAGACTACAAACCCGCTCTGTGGTCTTGCCTGCCCTGGGAGATACCTTCAGTGCTGGGCAGCAGGAGCCAGGAATGTGGCATGACTCTGGAGGAGGGCAGGAACGGGGGCCTTTGGAACACCATGACCTGTGTACGTGCACTCCCCTTGAGCCTGAGAACTGGCAGAAAATGGGGACTTGTCCAGAACCTCCACCACTTAAAAATCAGCTTCACTTGTACACCTGAAAGGGGGAACAAAGACAGAAGTAATGAAAAATTTCCATGAGTGTGTATCCCAGGGGAAGGTATTTGAGTTTTTTGTGGCATCATTGAATGCTTTAAAATTCTTTGAAGGTGACTTTAGTCAGCATTTCTTCTGTTTCCTATACTGTGTGTCAGAGGAAATGAATGGGACTGTTCTCACCCTTGCTTTATTATTCAAGAACAGGGGTCTCTCAACAGAGCAGAAGATCAGTGAGTAATAAGCCTTCTGAAAAGAATTATTTTTTTTTCCTTTTTACATTATGCATAACCTGTGAAACTCATTCCACAGAAATCACAAGGAGCAAAGTTTAACAGGAATCCAGAGAATGTTAAATAAATGTACAGGTGGTGGCACCATCCACAGTTGCTACAGGGAGAGTAATTGTATTTCTGGCTGCTCACTTAGCAGGTGAATACACATTTCACAGCTTCTTGTACTCTGTGGCCTCACCTCCTCCCACCTGAATGGCACATCTAGCACTTCTCTGTGTGCTGGAGTCTAAGCCTGGCACAAACATTCACAATACATATTTTGTCTTGTTCAGGATCCTTCTGCAGCCCAAGAAAGGAAGCCTTTAATTAGTCACAGAACCATAAAGTATGGAAAAGACCTCTTAGATCATCAAGTCCAATTATTAACACAGTGCTGCCAAGTTAATTTTTGCACTTTCCTCTGTCTTTGTATGTTGGAATGGTTGTGAACATGTTTTTTACAGGTCATTACTATCCATATTTATTTTCTAAATCTTACCAGCTGTTTTCAGCCACTTCTATCTACTTGTGTTTCCCACTGAGCCTCCTGTCTTTCTTTTTGCTTTTTTTCCCTCTTGAGAGGATTCTGGTGGGTCCTTGTGTAACTTCCCTAACAACTTCTATTTGCTGCTTCTTCTATTTTAACTGACTTTGAAAGGACTGAAGGTAATAAAAATATTTTGTGAAAAAGTAGTGAACATTTGGGTTTAAGAAGGGGGGAAATAATCTTTTGTGATCAGATATTTTTGGTATTGCTAAAGACCTCAAGGTCTTTAGAAGACTGATAATACAGAGGCTTCTAAAATAAGCATAAGTCACCAGTTGTGAGTTTATTCTTCAAAGTCAGTGCCACTTAAGAGAAATTTAGACAGACTTTGCATTATGTGGAAAGCTTATGAAAGATTAAATTGTTTTTTTTTCCTCAAGCGAGTAACATGCTGTGTTTCCTTTACCTGGTCTTTTGCTTGTTTTTGCTCAATAATCTTTTTGTGAATTATCTTTTGGAAGATAAATAGATTATCTTACTCATTCAGCATTTTAATAGGGTTTTGCTTTCCAAGTTTCTCTTCTCGTAGCTGAGTAGTTCAGACTGAATCATCTGGTATCATGGAATTCCATGTCTACAGACCAAACCAAAAAGCCTCTGAATCCATTTTCCTGGCTTTTTGGGCTTTGATTGTTTGCTTGTTTTAGGTAGAATAA
>VWZV01012719.1:670863-898745 GCA_013397155.1 Irena cyanogastra | reverse complement strand
TGAGGGGCTCTTCCCCCCCCCCGCCTTTTTTTCCCCCCAAGAGTGATAGCATGGGAGCAATTTGCAATTTGCTCTTCTGTAGCTGGTGTGAAAGAGCTGTTAGTTGAGTTTGTCACTTAAAGTTGGTCAGGAAATTCTTTCCAGTGTGTCCAGATGCTTCCTGTGCACAAGGCTGCTGTCATATTTGGCACATGATAATAAAAAAAAAAATCACACGGAAGCTGCTGCTTTTTATTTTGCTTTTAACCAGGTTCTTTGGCACTATGCAGGGAGGACAGTTTTGCTGGTCGGACAGTGACACTGTACTTGGGGTTGTTTGGAAGAACAACCATGTAAAAAGGAACCATGTAAAATTTCTATTTATTTATTTATTAATTTTTAAAGCCTTACACTAATTCATATTCTGCACGTCAGGTTCTGCATTGTTAAAAGAAAATACTGATACTTGTAGCAGTGCTGCATTTCGGAAGAAGAGATTTTGGCGTGTTTGTGTTCTGGGGGTATTTGAGCTGATCACGAAGCATCCTCTGGCCTCTTTGTGGATTGTGTTATTCTTTTAGATGCTTCTGCATGGGAAAAGTTGTGTAAGCTGTATGTTCTGGTTGTTCCTGTAAAACCTGTGGGCTGCTGGACCTATAAAGGAAACAATTATGCGCTTGATACCTTTGGACAAGTCTCACCTGGACTCCCTGGCACCACACTGATGAGATGCCCAGATAAACTTGATTCTCTCAAGAATAAAGGCAGTTTCCTACATTTTTGCCCTATGTCCTTACAATACAATGCTGGGAATCTCATCCTCTGTCTCTGCCCAGGTTGAAACTGTGTGTCATCAGATCCCATAGCCCCAGAGGAGGATGTGGAAAGAGGAGAATACAAGAGGAAACAAACACCAGGAGGAAAATTCTTTGCATGCAACTCATTTTGACAGGAAATGTTCTGCTCTTTCTGGCAGAAATTTGTAACTATTTTCAAGATACTAGTTTCACTTATTCCAGTTTTGCATTTCTTTTTTGCTACTGAGAATCCAGTTCCTTCTCTCTGAGTATTTTGGTCTTTGAAAAGTTTGCTTCATCATCGACTTAGAGTCACCAGCAGATCTTTAATGCACATGAAAGATGCTATAAGTTCTACTGGGTGGTACATTTAAAACTGAAGGAACCCTCAGTTTTGGAGATGCCCACTGAATGTGCTTCTGCAAACTGATTGTGCAAGAACTGGTCTGGCCTGCAAAGTCACTGCATTGTGTAACCCATAAGCAGCTCCAGGGATTTCAGAGTATTACCCTTTTGAGATGGATCAGAATCTGACCACTGCACAGATTCTGTGGTGCTGCCTGCTAAATTAGGGAAGGGAGGGAAAATACCCATTTTCTGTTAGGAAACTGTAAAAACAGTGGAAGATAATGAATTGGACTTAATCTAAAGATGTTTTTCAAGCAGTTTTGTTAGGTGTCTGAAACATAAAACATGTAAATGCAAAGGATTAGAAAAATCTTCCAACTTTGATCTTGCTAAAGGTTTAACAGGTTTTAATTGCTCCCGGGTTTCAGACAGCAGACTTTGAAACAATCTAAGGTGCAAAAACTGAAATTATGAATTTATAGGAGATTTTTACCATTTCAGCAACCACTATCTAGATCTATAGCATAGTGTGGTTTCTGCAAGGAAAAATGCACAGCAAAGTGGGGAAGGTGGAGAGGAGGGACACATTCTGTGATGTACCTTGTGCCTGCATGATGAGCATTCAGGAGGTGTCCTCAGATCTCCTGTCATAGTTTCAAGCTGCCTGGGATTCATGCTGAGTTCTGTGGATAGGCTGTCCAGCATGGCTTTAGAATATTTTGCCTGGATTTGGGTAGATCTGTATTTGTGGTCTGCAGAGCCTCCCACTGATGGATTTAGTCAGGAGAAGCTGAATAGAGAGTGGGTGTGTGGACATGGCTGGTAGATCTGGGGCTTGAACCTGCTCCCTTCTCCTACCGCTCCAGTGAGCACTGTAATTAGCTTGTCTGTAATGAAAGGTGGAAAAAACCTCCAGTGGAGACTTTCCGTGTCCTGATGAGAGATGAAGCAGCATGTGTGGAGGGTGGTGATCTCTAACAGTGGCTACCATAATCTCCTTTCCTGTCATTTGAATGAAGACACTGGTACTGCTTGAAAGAAAAAAATAGTTGATATTTTAACATAATTTTCCCTTCGTTTCACTATTTTATTTATTCAATGGGTAGTTGTGAGCTGTATTCTGTAAATGCCTCCACATGCCGAATGATCTAATTTTCCATGTGGGAGTACAGAATAAACTTTAGAACACAAAAGGTTGCATGGAAAGGTGGCATTAATTATACAAAATTACCATCAGAAGGCAGATTATTACAAAGAACATTCTTTTTAACATTATGAAACTGCTTTTAATTTAATATTAAGTTTGAACTGACAATGCTCAAAAATAATCACAAAGCTTTGGAGTTTAATTTTTTTGTAAGAGAGTATCCTTGATTGTAGTTGTTGAAGCATACTAACTAAGTCTGGGTGGAAAGAAAATTCAAATATAAGTTCTGCTGAATAATAATAAAGGGATTAATTGAAATAATTGATTTCTGGTCGTAACAGAGCTTGGTGAGAAAAGGTGAAGTGGAACAATACCCAAGTTCTTCTCTGAGTCCCAAATATCCACGAGCTGTAAATATGAGAGTAGCCTTGCAGAGAACAACACTGCAGATGGGGGTACTGGTGGATGGAAAGTTGGACATGACCTGGCAAGTGTGCACTCAGAGCCCAGAAAGCCAAAAGTATGCTGGGCCTCATAGGAAGCCATGTGGCCAGCAGGTCAAGGGAGGTGATTGTCCCCCTCTCCTCTGCCCTTGTGAGACCCCACCTGCAGTGCTGTGTCCAGCTCTGGGGTCCCAGCACAGATTTGAGCCTGTTGGAGCGAGCCCAGAGGAGGGTCATAAAGATGGTCAGAAGAACAGAGCACCTCTCCTATGAGGAAAGGCTGAGAGGAATGGTGTTCTTCAGCCTGGAGAAGAGAAGACTCCAGAGAGACCTTGCTGCAATCTTTCAGTACCTTAAGGGAGTTTGTAAGAAAGGTGGGGACAAGCTCTTTGGCAAGGCCTGTAGTGATAGTACAGGGAGAAATGGTTTTAAATTAAAAGAGGGTAGACTCAGATTAGATGCAAGGAAAACATCTTTTACAGTGAAGGTGCTGAAGCTCTGGAGCAGGTTGCTCAGAGAGGTGGTAGGTGTCCCTTCCGTGGAAACATTCAAGGGTGGGTTAGACAGAGCTCTGATCTAGTTGAAGGAGTCCATGCTCAGCACAGGAGGGATTGAAGTAGATGACATTTAAAGGTCAAGCCAAAACATTCTATGATTCTACATAGTTAATTTCACAGGCATGCAAATGTAAACAAAATCTTGCAAAGAAAAATATTGTCATTTATTTAGAAAGAAATAAGAAAATTAGGCAGCAAATAAGAGGAAAAATCAAAACATAATATGGGCACCGATTTGTCTGTGGCTAAAGTTGCAAAATGTGAAGTAGACAGTGATGATGCAAGACTTGTGTTTTGCAATTATACCTGGCTTTGGAGCTGCACAAGCCCTTATGTGTTTCTTTTTAATCTCTAATTACGGCAGCTTATTTTGAAAAATAAGAAAAAATAAGGAAAAAAAAGAAAACCAACCTGCTCCAAGAGGAGGGTTATTAAACTTATGGGGTTATTAAATGCCAGCAGTGTGACCAGGGCCATGATGCTGGGTGGATGGTGGGTGCCCACCTGGAGCCAGGCTTCACAGAGGGGAGCTGCAAGGTAGATATGGCAAAGTCTGGAGCAGAGACAGAAAATGAACCCTAAATTTGGGAGTCTGGGTAGCTGTGATGAATGTGGGAGACAGGAGATTCCTGATCAGGATGGTTTGTGCTTGCTCTTGGAAAATCCTGAGGGAGTTACTGTAGTCCAAGGCTTGAAAGGTCCCAACAGATGAACCTTATGGAGAAGTGTTTACCTCCAACATCTCCCAACATCCCTGCTCAGCTTTCAACCACCCTTCCTACTCTTGTCTGTGATGTTTTTGAGTCAAGGTTGTTTGTTTTTTGGTTTTTTTTGGTTTTTTTTTTTTTTTGTTGTGAGAGTGGTAAATTTCAGGAAAAAAAGGTGAATGTTTTAAGAACATAGTAGAAAATGTTCTTGGTGTTCAGGTATCAGGCTGTGAAACCACTTGGCAGAGGTGGTTTTATTTCAGCTGACTCTGGAGAATCTGAAGAATGCCACAAATGCATTTTTAATGGTCAGCTGCAATTTTAATTGTTAGTAACAAATTGCAACCAATCAGGGCGTGAATTAGAGTGAAAAATACCTCAATGATATGAAGTCATTCTAAAGCACAGGGCCAGATTAAAATATCCACATTCAACATAGGCTTTGAACTTACCATGTTTGTGAAGCTGGTCAATGAAAAGCACAATCAGAACATTGCTCTTCTTTTTGGTGTGTGAGATGTGTGTCATCTGCAAAGGACGAAACTGGAGGGATTATAGTCCAGATTGTTTTTAAATTGATCCTCTGTTAAAACCATGTGTCAACATGTATCTTCTTCATGCAACAGTATTTCCAGCACTCAGGCTGCTGGCTGAGACTTGGATAATTGACTATAGCGTCCCTGTTGCTTGCCTGTGTCTTTTTAGCTGCTATGGGTCAAATATCACCTTTCTTCAAATAACCTCTGTGAAATAAAAGGCCTGAGTGCTAGTTATTGGGTTTGGGCTCTATTGAAGATCAATGAGAACTGGGGACATAATTGCTATTTTAGTTTTTTGAAAACTGAGATTGTAATGAGAGAGAGGAAATGATGTGATAAATATGCTTCCTCTTTGTTTGCCTCCTTGGAACATCTTTCCTTGTTGGTTTCTAATAAAGCCTTGAAGCTACCTGGAACCATGTAACCAGATCAGTCAGCCTGTCCTGGGTGTGTCCCTGTCTCCCAGAATAATTGCACTGCTGCAATGCAGAGCAAGGGAATGATGAAGGTGGCAAGTACTGCTTGCAGTGATTTTAAAGGCAGCATCCTCACTGACTTCAATAAGCCCTGGATTAAAGGGCAGGAGACATCCAATGCAACTTCTCTGTAATAAAGGGAAGCTCCCTGAGCCACTCATGGAGGTATCACCCAGGGGGTGGGCAGATGTCACCATGCCCCCTTTCTTGTCCAGAACAGAACAGTTTTTAAAGTTTGGGCAGAGGAATATCTGTGATGAAATAACACCAATGCTACCTGGTCTGCAGCATTGGTCTTTGGAAGCAAAGGGGGCACTGAAAGCTGTTTTTATGAAGCCATGATGTGATTTGAGTCAGTTTCCAAAAAAACCTCTTACTTTATTAAGTGCTCAGTTTCCTTTAATAGTTTGGGATATTACAAAGCTTTGCCAGATTAATTTGAGGTCCCAAAGATGACCAGTTTCTGAGTGTCTGAGAAAGTCCTTAATGGGCAAGAGGAGAGAGACAAGAGTGTGTGCCACCAAGAAAAGAAATGTAGTGTGAGCTGAAGCTGCCCACTCCCTTGGCCCAGCTGGGGCAGCTGCATTTAGAGGTGCTCACCCAATACACCCCAGCCTTTTTCCTGGCTGCAGCTGCAGCCTGAGGGCCTGGAGTGGGGAGCTGGTGGTGCAAAGCCTGAGCACAGAACAGGGGGAACAGAGCACCTGGAGCTCAGACAGAATTTCCCTCTACACGATGGCAAAAAATACCACAATCTAATTATTTTTTGTTTGCTGGGTCACCAGGCAGAGTAGTGATCATCACTGATGCCATAAATATTTATAGAAAAAAAATTCCATTCCATCTTCCACTTTCACTGAGGTATTTATCCTCACTGTTTCTCTGTTTGTTGTCAGGTTACCCACCTGATTCATTTTTCATCACTCTACACTTGTGGGCTAATGCAGTGTTGCATATATTCAGGTGTCTGTGAGAAGAATTGCTATACTGTTGTTGCAGGAGTGCTTTTTTACTATATATTTTACATACTGGTAATAGAGTGTTTCTGTATTGCTTTGAGATGGTGCATTATTACTGTTGAGTGTATTTTTTTTCTTCTTTTGGATGTATCATCAAAGCCTTTATTGGTTTCGTTTTTCTAAGAAAATATTTATAAATCTATTTTCAAAGCTGTGCCTTGCATATTCATGCATTTATACATATTTTACACAGCCTTAATACGTTGAAGAAAAAATCAGGGGTCAAGCAGAAACTCACCAATCCAATTAATGAGTTCTAGTAAATGCCCTTAAATCCTTTGTGCATTGGGAATGGGGCACAGAGACACCTCTCCTGGTGGTTGTTTTCACTTATTCCTTCAATATTTAATTGGCATGGCTTACTGACTGTAATTCTTAGTGAGTTTTAAAAATATTTCATTTGAACCTAATTAGACCAATTCCCTGACTATTAATTACCCAAACCTGCAGATGTAGGAATGGTAGGAGATGAGTCCATGTGAAGACACTGGGTGCAGTTTTATTTTAAGGCTGAATCTCAGGTGTGGCTGAACAGACTTAGGCAAATCTCTCCAGCTTTCTCTGTACTCATTTTGTCCTTTGAAGGAGGGAAGAGGGGAGTGGCATCACAACCTCAATGCCATGCTTGGCGTTTGTCCTGCCAGGAGAACCAGGTCATTCCCAGGCAGTGGTGTTCAGTCATGTTGTCTGAAACGTGGGTCGGGGTGCAAGACGTGTTGCTGGTGCAGAGATGAGTGTACCACGTGTGTCATGTGGTACAGACGTGTTTGTGTGTGCACGTGCACGTTGTGACACACCACAGAGCCACAGAATGTCTCCAGTCAGAAGGGACCCACAAGCACCATAAGGTTCAGCTCCCTCCCCTCTCAGGACTATCTAAGACTAAACCTTATGACTGAGAGCATCATCCAGACATATGCATTTTCCAGACTTTGAATTAATGAACAATTTTTATTTTGCCATAATTTTAAAGGGTGAAATAATTGTGTTGCTTGTGGAACATGGTATTTTTCTGAGGCTCTTTCCTGACTGGGTTTACAGATATGGGAGTCTGTACAGGAGGTCTTGTTTTTCAGAAGTTCAATTTCCTGAAGTAGACATACTGCTAGTTGGAGATGCTCATTTTGTTAATCAGCAAGTGAAATTTCAGTGAAGCATTACAAACTCTTTAAGTTTTCCATTCCTGCTTCTGGGCAGATGGGCATTACTGTGAGCTTGCAATAAATGTGTCATGAAATGTGTTACTGAAATTTGTAAACTTGCCAGTTTGGTTGAAGTGAGGAAGCTTGCTCATGCTTCGTAACTCTTGTGGTTTTGTGTGAACATTTCTTAAGCAGTCTGAAGTTGTCATAAGGTGCATACACCTGGGTCTCTTTGTTACTTCAGTAAAGACACAGAGGCTTAGATCTCACTCTTGGAAGAATAAAAAGGAAAGTTATGCTTTTTTTTCTGCATTTTCCAAAACAATGCTGTGCATTTTTCCTGCTGGTACCTTGGTTCTGACCTGAGACTTTAGCCTTGCATCTTGCTGAGTGTTTGGATGTGACTTGTTAGCAGTGGATTTACAGGCATGGAAGCATTGCTGCAGTGTGCTGTGCAAATCCTGCCCAGCTAGTTGTTTTCCCACAGACCTGCAACCCTGCCAGGCAGCAAAAGGTGTGGATGGCAGAGCAGAGAGTCTGTCTGAGAAACCACTGTGCAGCTGTAGGGTCTGGCCATGCAGCAAAGTGGGAATTCGATTTTTCTCTCCATCATTTGTTCAAATGGTAGCACGAACCCCACTTCTGCCTGATTGAAGTCAGTGCAGCAGTAACTGATAGGAGAATACTAGCAAGATTTATTTCTGTGTGTTTACAAGTATTCCTGATGCGTTGGCAGTAGGGGTTCCAAATGAGTTGCTGCAGGTGCCCTGCATTTTCAGAGACCCTCAGCTGTTGTAAATAGCAGTTGTGCCTGTGACTTGCAGTGTTTGTTCTTCACACTGACATCAAAACTGTGCCTGCTTTCATGCTTACCTCCCATTGCAGAAGGAAATGAAAGAAGCAGTGCTGTCTCCTCAAACACATAGGAGATGAAGTATATCTGTTTTCATGAAAATCTTCATGAGGAGCTGCAGACTGAACGACTTGAGCCTGTAGCAGTAAGGGTGACTGCAGTTTCTGTCACCCTTCCTATCTGGATGACAGTAAGATGACTTACTGGGACTAAAATTGGATCTCCATGCACTTGGTTGCTCTAAATCCCAAGTAGCAATTGAGAATATTCTTAAGTAAGGTGTCTTTTAGTGTGTTATCTGGAGTTAATGCAGTGTACATTGTTGGCTAGGAAAGCTGTGGTTAATTTGTTTAAAACTGTGGAAACAACAGAGCCCTTTTCTTGGCACATGCCATGTCTAATGGCCATAATAAAAAAATAAACCTAGATCTATGTTTAATTTTTTAACTCACCTTAGTTTCCTATGATTCTTTTGTTTTTCTAAATACAAAATACTGAAATATTACCATTTTATTTCCTGCTAGAGACAAGTCATGTATTTTATCTAGTTTAATTTGTTCTGTGATCTTGATTTATTTTTTTACCCATCTGTTAATCAGCTAGAAAGACATTTTTGAGAGGTCTTCTTGTTTGACTGTTGGAATAACTTTGCTGTGGTGCTGGACTGCATCTGCCAGGGAAGACCTAAGTTCAGTAAGTAGCACTGAACCATGTTCTGCTGTCAGAATTTTGCAGTTATCCTTTATGTTTGAGCAGAATTTGATTCCATTCTTTATTTTAAAAATCTGTTTTCTTCTTTCTCTTTGCTACAAGGCTGCTTTTCTTTCTGCATCTGTTTAACACTTGTGTTGCAGAGGTCATCACTGTAATTACCAGTGAAAGCTCAAAAAAGAGGAAATCAATCTTTTCTGTGTTTCAGGGAATTTTCATCTGCAACTCTTAGGACAAAAACTAAATTAAATGCATATTTTGCTGACACTGAGGACAGATTTGGAATGGAAGCTCTTAGCTGGGCATGCCTTGGCCTGAAAGTTCTTGGCAAACTAATGAGGTCAAGGGAGAAATTAAGAAAGCTCAAAGGATTGATCTGTAGGAACAATTTAAGAGCTCTCTAGTTGAGCTATGGAGTGATTAGAATCATATGATTACAATGTAAGTGTCTGGCATAAACAAGGAAATGAGGACCTGTTTAGGACAGTGGAAGAGAATGAAAAATATAGACTGAAAAATTGTCAGCAAATGAAATGCTGAGATTCTTACTTTTCACCACAAGCTGGAAACTTTACTGGTGAAGACATACTGCTTGTATTGATGGAGAAGATATGCAGCTGGGACTCAGTCTTCTGAGACCTTCTGTAGAGGTTCTTGGCTTTCTTTCTCATGCCCTCAAGCCTTTAATCGTCATTAAGAGCATCTTTATAGATAAGACAGATATAAATATGCCTTTTTTTCAGTGAACAGTGCAAGAGTATGAATAATGAAAAAAAATCAGGTTGGTATTGCTAATAGGCAGTTTGTCTTCAGAATCTCCATAAATTTGTTCAGAAAAACTGTTTATTAAACAATTTCAAGCACATTTTTAAGTTTGTTGTCTATTAGCAAACAGGAAAAAAGACTATTTCTGACTGCAAATTATTTGCTATACACTTTTCAATCACATATATATTTATTTTTTAAAAAAGTTTTGCTCTCTGTCTGTGTAAAATAAACCTGGCTTATGTCATCATTGAAAATAGTGAAAAATGTTAAGTCATTTATCATGCTAATGACAAAATAAGCTCAACTGTAAACAGAAAAAGATAAGTAAAGAAACCATCAGTCTTCAGTTTTCATGCTGCTTCCTTTAGACTTGCTAAGACTAGAGCAAGCTAGACTTCCTCTAGCTTGCTAAGTCATGTTGAAAATAGAGAGTATATGTCATGGAAAGACTTCTAAAGCAAATTTTGGGGAACAAACCACCAAAACTGGTGTGATTTTGCTCATGTCTTTTGTTACTCTATCGTGTAAAAGACCCAGACGGAGTATTAAACAGACAAATATGAAACTTCTATGTTTGGGTATGGGACAGGAGGTTTTTCATACACATCTAGTTTGGTTTTATATTATTCAGACAGCCCTGTTGGGACTGGTGACACATTAAATTGTGTGTAGAGTGGCCATTAGAATTAGAAAAACAGGGAGCTTTAAAGTGGAAGCATACTTTTGTGTCACAAAGGTTCTTAAAGAGCTGGTTTAAATTTTACAAATTGATTTTAAAAAGTATCCTTCTAGTCATTAGAAGTGGGGACCCACTGTGTTGTGCAGGGAGGTAGCATAACCAGTGAAGTTCCCTGTGGTATAATGTAAAACAATCTGCCACTTTTTAGTACTGGTTATTTCATAACTCTTCTGTTGCTTCAGGCAGTTGTGATTGTGGCTGAGGGCTGGGCAAACAAACAGCCAGAGACAAATTATGCTCAGGCTGGAATAACAGCAGAGCTGCTGGCAGCACCACAGTGTGACGGCCACGGCTGCTCCAGGAGTCAGAAACCCTTCTCCTGCTGATTCCTGCTTGCAGGTGGGGCAGTGTTCACACTTAGGGATAGTCTGTTATCTCCAAACCAGTCCTCACAGTGGGGTAAGGAAAGTGAGTCCCAGCTGGTGAAAGTCCCAAACCTTTACCTTTACCTGTTTGGGGCTGCAGTCTCTGTAGAGCCGTGAGCCCTCAGTCACTTGTTAGGTTTGTCCTGTACATGCCAATTTCCATGGAGGCCACTCTTACACCAGACAATATTATGGGATGGCAATAAAAAACCCGTGGTCTGTTAAAGCTGAGTTCCTCTGAGTGGTGGAGCTGGGTTGTTTCTCTGGTCTCTTCCTGCCTCCAAAGAAGCTTTCTCTTACTTTTTCCAGGAGGAATGTCCAGTTAAAGCACATACCATGTTGGTTGTGAGGATTCATATTTTCTTCCACCCCTTGCTTCATTGAATTAGCTTTAAAAACAAAATACTTTTATTCTTAAACTTCCTTCTCCTTTGTTTTTTGCAATGGTGAGCATCACTCTCCCCAGATGTCCACCTTCATTTCCATATGCTTCCCTGAAATTGTTCCTCCATTGTGTTCCTTGTTAATTAATTATACTATTCTCAGCTTCAGGGTTTCTTTTTTTTTTCCTTTGGCTTCTTTGAGACTGTGATAAAATCCCATAACTTGTGTATCAAGAGACTTACTCTTTAAACTTAAATTGTGTTAGTTATCTTGCAGCATCTACTTTGTCATAGAGACCAAAACCATCACAATAGTAAATAGCAGGCAATGCACTACTTCTAAATTACTTTGTCCTTCCACACCATCCTCCTCCGTGTCTTTTACTAGTTTTGTAAATCCTGCTGTCATCATTAAGACAAAAATAATTTTCTTATTTTCAGTAAGTAGTAAGGCATTTTAAAAGAAATTTCATAGTACAATATCAGGGTTTTATTGTGTCACTGGCCATTTATTTTGAAGACATATAAAATCCTTCTGTGCTTATGCAAGGAGATAAGAAAATGAGGGTAGATGAATGGGTAGATGTAAGATAAGAAGTACAGCTGTTTGGCCTCCCTCTTCTTTAGCAGGAAAGACCTGATAGCAGGCAGTGCCTTGAATCTCTAAGTGAAATCTGGCCATCAAGACATGGGGAGGCAGCATGGCAGTGTGGGGAGCTGAGGGCTTTTTGCTTAGCAATTGGCAGAGCACAGTGGCTGTTGTTAACAGCAGTTGAGAAACTTAGCTAGAGATCAGATTAAAAAAAATAAATTGAGTCAACAGGGAAACATTTGGAATAATTAAATTCCAGTATGATTAGTTTTTGTATAACCTTGTTGCAGCACATTCTCCATTGCTGGCAGGCTAAACAAAGAGGTCTTCTGATCCCGCTGTAAAATCTGTATGAATTTGGTTTGGATTCTTCCTTCTTTTCTGTGTTTGTAATCAACAAAACAACCAGATCCATAATGCTCATTCATCTTACTTTAGATATTCCAAAAACATCCTGAATGTGGGATAAAGAAGATAAATCTTCATTAGCATAAGAAACAGGACTCAGTGAAGCACAGTGCCCAAAGCTGCATTTACACTGATAAAGACTTTTCATTGAGGGAGGAATTAGGGAGCACTTTCACCCCAGGTTAGAATGAAAAACACAAACCAGGGAATGGGATTTGTCTGAAGACACATCTTAGCTCTGGAAAGCTGGCATGGAAGGATGCACTGAGAGATGAAAAACAAACAAAAAATCATATCATTTGTTTTTTGATTACTCAAGCATATTCATCTTCAAATAAGAGTAACCAGTTTCTTGTATCTCTTCGTTCCAACACAGTAAAACTTGATAGTTCTTCTCTTTTGCTTAAAGTTTTAGCCTGAAGTTTTCTGGAAGCTGACAGGCTGCACACATCTTTTCAACTGCAGGGCAAGATTAAACAGAACTCCAAGAGCACTAACCACTCCAACACAAAGTCAGAAGCAAGCCAAATCTCACAGAGTGAATTGCAATTAAATTGCAAGTAGAAGACATTTTTCAGTGGTAAAACATTAGTGTGGGTGACCTCAGTCTGCAGCAGCAAAGCTTCTAAACAGCAATTTCCCTAAAATGGTAAAAAGTGAGGGTTTCTTTTGTGGGATTTTCTGTTTCTTTCCATGGCAATACTTCTAACACGTAAGAAAAATCTGTGCAACAGGAATATGTATCTAGTCTTTTGTGTAAAACTCCTTAAAATGCAGAGAATAGTGGCACGATTTGGTTTGAAAATGTAATTATTAAGGTCTGTCTTTTAGCATGTTATTTAGGTCAATTTGTATTTGCTGCATTTTTCATGTCTTGTTTTAATTAATTGCTCTCAGTTCATACTTTATCAGTGCTACTCCAAAATTTAGAAAACAGGATTAGCCACAATTTGAGATAGATTTCAAACAAGAAACAATTATTTATTGATGCTTTGTGGTGTAAGAAAAACAGAAGCTCAATCATTACAGTTATACCATGTTTGCATAAATCAGAGTAAAATAAATAAGCTTTTTTTCCTTTGTTTCTGTGTTGGATTTTTTTTTTTGAGCTAGAAGATATGCATTAATTCATGTTTTACTTGTTTTATGTCATCTGACTTGAAGTGATGAGGTTGTAGCCTAGAAGATGCTGTGATCTTTTCCAGACATAAAAACTTATCTCACTTCCCCCTCCCTTTTCTGTTGTTTTTTGGTTGGTTGGTTGGTTTGGTTTGGTTTTTTTTAATGGAAAGAGAATTCCAGATTTACAAGTGAGGAATTGTTCATGTAAGTTTTCATCGTTTCAATGATTTATAGCATGGTCTTAAAGCTTACTGCTAATTTTGAGTGTTCAGTGTTCAAGGAACAATGTATTTGTCCTCTCCTCAACTATTTTAAACACAGGGTGAGAGTTGAGCATAAATTGATGTCTCTGGTGTGGGCTTTCTCATTCTTTAGGGTTCTGTGGAATGATGTAGTTTGGAATAAGAGGGCACAGCCACTGGTGCTTTGCTCACTGTAAATTTGCTGTTGCCACTCAATTTGGGACTACCTGATGCTGAGAGATGCTATGCACTGGATTAATCATAGTGGGTTAGCAAATAGTTGTAGTTCTCAATGAGGAAAAAGATTATAATAATGCAGCACTGAAAGGATGTGCAGTATGCTCAGCATCGTGAAGCTTATAAATTATAATACATTTATTATAATTCCATCTGAGACATTGCAGAAGCTTCAGAATGGGTCACATCACAGATGCTTATATATCAGTTTGTTTCTTCAGCATCTAGCTCTGCACTTTGATCATGCTAACCCTGATGAAGAAGCTGCTTTGCATCCTTGAACAGCTGCCCTGGCTTTTGGGCAGTTTATAAAGACAGTCTGAGTCAGTGTGGGCTTGGTGCCTCCACCAGAGTATGGGTACTCAGAGATGTTGGCCGTGCCATATTTTTGCATGTCTGTGAGGTACAAGATGTGTGCTGGAAATGCATTTTAAGCCAGAAGCATTCCAGGACAGACATCTGCACATCTGCTGCCTCTGCTGTGCAGCATGGAAAGCCCACAGTGTCTCAGCTGCAGGGGAACTCCAAGGGTCCAGCAGCAATGGGCTCTTTGTGTGTCATCAGGATGATCCCTCCAGTCTCAGCCACTTCCCGTGTCATGTGCTGCCCATAAATAAGGAAAGAAATTTAGCCCAGCACCTCTTTAGGGCACCTCTGAATTACTGGAAAGCTTATCAGCAAGCTCTTTGGAGATGTTGTTTGAAAGTAACAAGGAGGTGGTGGAAAATACTTCTCTCTCTGAGGAGAAGTGTCCAGGAGACCACATGAAACAAGGGATTCATCAGCAATCTTACTTGCAGTGGCTGCACAGTGAGATGTCTAACTGTGATAAAAGGTGCCTGGGTAATAAAATCCTCTTCAGTTCCCTTTCTTACAGGCCTGTGCTGCCCACTGGGGTCTCATGGCCACAGAAGCCTGCAGACACATGAAAATTAGGCAAATCATTTGTGATCATTGAGTGTCCTTCTAAAATAGTGCCTCTTATGAGATGGAAAGTTATATAACTCAAAAACATGACAAGCAGCCTTAATATATTAAAATAATTTTCTAATTTTGTGTTTTGTTTCTGGGGATTCTTACACTGCTTACCAATATATTGCATGGTATTTTTTATTTTGGATGTTTCAGTACTCATTCAGAAACAGCACACATAACACTGTATAAACACCAGTTTTTACAGGTGTCTGATGGATGGTTGCAAGTGCTTTAAAAATTCTTTGCAATTAGATGGATCTAATGGAAAGTCCATCATACAAGACCAATTTAAAATATTCGTAGTTATATGTAGTTTTGACAAAAGCTTTTTCCTGCATGGAAAGGCTACTTTTCCCTCCCCCATCATCCCCAGTGTCCTGGAAAACTGCAAATTTGAGTTTTGTCTCAAAGAGCTCACCACAATCCATTGCTCAGATATAGAAATACTCTTTTATTGCTTTGCTTTTGCTAACAGAAATCAGTTTCAAAACCAGTCAGGTTTCTCAACAATCACAAATGCAGAAGATGGTCTCCTTTGGGTTCTGCTGTACTTGGGGACCTCTGGAGATGCTCCGGCAGCAGGACGGGCTGTGCCAGCGGCTGGGGGCTGCCCGAGACAGGAGCTGTGCAACTGCTGCTCCCTGCCCTGCCCTGCCCTGCTGAAGGCTCTGTCAGCGTGCAGATGCAGATGTTACCAGCTGAAGAGAATTTATAAACAAGGAAATTACCTAATGGCAGACAGTGTGCTTCTGGCTGCAGCATTACTTGATGGATATCTCTTTGATAATCTGTTGTCTGTGGCTGTGCTGGGACTGCAATGTGGCAGGCATTCTAGTGTGGCATGTTACCTTTTTCTCAGTATCTAACCCAACATCTCAAGGACTTAAGAAGTCAGCCACTGGAAATTCATGAATTTAAGTCCTTTAAGTCTGTGCTGATCAGAAATTCCTGTGGAAACCTCCTGCAGTGCACTTCTGTTCCAAGTTTGCTGCTGCTGCACTAAAACCCCTCTGCTGGCCAGGCTAGCTCCAGAGCACGTCCAAAGTTTGTTTATTTAATTATTCACTGAACACATGCTGAAATCCTTTTTTTTTTTTTTTTTAAGTTATTGAAAATTAACGTTTTTCAAGTTTCTCCCCCCATGCCCAAAACTTTAGCTCTCAATTCAGAATTCCATTTGTAGATTGCAATTTCTGGAAAGTGTGGTCTAGTAAAATTTATGTCTTTGGGTGTGACATATTGAGTTAAGTGTCTAAAGTTTTCATGTTAGACAAATGTGAATTTCCAACAAGCTATTTATTAGCTTGGACTGGAATAAAAGATCTTGTAGGGAAGAAAATTAAACATAGCTTTCAGCTGATAAATATTTAGCCTTTGTATTAAATCCTAGCATAGAAATTTTAATAAGTAGCAAATGTAATAAATCTGTTATCTTTAAATCAGTTAGGATTGCTTATCAGTTTAATTATTTATTTATTTGGAACTCAGAAGAAACAGAATCATGTTAATATTGACTGTATATCCTGATACCTTAAAGAAATGAAAGTAATTGGATGCTTGAAAGAAATTAAAGCGGTAAGTCTGCTTTTTTGCTCATAGAGTGCTACAAAACCGAGTACAGTGACTCCTTTTCATCCAGCTTTTAAAAAGCCCTTACAAATGTACATACTTGTATTCAGTTCTGTTTCTCATCTCTCTGTTGTGCTTAAACTGGAGTATGTTCTTTGGGGTATATTCCTTATGAAATCTATTTGTGCATTCACACTTGAGGTCCTACTGGAAGAAAATTTGCCGTGATGCAGAGTAATGTAAACTTTTTGTAGGAATTTGTGATGATTTGCGTGAGAGGATAAGCCCTGAATAGAAGCACCAGCAACACATAAAGGTGACATACCTGCTTCATCCTTATACAGGTGTGGGGCTAATTATTACCTGTTCAATATGAACAAATATGTTTAAGATAGCTGAGCAGCTGATCAGACATTTTCTTGGGAGCACATTTTATGTGGGGCAGACAGATGCTGATGATGGATTTCAGTGCCTCTGAGGGCTGACTTATGGTTGTGTCAGGAGGACTGCAGAGGACACATACATTGTTGAAGGATTTGATGCAATGGTGGCCTGATCATCAGAAGGGTGGCCACCTTTAAGCTGGAGAGAACCGGCATTCACTGCTGGATACGCCTGGCTCAGAGAATTTACTTGAGCATCTGCAAGCAAAGCTTAGAGCAGGGGGGATTGTACAAAGAGCTGGTAGCAATGTGTGTGCTCAGTGTAGGTGAGGGGGCTGGCAGCTGTTGCTGCCTGACTGATCTCAAGCAGCAGGCAGGTTGCAAAGGTGATATCCTTGAAATGAATTCTATGATTTGTTTATGAGCTTGCCCAAAGAGAATCCCGATGACAAGTAACACGACTTTTCCACTGAAGGTCAGGAAGGGTGATATTCAGCCTTTATACTTCTTGACTTCATTTTTCTATGTGTTTATTTCATTTTCTTTATGCTGTGGCATTTAGTTTGAGTGACATTTTCAAATGTACAATAATTGAGATCTGTGCTCTTTAACCTTAAAGAAAAAGCTGTAAGGTGGTCTAACTATTTCAATTAAATTCCAATTTCTTTGAAACAGATGTTGGATCAGAGCTGAGTGGGGGGAAAATAAGCTCCATTTAAAACTCCAGGCAAAAGACAACTGAGGAGACTGTGACCAGGGATTGCTTCAAGTTTTTCACTGGCTTGGAGCTGATGCAATAGCTGGTGCTTGGGCCTGTGTGCACTTTAGATCTTCTTTTTCTCTTTTCTTTTTTGGCTACTGCATCTTTTACATTGTTAATGTTTTTATGTTGCCATGTGTACATTTTATTCTGTTGTACTGGACAGCTTAGTTTTTCCTTCCCCATAACATTGTTTGTACATAATTTTGGGGGTTTGTGTGTTATTGTTTTTAAGAGCTCTGATAACCTTCTGAGTTTGAAGTTTTATGCAAATGTGTTTACTAACTCCATGTCACTGGGTGATTCTGCATAACCACTTAGAAAATGAAGAAAACTTTAAGAATTTTGAGGGATGTTTTGGAAATCAGAGGGTAGTAAGTGCAGGTGTTGGCAGCTTGGTGATTTAGAATATACTGGTCTGGCTTTTTAAGGTGTCCTATACAGCTTTGAACCCTTTTAAAATGTGTCCATGCTGTCCCTGGCTGGGGCCAGGTCTGTGTGGTGCATTTACCTGCTTAGTGGTGGTATTTGTCTGCTCAGTGGCAGGTACTGCCAAGTTCCTCTGTGGTATTTTGTGGTGGTGTTATAGGAGAGCTTTTATCCTTACACTGTGTAGAAGTTTCTCCTTTATTTTACAGTGTAGATCTGTCCAAATCTAAAACAGTCCTATACAGACCCAATCACCTTATTTGTCTCAGTAAATTTAGTTTCTGTGGTGGCAACTGTGATGACTTCTGTAGCAAGAAGGAACAGAATACAGTACAGAATAATACAGAATACAAAAGGAGTTTTACAGGAACACACATTTTGCATTGTTAGTTGCTCTTGGGATTGTACTCATGCTGCTAACCATGAGTGCTTGAAAAGTAGAAGCCAATCCATATTTTTCCTTTTCCAAGGGCTACTGGATCATGAGTGATACTAAAAGTTTGGCTAGCAGAGCCCTTACCTGTCTTGACGAGAGCAAGTACTGAAGGTGACTGTGATCTTTCTAGGATCAACCAAACCTAATCATGAAGCACTATTATTTTTCCTGGTTTGGGACAAAATTTCATTCAAACTAAGGGACTTTGGTCTCTCTTACTAAGGTAATCTGTTAAAAGCAACTTTGCATCTGCTACAATGGTAACAGATTGGTTATTGGTATTGGTAACTGGTTTATTTATGTCCAGAGGTTTTTTCTTTGTTGTTTTTTTTTGTTTTGTTGTTTTGTTTTGATTTTTTTTTTGTGAATTGTTCTGGGGGGAAAAAATAGCCCAAAAATACATGTCTTAATCTCAACAAGACTAAAGTGGACTCACAGTTTTTCTGTTACACTTAATGAGAGGTTTTTTCCTCTACACTCAGCCGGGAGCAAATAACCAAGAAGGCAGGAGGTGTTTTCTGAACTTCATCAGTCTCAACTTTTCAGAATGGGTTCATGGGAAATTGCACAAGACAGGGAGTACACCCTTGGTAATTCTTTAAATTCCTTCAATATAAAGCAGAGGAAAGGAATTATGATGTGGATTTCAGTACTATCCTACCTGATGACATTTGCAGTTATGTAGATTCAAGGCTCTTTGTACTTCTCTGGAGTTGAAATTCTGGGACAGGTGAATAAGGTTTAAATACTTAAATTTTGCTTTGGCTGATTTAAAATTGTCAGCTGTGATGAAAAACTGGGATTCTATTCATGCTTTATTTGTCTTTGAGAGCACATATTTGTTTTTTTTTTTCTTGCACTGAGGTAGATGCCCATAGTAGAAATAAAACTGAGTGATATTCTTTGGTATAGATACACTTCATTGAAACTTTGGAAACTATGTAAACAAACAAGATAAATTATATAAGTATAAGCATTTAAAATTGAGTTCTGGATATAGCTGCATTGTGTTATCACCATTCCTTTATCCAGAAACACTCTGAGGACCACATGTTTCACCTTGGTTCAATTCACTTACAGACCCTTTTCACTACAAATATTGTCATTCCCACTTGCAGCTACAAGATGGGATTCAGAAGCAAATTCCAAATAGAGACACTTGTAAACTCTTACAAATTTTTGACTAGAGATTTCAAGCCTGTCTCATCATGGAACAGATTCATATTTGAACAGGGATCTTGGACAAGTGGCAAGAAATGCTCTGGTCTTCACAAAAGTGAAATGATTATATTATAGACTTCAGTTTCTCATTTGTTTTTATGACTCCTTTTACATAGACTTTCTCTGCCTTTGTTTTTCCAACTGATCTTCTCAGCAGTGCTTCTGTTTTGACATGTTGCAGCTGGAGATCATGTCTTGCTCTTTTATTTGTACTTTTGGGCATCATCTGTGCCGTCTGCCCTAAATTCATGTGCAAACTGTCAGATTTAGTAGAATGTACACTTGCATCTTTTAAAAGCAATGTTTTTTAAGATTCACTGTGTTCTTTTGGATTCCTACTCCACTGCCAGAATCTGCAAACATGACATGTAAAAATTTGCATGTCTGTACAAAATAAGGAGTTTTTGTTGGTTGGTGGTGTTAAAATAATGTGGTGGTGGTGATTAGTAGAAAAGCAGAAAGCCAATTTAAAGGAATAGGTTAAAAGACTGACCATGGTGTGGCGGGTTCACCTTGGCCAGCCATAAACTCACTCCCTCTCCTCAGCAGGACAGGGGAGAAAATAATGCCAGTAATGCCAATGCCAAGGCCTGGCTGTCGAGAGAAGTCAGGGAGATTGGCCATCAGTTACCATCACAGTAAAAAGCAGACTTGGCTGGGGGAAAATGATTTTAATTTCTTGCCAGTTAAAGTAGATTTGAGTAGTGAGAAGCAAAGGCAAGTTAAAATAAGATGTTCCACCATCCTCTCCCCCTTCTTCCCAAGTTCAGCTTCAGTTCTTCATTCCTGACTCATGTACCTCACTCCCCATCCCAAGTGGCACAGCAGGATGGGGATGGGAGGTTGTAGTCAGTCCATAGCACATCCTCTCTGCAATTCCTTCCTCCTCACACTTTTTTCTTCCTGCAGCTTGGGTCCTGCCCATGGGCTGCAGTGCAGAATCTTTACTTATTTGTATGTTTCTGTGCTCTCTGCTTTGGGCCTTACATTTTAATTGCTTTGTAAAAGAGCCTGAAATCCAACAATGAATAAGATATTGTATTAGGCCATTTAGCAGCTGGAAGTTGTGCTATTTTCATCAAAACTGTAACAATTTGAATATAGCTGAGTTGCCTCTTTCTACCTGTTTCCAGCTATAAAAGCAATAGTGCATTAGACTTTCTGCCTAGTTTAATCTACTTTGTGCTTTGTTATTTAAATTTTTCTTGCAAATTAAAAATGGTAATGTAGCCAAACAATTCTCTAAAGGTCCCTCATCTCATTTTAAAGTAAAATGAAATATTTATCCCAGAAATGCTATACATGTGGCTATTAAATATAGTTTGTTATTCTTGATGTGGAGTTTTTTTGGTGTGAGTTTTTTTGCTGTTTATTTTATGAGATTTTGTGTGTATGCATGTGTGTGTGTTTTGCATGTTTTGTAAAGCAATCAAATCTGGAATTGATTTGGTTTCTTTCACTATGGATTTTTCACCAAAAATTTCACCAAAATTTTCACTCCTGTGTTAGGTATGGTGTTTGCTCTTCTGAATTAAAATTTAATTGACCTATTAGCATTACTTCATAGTACAGATACCTACAGAAAGTGGTGTTTGTTGATGAGACTGACAAATACAAACCTACTACCACCAGCATATTGCCTTTTTTGCAAATAAGTGTTGTTCCAAAAAGATTAAGTTCTCTTCCAAATAAAAATTGAACATTAATTTCATAAAACTTTTGCCATCATCACTGAAGCAGATGGAAATAAGAATGGCTTGGTGGTTTTGTCTCAGATTAAGAGCTCAGTCCCATGACATGCAGGGAAGTGTGCTCAGACCAGCCCCAGAATCGCTGTCTTGAGTGCTGGCAGTGGGTCTGTGAGCACCAGGCTGCCACTAGGAACTGAGGGAAAGGAAATTTCTTTGGTGCTTGTAGCCAGCACTGCCTGCTAATGCTGTGTGTGACCCCACTGGCAGCCTGGCTCAGTGTGGAGGGCCAGTTCTCCAGAGAGATGGGACACAACTGCATTTAGCCATGGCCTGAGTTACCTGAATTACCAGGGATATAACGGCACAGACTGCACTGTCAAATCAATCTCCACCTTCATCAAGTATTTGGGGCTCAAAAAGACATTCTCTGTCATTGTCCATCAAATCACTCACATTCCTCCATGAAACTTTAACTTCTTGGCTCCTGGAACAGAACTGAGAAAAGCTTAGGTGTGGTCTGATTCATGGTTTTACCATTTGCTTCTGCCTTTCCTGCCTGCATCTGTGGTTGTCTCTTGCATTATCTATCCCAGATTATAAAATCTTAGGATTTTGTCATCTCTTTGCCCAGCAGGGCTTCCCTCTCCACCTCCAGCTCCCAAAGCTTTGTTCTGCTTCTTTACTCCCTTTGGTCAGAAATTCTTTCATTGTTATCCCTTTAAAAGTTGGACTTTTACAGTGTTTTCTTTTTAAAGTGTACTGCTTAGTAATTTATCTCAAATGAGAGCAAAAAGAGCCTGTTACATGCTAATATACAATGGATTGTGGTATGGACAAAGAATGTCTCTAGGCTTTATACTTGGTTAAAGTAGCCCTTCTTTGAGTCAATTTTGTGCATAACATTCCTCCTAGGAAGTTACTTTGGATAAATCAAGACACTAAGGTTTTGATCTGTGAAATTTAAGTAAAAGACGGGAATATAACTGCCTGGTAGACAAAACTAAAGATAAAATCAGTAATAACAGTAGTTTGGCAATAAAAGCATTGACTGATTTAAAATTAAAAAAAAAATCTAATGAAAAGGATTTCTGAGGTGCTGAAACTGAGGTTATCTATTATAATTCTGCTATAGATCCATACCAAATTAGCAAAATCTCTCTCATGGCAGGTATCTTTAAATAGTCTTGCCTTTATGTGCACATACATTCCTTACTGCTCCTCAGAGCATTTATTTATTGATGGAGGTGGTGTAAAGGCAAGAAAATTAGATTATCTGCTGTGTTAAACACATTTCCATATTGCTGATGTTTCGTTGTACTGCTTATGCTTCCAGTATTGTGTATATTTTTAAGAAACATTTTTTTCAAGCAAAAGGTTGGAAAAGTAGCAGTTTTTAATTCTGACAGTCTAGACTATTCAGTATGACCTAAGGAGAAATGTTTTTTGGAAACCAAACTTTATGCCTAGCCTTTCCTATTGTGTTTTCCTTTCAGCAGAGAAAGGATGCACAAAGATAGTTTCTGTGGGTTTAGGAAACAGATGATAGCATGCAAGGCCCCATGTTTATATGCACTGTGGTGTTTTGACCTTTATTTAATGGTGTTTTTTGAAAACTTCAGAGCAGGTCAGTGAAGGGTGTGCTCAGTGCTTGAGGTCAGCAAGTGAAAACAGAAGAGGGTCATCTGCCCCTTATTGTGTGTGTGAGGGGTGAAGGCTTGTATCTATTTATTTGAAATTTTCATAGCTGCTCTTCAAAGGAGCTGAAAAGAAAAAAGAGGCAGCATTATCTAATCAAAGCTGCTCAGTCAACTAATGACGTCAAGTAGTTAACGACCTTAACCTTCACTTTCTCACCACATTTCCTTTGGACTATAAGCTATTTAATACAGCTAAAAATTACCTCATCCATCATAGCAATGTAGCCTTTTTCTGTGCTTCACTGTGTAGTGGGTTTATCAGCACTGGGCATGGGAATGAGGTGAAGAATAATTTCTTCTTTAATTGAATTTGCAGATTGGAATGGGGGGGAGAGAGGGAGCAGTGAGGCTGTGCTGGCACCAGGCCAGCACCCCTGGTTGTCAGCTCCCCGTGGACAAAGAGTGCTTTAATCACTGCACAGACCAGGTGCCAGGGTATGGAATGAATGTGTTCAGTGCTGCAGTTGTGTCTAGCATGAATTTTTGAGCTACAACAGTAATTTAGAATAGAAACACGACCTGTGTGTGGTCGTGCTCCGTGCTGACTCGACTGCTGTGTCTGAGAAAGATGATTGCATTTTGTGATGAGAGTGGGTGTCAGGTGTTATCATGGGGAAATAAAAGCACTTATTACCTTGTGGTGGGATTTGTTCATATGACCTTGCTGTTGGAAAGAATAATTCTGCCTTCTGGTGTAATTTTCAACAGCATGTCACTTCTTCCTGCTGTTTCCAGTAAAAGTAAGGAGGCTACTTAGGATACTCAGAGGTGACCTGATGTGCACATAGATGATTATAGCAGGTGTCATTCTCAGTTCAATTCTCAGTACTGTAGAGAATAATGTGGTACTGCTTTTGTGAAAGGGAAGCTGGTAATTGTCAAATACTTAAAAATTAGCAGTTAAATTGCAGTTGGCAAGCCCTTGCAGTAGCAACATCTTTTTTTGTTGGTGTTTTTTTGGTTTTTTTTTTGTTGCTTATGCCAGTCTAGAATATGAGAATCATAGATTTGTTTTTTCCTCAGAATATGGCGGCCTGGGTTTGGATTTCTCCTATAATATTGCAGTGGCAGAAGAGCTGGGGAATATCCATTGTGGAGGTATTCCCATGGCTATTGGAGTGCAAGCTGGCATGGCTACCCCTGCTCTTACAAGGTAATTTTCAGAAAGTTTGGTTTAGCCTAAAACCCAATTGTCATGAGTAGGAAAAAACAATACTGTGTTGCTATTCAGTAATGCCTAAGGAAAGAACCTACTCTCTACTTTTTTCAGACAGTTTGCTTTAGGGAAGAAAATATTTTTTGCTGTTGTTTGTTTGTTTTAATGCTAGAATTATATTAGTTATATGTTAAGACATAAACCTTGTTGAGTCATAGATGATATGTTTACAAACACAGAATCTTGGTGCCACAACCAATTAAAAAAAAATTAATTCCAGAATCCAATTTGTTCATGTTTATCATGTTTTAGCCATAATACTAAGCATGCATTTAGTTGTAATGATTAGGATCAGTCTAATTCTGCTTTATAATTTACTTGCTCTTTTTCCAGCTTTGCAGTGTGAGTCTCAAAGTTGTAGCACATATATTATACTTCCAAAATATGCCCATTCTAGACAATTAATAACTTTTCTTTTTCTCATCAGCTATGTCAGTGTTCCCAATTTAATCACTTACTGTCATTCAGGCTTCTGCATTTTCTTAATCTGATTTGTTGGAGTTTTTCCCTCCTTCAATAAAAATGACCAACTTCTTTGTGTAGTAGTTTCACAGATATTCTCTGTGATAACAACAGTTCTTAAAACTAGAGTGGGGCAACTGGCTGACCCAGCAGTTAGCCCCTGGAATATGGATATGGAAGATGAGGGTGGGAATGAAATTCTAGTAATTATGTTGAAATTGGGAATTTCTCTGCATTAAATAGATATACAAGAAGGGAAGTTTTATTCAGAAGAATATTTTAGGGATTTTTTTTTGTCATTTTCAGGGGCTTGTTTTTTTTTTTTCCAATTATGAATGAAAAGGCCTGTAAATCTACTGTAGAGTCTGAAATACAAGCTCTATTCCCTTGACATCTGCTTATCTTGCTGTATGTGTGACTTCAGAGGTCTCATCTACAACAAATTTTTCTTAAAGTTTTCTTCTCCTTTTTGTAATGCACCAAAATCTTGCTAAATGCATGGAGTTTAGTATGTCTGTTGCAACAGTGGCTTAGCTGTAGTACAACTGGGAATAAGAGTAGTATTGTAAAAGACTTCAGACAGTACTACCTTGCCTCCCATGACAGCCTTTTATTCAGGGGTTTAAAGAAAATCTGTGGGTAAAAGAAAATGGGATTTTGTTCAATTGCAGTTTTTTGACCTTCTGTTACTCTGTTCTGCTGTAGTAAAACAGTGAAGTTATGCTAATGAAGTCCTACAGTGGAAGTTCTTGGAAAATAAGAGTGAAATTGTTAACTTGATGAAATCTTTAATTGAATTTGTATCTGCATTATTGAAATTTTCCTCCATTGCTGAGCCAATTCCACTGGCTCTTTATACAGTACAATGCCCCCCACACACATGTAAAAGTGAAACTTGGTAATGAAAAGAGAAAGCTGGTTGCTACAGGAAGTTTTGCCTGCGTGCATCTTTACCTCATGCTGTGCAGTGGGAGGACCAACTGCTTGTCCTGGGCCATGGATGCAGATGGCACCCATGGATGCAAACCACCCATGTCCTGGATGGTTCTTTAAAAGTATCTGTGGACTGTGGGGATCCTAAACTCATTTGTAGAGATAAGTCGGATTTTGCATCTTCACTAGGCATTGTTGCACAAATCAAACAGTAATGTGGGAATCAACCATCAGCCCCTAAAAAAGCCTCTGTAGCTCTTTGTTGGCTTTCATAACTCTGGGCTTTGTTCAGCATTCATCCAGCACATATTGAGTGTACCTACAAACCAACTCCGTGAATGTGATTCCTGTAATTCCCAGAATCCCCTAAGTGAAAGAGTAGGACTTTATAAATTTAAGGTCTAAATAGAAAATGCTTTGTCTGCAGTGATCTGACCTTTGATGGTTCACAATGTAACTTTCTGCCAGTCTTTCAAATGCATTCAGATATAATACTGCCCTTCTTGCTTACAAATAGAGTGGAGAAAGCAGCTCCTAGCTGAGGCAGTGAATGATATGCATTTCTCAGAGCTTGTAGACACACCTATAGGGTGTCACATCTGTAGTGATACCAGATCAGTTTAGAGCTGCTTATCTCAGCAGTAGGCAGTGGACTTTACTTTTTTTCTCCCCTGTTGTTTATAGGCAAATAGTAAGGATAATGATGATTATTTAGTGGGAAGAGAGTGCTTTTCTATTTCATCACTGATTCTCCACCCTCATTAACAGCATAGCTAGGAATGAATATCAAAAAAGTTAGTTTTACTGTCTGATTTGTTGTTTGCTGTAAAGGAGAAAAGCTGCAGCTGACAATTAGAACATAGAAACAGAACTTTGTGGATCACAGAAGTGTTACATCTGTATTTTGCCATGGTTTTACTTTCCTTTTACCCTCTAATTACAAGATTGTGTACCACTGGAATTTTTGTCTTTGTTTTCATGACATTCGACCAGTGATAGTTACAAAGTATGGAGCAAGAAAGAATGAACCACTTTCATGTAAGTCAATGTGTCAGAAACTCACTTTTAGGACTTTTAGGTTACATAGGATCAACAAGATTCATTGACTGTAGACTTGTGTGTGTGTGTGTGTATGGATACCCAAATGCATAGAAATATATTTTATAGTGATGCTAAGTGATGCTGCACAGTTAATCACACGGGAAGCTATCCTCTGGGGTATGGCCCCAACCAGAAAGCAGACATGGTCAGGTCTGTCTTGAGCCCAGAGCATGATCTCCTTGAAAACAGAGTTTTTTAATTCTGGAGCTGTTAAACTGGAAGAAGTGGGTATTGCATTTGTGCAAACCTGAGATTTTTCTGGAATGCACTTAAGATGGGTAGAATTTAACATTTTTAACACAAAAGCTAGCAGCTGAGCAAGAAGGCAGAGACTCTCCCTCTTCTGAAGATAGTGTTTCCCAACTCTTTTTCTTTTTTTTTTTTTTTTGATTGCAAAATAACATCTTTTATAACCACATTTTTGGAAAGAACTGAACTGTTTTCTGGAACTCAAAACAAAGAAAGACATCAAACCAAAAATATTATTCTAAGCAAAGTTCTTGCTGTGAAAATCCTCTGTTGAAATGCTAAAGGTTAGCAAAGTTTCAAGCATCAGAAAGCATTGCCAAAAATCACCACTATCTGCTCTCATAATCTGATTTTCCATGTTGTTGGGGTTTTTGGAGTTTTGGAGTTTTTTGACTAATGAATGTGCAGCTAGCCATACTTGATCATGCCCCATGGAAAATTAAAAAACAGAGTATGCTGCCTAACAGACGTGGGGACTTTGTTCCAGTATGCTAGAGGAAGGAGTAAGCACTCCAAACTTGCTTCTTGTATTTATTTGGGATTGCTGCTGTGACTTTCACAGGGACAGGACTAGGAATTGGGTTCCTTGTGCTCACCAAGAGTCTGCCAGACCCCAGTGTGTTCTCTGGCTGTCCCATGTCCTTTGTGCCAGGGTTGGTTGGAGGGGACGGCTTAGTCTCAGCTTGAATGGCACCACTCCTTTGGAAGTACTGGGACAATGTTTTAAAAGGAGGTCTCAGTGGTGATGATGACCTGAGAAGCCTCACAACAAAGAGGAGGCTGAGGAGGAACTTGAATTTATGAATTCCTGGACACATAAGACATTCCATGGCCCAAGGAATTTTTCAGTCACACAAGAAAGGTTCAAGAACTAGACCATGAACTCACCATTCACACTGCAAGAAGAAATCAGTGAATGTTAATTAGGACAAAATCAAGCATGCAATGAGATGTAGCATATTTTGAATGCATACAATCTTCTAAACAATGGGAAGATAGCATGTGCCTCTTAACTGAACTTAAATACAGCCAAGTGAAAATTTTGTGTTAAAATACCATCGACAGTTTGCTGTTTCCCTTTTTATTTTTCTGGAGATAAAAGAACAGCTGGAAGAAACATTAATGGATTTTACTGCGTGGTTTAAATGTAGACATGAAATATAAATAATTTAAATACAGGTGTTTGCAGATGGTGGCTGTCACATGTCAAAAGTTTTCAGTCACCACTAAAACCGGGCAAAGAGATGGTGCAAAAGTCAGAAGATAAACAGAGAGCAGCTCCTCCATCCTGGTGGCTGCAGAGTAGTGCAGGAGCATTGAGAGGAATCCTCAGGGGTTATGTTTATTTAGGTCTGGAACTTTTAAAGCAACAGTCATGAAGATAGATTTTGGCCATCTAGACCACACGTGTCTGTGGGAGTAAGATGCCTGAATACTTTTTAAACCTTCTTTGCAATGATTGTGACTGCACTTCTGGTGAAGACTCTGAATCACGGTTTTGAAAGGTATTTATTCTATCTTTTGGCTCTGGGACAGCTTTTATGGGGTTTTTTTTGTTTGTTTGTTTGTTTTTTAGGAAAATTGATCACTGTGTGGGTAGAACAAAATTTGTAACTAATTTCTGAATAAAATGTACCTTCATAGGGTTTTAATATCCTATCTTTTTCATTATATTGTTGCAGGTTTGGTTCTCATGAGTTGAAAAAACAGTTCCTTGTACCAACTATAGCTGGTGATTTTGTGGCTTGCTTGGGAATCAGTGAAGCTGGAGCTGGGTCAGATGTTGCAAGTAAGTTAACCTAGCAAACTGTCAGTTTTAGACAGCCTGATGTTTTAATGGAAAGAATCTGTTTTTCTTGACCCTTCACTTTGCCCTCATCTTTTGTAAGAAACAAAAGGAAGGGAAGTCTGGTGTGGTGAGGGCAAAAAGTAACATTCCAGGAACATAACACATACTTCTCATGCATCCAAAAGCGATCAATTTTAACATATTTGTCAAGTGAATCAATGGAGTAACCTTGTACAGGCTGAGGACAACAGATTAATGCAGCTTTTATGCTGGCCCCAGTTTTCTTCTAGTGTTGTCCCACTCTGTCCAGGCTCACTGCTGGCAGGAGCACCCCAGAACTCATCAGCTGTACAGCCACTGTCAGTCGTGCAAGTCTGGATGTACTGACAAGGAACATAACCTGTTCAGCTGTGCTAGAACTTGGGCTGCCTTGACAAAGACCTCTCCACTGAATGGGGGAAAACTACAGAGCCACTCTGTTCTGAAAATGACAGCATAACTTTCACAATGATTTTCTCTTGTTCATCCTTACTTCACTTCAGCCCCTTCTGTCATTCCTGTGAAGTAAAAATATCTCTCAATTGGTGATTGCTTTATTTAGAGCTAATGAAGAATTTGCAGTGTCAGAGCTATTATCTTTGTGATTTAGTTACTTTGCATGCAACTGTTTTTCTTGGTTTAGTGCAAGAATATGTTTAGAAACCAGGACAAATGAAACTATTATTCCGAAGTGCCTGAGGCAGTAGAAAATTTTAAAAAATTAAATCAGAGCAGACACAGTAGAAAAAGAAAGATGTCTCCTCTGATGATGAATTGTGGACTTCACAGAAAAGGGAATGATAAGTGACCACTTTTAGAGGTTTAGTTGTTGGACAGAGCATGGCCGAGTTGATCACATTGTGCTCTTACAAATTACTGAGACATCTTCCTGCAGACAAACTTGCCAAGTATGACAGACATTTTTTATCTGAGGCTTCCTATACCCATCTCTGTGACCAAACTCCTGTCATTTTTTCAAGGCAAATAGATAAACATCTCCAGTGCTCGAGCAAGGTTGCAGCAGGTAGATTTCGAGAATGTTAATGTGGATAATGAAATAAAGGGACTAAATCCTCCTATATAATTTATTGCTGTTTTCCTTTCTGGGTTAATTGAATTTGTTCATAAGACAAATTCCATAATTTTAGTAGACTTGTTTATTAAAGAATACTTATTCATAATACTTTATAATTATAAATAATAAATATAAAAATATTAAATTTCAATATTATTTAAACTACATTATTGCTTGTTATAATTTAAATATTATTAAGATTTAAGTAATACATCTTATAATAGTACCTAATAATTTATTTATTAAAGTAATTGTAAATTTGGGTTTTGCTCATGTGAGAAATACGATATAATTTATTTTAATAAATGCCTCTCTAGTTTAATTAGATGATTATCAGAAAATTCTAAAAGGAATTTAATTTTTTTTGATGCAGTGTTCCAGATAAAAAGTAACATAAATATTCCTTCAGCTGCATCTTGTTTATCATCTAGTTAAAGTGGAATGATACACTTAGATGAACGCAGTTAAAAACCAATTTGGAATCAAAGAGGATTATCTGCTGAACCTATGCTGCAGCTTGGAGACACACTGCAGGATGAAATGAAAATACTTCTTCTCCTGTCCTGGAAGATTTGATCCCTGATAGAAATGTTAAATCCAGCTTACAGTGCTTCTGAAGGGCAATTAAATGGACAGTTTATGTATGAGCAACAATGGCTTGTGTTCTGAGTTGCACCATTTTGCACCATCTCCAGATGGCCCAGCTGTAAAGCAGACTGAGGTGTGTGAAACTGCACTTGGTGCTTCCTTTTGTTGCTGATGCTATTGGGATGTTTGTCTGCCTTAGAGGAGTGAAGGGACATAGCAACTGTTCCCATGTGAAAGATGGGGATGTGCTTCTGCCATGTGAGCCAGTCTGTTTTAAACTGAAGAATGACACAGAGTAAGGTATCTGTAACATTTTTCCCTGCAGTTCCAAAATACTGAAGGTGATATGAACACAGAAGACAAAAACAATGTTTACGTGAGAACTGCAATGTGCCTCAAATTAATTTATTCGGAATTCAACAGAACTAAAAGGACTGTATATATTAGTTTAGTACAAAATTCATGTCAATTTGAAGGAACAACTGTCTGCTTTCAAGTGTACTTGTTCTATATTGTCCGTAGTAGTGACCATGTGCACCAAAACTAGCACAGAGTTGACTTGAGAAGAAAAACAGAACAGTATAGATAGTACAAAAAGTGTCTTTAATTTCAGTATTCTGGTACTACAAAGCATAAACATTTGTGTCAGTTTGAATTATATTGTCTCATTCTATCTCATTCCAATTCCACAATTTATAGAATGTAGTCTGTGGGTATGTATAAGAGCACATCATGGAAAACACATCCTCTTTCTTCAAGTTATGTCCAGGTATCTGCAACTGGTAACACTGTTCATGTCTACCTCTTCCACATAAATACCTTGCTCCATTTTGTCTCAGTGGAATCCAGCCTTTCTGCTTTTCTGGGTTGAGCTTGTGTTTTCTGAGCATAAAAGCCCAGAATTTCACATGGTGTCTATAATGGCACAAACACATTTCCAGCCCTGGTAGAAGTGTTCCTTTCCAATACATGATGTTACACAACAGCTTGCAGACTTGTGAATCCTGTGATTAACTGTTTATCATCTTCATTACCAATTTGCTATTGAAACACTGCAGGATTTAGCAATCACTTTTACTACTTTGTGTCTGAGTACTTGTACTTGTCATCTTGAATTTGAAAACTCGAGATCATTCCTTTCTTGCTGGGCCATATTTCAATTGTCTTTGTTGGTGATGTCTCCCAAGTTTGTGTCACAAACAAATTGAATTAGTCTATTCCTATCATTTTAAAGATCATTAATGCAGATATTCAGTAGGTTTTGTTCAGAGGCTGATATCCAAGGAGGGGTTTAACTAGTACTCTGCCTGCACATCAGAACTTCTTCTTTTAATGTAACCTGATGAAATTTCTGCTTTGCCAAGTTCCTTACGCACATTTCCACTTTTGTCCTAATTCTTATCTTTTCAAATTTTAACTCATAGTTACCTAGTAACTAGTGTCAATTTCACTTGCTTGGGTCCAGTAAGATTTTTCTCTAGAAAATCCTATTTCATAATAAATCAGGTTGGGTTTAAATAAGATACCATGGGTAAATTGAATTCTCTTTTATTTCCAAATGTATTTTGAGGCTGTGCAGATTGCTAAAACCAGCAACCTCAGTTTTCACTAATTTCAGTTTCTGTACAATCTTTCTTGTAGGTGTTTTGCTTTGTCAACCACATTGTGAATCTGTCTGTAATCTCCTGTAAAAGATTCTTTTTCTGAAGTATCCTCTATATGCCTCATTTTTTCCCATCCTCTTTTCATTCCTGTGGTTGAAACAGTTTTGTTTGCCACCACAATCTTCTTTGATTTTGCTGGTTTTCATCTGCAAGATTTAACTTAGTTCAACATCTTGCAGTACTTATATTCTACCCTCCAAACTGTAGCTTACTTTCAAGGTTAATCTTGTTCATTTCCTGCAAGTCATTTCCTGGTTTTTGAAGTTATTATTCATTCAGTTAGACTTGAAGATATTTCATTAAAGTTTTGGGTTGTTTTCTTCCTGCGCTGATGATGTAAATTTCAGATATGCATTCTTCATATTTTACTTTAAGGATGTGTGTTGCCTTTCTTTGACTCTAATACTGCCCTTAAAAGTTGAAGCTCACCTTACATTTAGTCAGATCTGTTTAGATGCATGGCTAGACTTGAGTGCAGGGGAGAAGAAAATTGAGGCTCGAGTAGATGTGATTTGAACAGTGATGTGACTAGTCCTGGTTGCTTATATGGCACCAGCTGTATCATTCACTTCTGGTGATACCTTGGGCTCTTTTCTAGGAGGGCTTCTCAGAGCATGCTGTGTAAGAGATTCTGAGGGTCAGTGGTGTGGGCCTGCAAAAATGAGTTAAGGAGCACCCACAGAAGTAGTCTTTTCCCAGAGATATGCTCTATCAGGGAAAATAATTAGTCAAATATTCCAAATTACCTTCATAGCCATATTCATGAGTTCACTTGACCATAGTAAATTGCTAAGTAGGTTTTCAAAGCCTGCTATATTTTAAACATAAAATGTGTGTATTGATTTGATAATTTTTCTTAATTATCTCTAATTAAAGAGAACAAATTCTTCACAAGATCATTTAAAATAGTTGTTTCTTAAGTGTTTAAAGCAAACTATGACCAATTGAGTCTGGAGTACTTGAACATTCTCATTAGTAAGGCATTTGTTCTTTAATCTGTATTTGGGTGGTTAGGCCCCTGTGACGCCGTGCCTGCAAGAGCTATTTACATTTGTGGTAACATCACAGTGCTCATTGCTCCTTTGCAGACCTTCTATGGGACTTCTATCTAATCTCTTCAGTAGCTGTTCCACAGCAAAGGGATGTGAGATGTAAATCACTGTGTGCACTCCCTTCCTTGTCACACCATTTCAGTGCAGTCATATTTCTGATTTCAGCTCTTGTGTGTCCTTCATTTATTATTTAGTCTCCATGTATATGAGTGTCCAATGTCTGTGTCCATGTATTATGAGTGCCAGTACTTTAGACTACTTAAGCTTCTTGGCATTCATTATTATACAGATTTCATATCAGGTCCCTTGGACAAATTTGCCACAGTCCTTTCATTGGACAAATTCCTCTGTGTCTGCTGGTTTCATCCACATGATTACTATCTCTTTCCCTTGCTTACATTCCTTAGCCATAGCTATATCCCATATTTCCTTATTTTATACCTTATATAATTTTCTCCCATCATTTTTCTCCTGTGCCTTCATTAACAAGCCTAATTTTCAGCCATGCTGACCTCAGTCCCAGTTTATCTCCCAAATGAAGATCAGATACTTGGGTTTGCTTTTGGTTTATGTTTAGAGCCCTAGGGAAGAATGTGCATGTGCAGGCTGAGGTGATTATATATGAAAGTGTAACCAGATGACTTCAACATGCCTGCCCACTCCACTTGGTGTCTGATTCCTCCCCTCCAAGTCTGTGATCCCCCTTAAGTGGATGCTCTCTTATGGATTTCATAGTCTTGTTAGATTCACAGGTGCTATTAGGAGTGTGGTAGGGTTCTATTATACCATCATCTACTTATAGCTGGATACTCTCTGTTGGAGAGTCTTCCTCAACTGGGGTTCTTGTCAAGGAAGGTCAATTGCAGGGAAAAGAAGGCAGCCCTTTGGAAACTCTGCTGGAGGATAAATAATAGCTAATGATTCTCTCTGCCTGTCTGTTGCAGCTAGGGCTGCTTGCAGCATGATGTGAAACGTCGCAGATGAAAATAAGGTTGTTTTTTGCCAGAATGTATGAATAGCAGGTGTTTAGAACTCCTTCATGTCCAGACACTCACTGCATTCAGACTTGGCCTTGAGCAGTGGAGCAGCTTTGAACGTATTGCAGCATGGTGACCAAGAGCATGCAGGAAGTGCCTGTTGGTTTATGTTTATGCATTAACAGGTACCGAGGCTTGTGTTTGTTTAAGCCATGACTCTGGAATTAATGGCCTCCTCAGGACTAAGGTACACAGCAAGAGAAACTCTTAATAGATCACCTCACGGTGAAATGCTTCTCTCCCAATTTTTTGACCACCACATTTACTTAGGAAGTTTTCTGCTCTCATCCACTGGTATGAAGACTCCATCTAAAGGAAGGTGGGAAAAGTGGTCCTGTTTCCCTGGCTTGCCTTCCAAGAGTTTTCCAGACTGGTTTGCTTTATGGCCTGGAAGGGTTATAGGACAGGGGGGTGTGAGGGAGAACCATATAGTTTTCTGTCTGAGAGCAAGGGAGTGACCCTGCTAGTCACACCTGGACCAATATACCCCTCCTTCACAAGAATAACCCTTTATTTCCTGTGTTTTGAAATAGATATCAAGACAAGGGCTGTGAGAAAGGGTGATGAATATGTCATAAATGGTGGCAAGATGTGGATTACGTCCGGGAGCCAGGCAGACTGGATGTGCCTCCTGGCAAACACCAGCGAAGGACCACCCCATCGAAACAAATCTCTCATATGCCTGCCAATGAATCTACCTGGTAATAACACAGAACTCTTTGTCTTCTCATTTGATTTTATTGGTGTTCTTTGTATGCCTAATACAAGAATGAAAGGTATTTAACCAAAAATATATTTAGAGAAGTTGTTCAGATGCATTTTCATGGCAATGATTCATAACCATATGAAAGTAAAAGCATAAAGAGTTTAGAGACTTCAAACTTGAGAAATACCTCTCAAGCCTAGTGGACTTGCTGAAGAGAATTGCAGGCATATTCAGAGTGTTTCATGGCTGTACTGTGCAAAGGAATCCTTTCACCAGGGCACTATTACCAGTTATATTATAAAAATAAGTCTAAGAGTTAAATGTGGACTGGAGTGAAAGATTCAGATATCCTGGAAGTAGGGATTTGGTTTTGAATAAAACTAGAAATTCAGATGAAGACGTGGAAGAAATACATCCTGAGCTAAGAGTACCAGTTTAAGTGGTACAGTCCACAGAGTGTCTGTTCCTGAGCAATCTGCAGACCCTGCAGAATGCATGAGTGCTGTATGCATAAAGAACATCATACAGAGAGGATGCAGTCAAGATTGTGCTGGTGGGGATCTTTTGCAGTTTTGACACCTGTTCAAAAGTCTTTAAATTTTTTCAGTTTTCACTCATTTTAATATTTAAAAACACGCAACATGTCTTTTAAATATGTCATTTAAGTGAATTTCAGCATGGAGTAAGTCAAGCAAGTGAGTTGCCTTGGGAATCAAGCAGGTTCTGAGTGAATTGTGAGCTTCTGCTACCTCTGCTCATGCAAGACAGGCTTTGAGCCGTGGGAGCTCATGGAAGACAGACCTGAGCTGTTTCACTAGTGAACTTCATAACTTCCTTATTGAGAAGTGATGAGCGAACATGTAACTTACAGCCAGAATTGCTCTGAATTTCCAGGTAGATTTCCAGCCATCTGCTGATAAATGAATGAAGTCCTTCTTGTGATTTTTCATGAAAGGATCAGAATGCAAATGCAGTACTACTTCTCTGAGATCAATCTTCCTAAAACAACAAAGCAGCTGACCCACAGTTGGTGGCAGATAAAATACATAGAAATTGACCTAGAGGTTTTCAGCTACTTGACTTATTCCGAAAAGACACAAGTTGTCATAGCTCTAGGAGAGGGGAGATGTTAGATCTCACAGCCTACACACAGACCTTCTTTACCTGCATTAAACAGATTTAGAGTAGAAAAATTGTCTGAGACACCTTATGCTGATCTGCAGAAGTGTGGAAGTCTTCCTAGGAACAAAATTTGTGCTCCTCAAAACACGTGTTTTAATTCTGTGATGATACACATATTTACCTCCAAATGGGTCACAGTACCAAGATTGGTGACCTTTTGAAATGAAGTATTAAGACTGTTGATTGTGCTCTATGGGTGAGTCATATCAGAAGTGAGGTTTTTCAGGAAGCTCCATCTGGTTTGATACATCCTAAGGATGTCTGTCTGCTAAAGATTGTGCTCCATGGAGGGCAGCAGACCAAGGCTGTACGGGAAGTGCCTGGAGGACATCACCGAATGATGCACCCTCAAACGTCTGTGGATGTATGTGTGTCAAAGCTCAAAAACAACTGCAGTGGAGAGCAAATATGTTGTGTCTGACTCACCTCTGCAGGCACCAGCCTATATGGCTGGGTAAGGAAGGATCTGTGGTGTATTTTTGCTGAAAATCTAAGTTTTGTATTTATATGGTGTGGTGAAAAAAAAAAAGAGAGAAAAAGATTCCAAGTCTGAAAGTGGATTATTAATTTCAACAATTGATAGTTTATTGGATAGACAAAGTAGAATTTGCTTCTTCTAATTTTAAGTATATATACTCTCTAATCTGGCTGAAGCAAATCATGGTCTAGATTTGACAGACAGTGCTGAATACATATCTCATAAAGGAAATTTAGATAACAGCACCATGGATCCACAATAGGTATCCAGATTAGGTGAATGCTCCTCACACAATGACAATGTCTTAAAAAAACAGCTGAATTTTTCATATAATGAAAGAGAATCTAACAAGTTGCAAAATGTCTATGTGTAAGGTATACAGACAAATGGCTTGCAGCCCTGATCTGGTACCTATTTGTCCTCTGGTTTGTCCTCTGAGTCCTCAGATAGCTCTAGGGGAGATTGCAAGGAGGAGTTAATAAGGAGAAGAGCAACCATGAAAAGAGAAAGAGCATGTTTCTTGGATTGCAATTTAAAATGTGTCTGTTTCCATTTGTAATGGCACTAAATGGTGTCAGGAGAGAAAAACTGCCTTTCTCTCAAGATAGAATATAGGAAATAAAAGAGATTGTCAGAAGGCTGGAGGAATGGGAGAAAATGAAAAATCAAAGACACTTGGGAAGAACTGCCCAGGTGGAGAAATAGCAATCCATCTCAGTGATACTGGTGCAAGTAGCTCAAATGGCTCTGTTAGAGTGATTTTAGTATGTCAGCTGCTTGGCCTTGTTAAATTGAGATTTGTGAGTTATTACATGTAATTTATTTAATACAGACGAACACCAGGAGTGATCTGGGCCCATAATTTCTACTGCTGGTGGTAATTTTTCATTCGTAGTATCCCTTAGGAAGAGAAGGAAGATCATTAAGTGAAGGGAGATTTTGATGCCCCCATAGTGGCTGAAGGGATGATTATGTATGATTGTCTTCCACGATTTAAAGCATGTGCTAGCCTCAACAGGGGCATCCCATGAGACTGATGCAGCTTGGTCTCCTTGTGGGTAAGAACCGTAAATTAAGAGCAAGGGAAACTGGTAGGGCATGACAAAGGGGGATGCTGCTGGACCCAGGAAAATTGAACACACAACCCAATCTGGAAGAATTACAGGTAGAAATCATCAGCACATTTAGGTCCTCTAACCAAGCCTGGAAGAGCTTTCTTCAGTGGTTGTTGCTGTATGTGGATCTGGGAAATAAACAACAGGATTGATTTAGCAATATAATGAACTGGCAGCAGTTGTGCTTTCTTGAGGAGAGTCCTTTTAAACCATCCACTAACAAAAGCAGTAAGTGCATCTTCATGTGGGTGAGGAGCAGTGATTGCATAAAGCCAGTTGGCTTTAGGCCATACATGATCTCTGCAACTCTCAAAGAAACCAAATAGCAGTATTCCAATGGGAAACACTGTTCCAGATTTCATCTGGGCTTCTAAGTTGCTCAGTGTGTGGTTATTTAGCTCTGTTTTTAATATGGAAACAAACCACAAATGCTTTTTTGGCTCACTGAGTACAAATTGCTGGATAATTTTCAATTCAAGAGTTAAGAATTTTTATACAGCTGTCCTGATTTTATTTCTGCATTGATCATATATCAAAGCAAGTCTTCCTAATACATAATCTGTTTACAGATTTGTTGGAGAAAAAATCTTGAGTGAAACTTGTGGAAGTCTCTGTGAACCTTGTTCTCAGAACAGTTTTGACATTTGTAAATACTGTCAGTATTTCATCTCTGTGAAGAGATGAAAATTTCCATAACCTTATTTAGTGCAGCCAGAGAGAGTAAATGTGAAGGAAATGTCTGCCAGCTTCTTCTGCCTACGAAACCAAAGTAATTTTCATATGGCTGAAGACTTCCTGTGCGTAAAAATTGAGATGTCTGTATTAGTTCAGAAAGAGATGTTTTCTGAAAACTGTGAAGAATAGCAAGATATGAACAAGTACAGAGAGACTAGAACAATCTCTGTGGTGACCAACCAGCTTCTACTGAGCCATGCCAGAGAGTAGTAGAGGATTGAAAAAGTATCAAGAGGAAAATAACAGAATCATCACAAAGCTGTTTGGAGTAACACATACGTGAGTAGTAAAAAGCTTTGGTTTTCTGGCAAAGATACGTATGCTGGGTTGGAAAACTGTTCTGCTACACATACAGACTTGTCAGATGTAATTAACATGTTATGCACAAATCCTTATGCCTGGTTGTTGTCCTCCTTTTGCTTTTGAAACATCCTTGACTTTCACCCTGAATACTTGAATTAGCTCCAGATCAACAGGGAGATAAAAGCTGAAGACAGGAGAAATGCCATGGGAAAACAGAGCGTGCCTGTTAAACTCTAATGGCACAGGGGTAAACCATGCTTGCATCTGAAGAGCAGCAAGGAAGAACTTGTAGCTATGAAAAAACAAACAACAGGAAGGAGTACTGCCTGGTGTGACGAGGTAGCTGAACCCTTATGTGGCCAGAGCTGAATGAACCAGGTTGATCTTCAACAGAACAATGCACGTGGGGTCAGGGTCAGTGCTGTGCAGAGAGGTCTGTGGGGAAGCAAACCCTCCTCGCAAACATACACACATGAAAACTCAGTGATCACTGGACCAGAAAAAATCAGCGTAGGCTAGGAAGGGGAGGATAAATGAAGAACAGAGGGAAGGAAAAGGATTTCCAGGAGGAGAAATACTCTTAGCTGCAGCTTAAAACATAGCTCTGGTTTTGTCCTTACTGAATATTTGTGTGCTGTTTCATAGCAGTGCAGGCACTCAGCAAATGTTGCCAAATTGAATTCCAGCATTTTGTTACAATGCTAGATAAAAATCAAACATAAAAAAATAAATATTGAACTGTTTGATGACCTGTGTAGAGTAAGATTATTACAACTAGTAAATATTTATTATTTGGGGACATAATGAAAAGTGGATCTTTTACATTTAGAGTTTCTGATTTGCTGGTTTAATAAAGTGGAAAAACCTTTTAAAATTGGATTTGGGCCATTTTACTCCTGACTACTGTTATATTTTTCCTGAAGGTAGGTTTCACTGTTGTCTTGGAACATTCATTTACATCTGCAGACTTTTCTTTCTGAAAACATTGTGTTTGTTCACAGTGCTTCTATTTTTGTGGTCTTTCTCATACGCCTTTCTCTTCAGGCATTCACGTTGCTAAAAAGATAGACAAACTGGGTATGAGGTCATCAGACACAGCTCAGATCTTTTTTGAAGATGTCAGGGTTCCCTGCAAGAACCTCATCGGTGAGGAAGGAAGGGGTTTTACATACCAGATGTTGCAATTCCAAGAAGAGCGGCTGTGGGGAGTAGCCACTGGTAAGTCATCGTTCGTGCTTCTGCAGCCAGGCAGGGACACAGGGGTCACTCTTGGCATGACTAACAACACTTTTCTTTTCTTGTAAGTTGTGATGAACTTTCAGCATCTGTTTTTGAAATCTGTCATGGCCTGGATACAGACAACATTCCCTTTCTGTAGAAAAACCTAAAGCAGAAAACATTTTGTGAGCCATTGCAGAGGCTCTTTTTGCCTTGTTTCTTTGTCTTGGTGCTTCTCTGCTGATAAGAAAATATGGCGTCATGTTATGTCTATTACAAATATAGTGCAAAGGCAATCAAAATATCATCAAGAAATAGAAGGATAGTGACTTTTCCTGTAGTACAGTGAGTTATGATGCTGATCATGGATTTTAGAAAATTAACTTATTGGCTGCGTAAAGAAGTGGCTCTTGCAGGATGTCAGAGCTTTGTTTTGCAGATCTGTTTTACGTCTGTACACTTTGGACATAAGTTGTACATTCCTTTCCCTGAAGTTATGTCATCACAGAGTTTATGTTACTCAGAACTTAGGCTGTACTTAAATCCATGTATTTGGGTTATATAGACTCTGGATATTCCAGGAAACCAGATCCAAGTCTGGATTGTCTACTTTCAGCCTGCAAACTTTCTCCCTACCCCTCAGTGTTTGGTTCTTCATGTTAAATATAATGTGATTCACTGTAAGAAAATTGGTCCTCTTTAGATTCCAGGGTTGTCTAAATAATGTCACTATATTCATGCTCTTGTGCATTCCTTGTCTGTCACTGTCTGTGTGTGGCTGGGGAATTGAGCATTCTAAGAAGTGGTATTTTGATTCAGTGAACAAATGAAAAAGCACTCGCTGTTTTGGTTTCATCCCAGACCAAATATTTTGGAGTTCAAATGCCTTTAAAAAAATAGTTTATTGAGACAAAGTTCTCAGTTCAGTTTGAGATAAACAGTACATGTGAGAGTAGTTTTAGCAAAGGACAGGAGGTTACACTTGCCCAGGATATCACTGCAGACTCAGGCAAGCAGGAGTTGCGATCCTACCACTGCTTCTGCTTTAATTGAGGTGTACACAGACTGCAAGGATGTGCATTGTGCATTTTTATGCTCAGTTTGAAGTCTGAATGATACAAACCATCAGCAGCTCTGGGCTGCAGTGAGACTCCCCAGGCAGCAGAGTAGCCGGCAGCATTAGTCATGCCCCAGGCAAAAGTGACGCGCCCTGACAGCATCAATACACAAAGCCTGGCAGGTGAGATCACTCCTGCTAAAACCACGGGCAGCCTGGTACTGTCCAGTCTTGCACAACTGCCTGGCTGTCACTGTGCTCCACCAGGAACTGGAACACCAGGTTTCAATTCTTTTTTTTTGTCCAAAATAACACAGCAGGAGCAGGTGAACCCTTGCCCTGGATGAGCAGCCTGGGAAGGGCCTCTCTCCTTGCCTGCTGTGGCCAGGCAGGGGCCAGCAGGGAGGGAGTCTAGGAGCTCACCAAGGAGAGGGAGCTGCCTTCTGCAGTGGCTACTCTGAACCTTGCTGGACCCCTGGGTTTGCTTTTTTCCAACTATCTGATATAAAATGCATAAAAGCACCGGCAGCAGGGACAAGACCCATGGTTTGGGCCAAGCTGCAGACTTCAGAGATCACCAATTGTGGTAAACAAGAAAAAGAGTAACCAGTGTTCAGAAGGGAGGCCAGTGCTTGATGGGTGCAGTTTGTTGTACCACAGCATCTAGAGGTGTTAACTTCCAGTCCTGCAAATGGTTTCACATATGTTCAACCATGACTGCTCAGGTGAAGGCTCAGAAGTGAGAAACTATGAAAGTGCCTTCAGTAGTTTTGTGATTAGGTCTGCATGTTTAATCCTGATCTTCACTTCTGCCCTTCAGTAGGACATTTCTGTTCCTTCCCAGTTCATGACTGTGACATTGAAAATCATCAGTCTGCTTTTAAATGCTCTAGGGACCAGTTCTGGGATCCTCACTTTCACTGCTTCCTTTAACTTGGAAAAGGCAGTTGACTGCCATTCTTGTCTGTTTTTCACTTCTGGGTTATTTTGTTGTGTTTGGGTTTTTTGTTCTGTTTCTCTTTGTTTGGTGAGGGGTTTATGTATTTTTAGTTTCAAGTATCACACGCTCTAGACTTCTTTTTGTTTATTAATTATCTTCTTTGTGGCCAGTATCTTTCTTCACTTTTTTTTTTTTTCTTGTAAAATCTAATTCCAGTCAAACCGGATTAAAATACAAATGGCAAACTAACTTCCTGGAATTGCAAAATTTGGTCCCAGGTGTGGTCTCTTCTTCTGAGTGACACATTATCAAAGGCATTGGTCAAAGTCACTGTGTTTCTTGCTTCACTGAAAGAAAAAAGGTGCCACGTGTCTCCCATGTTGTGACACTTGGTAAACACTGTCCATTTGAGGGCCTGTTGCACTGATCACAGGAAAAGAATGTTGCTATGGCAAAAAAAGCAAACACTTGTTTTGAGAATTGCTTAACTCAGTGACAGAGAGTTCAGTGTGCATGTGAGAGCAGAATGGCACTTTTCTAATGACTTTTATTTGCTCCTGCAACTTCAGTTTTATGAGCAGCATTGAGTCATGGCCAGTAAGCAGGATGACAGATCCTTTTGCATGGGCAACACACGTCCTTAAGAATCAGATTGCTCAGCTTAGAGCTCACTGTACATTTCATTAGAGAGTGACCAGCCACAACCTAAGAAAAACATTAATTTCCTTTTCATTTGAGAGGAAACATAGCAACAAGACAAAGTGTCTTTACAGTGAGCAGAAATTCCAGGTGGAATAATATAAGTTGGATGGAAATACGAGGAAAAGATTATTCTGCATTTGGCAACTACAAGTGCTTTCACAATTCTCAGCTGTATGGTAGGCCACACATTCCTTAGGCTGCCCTAGAGTGACATTTCCTGTGTGTGCTGTCACTTGAAACCCATGGGGCTAAGTTTGTCTGAGGATATGGGGAACATTGTATAAAAAAAAGAAACAAATACACAGAAAAAAAGGGGAGTTCCCTATTATGAATGGAATTTCTCTGAATTTATATGACTGGCAAAGTGTTGTGTGCTGTTATCTTGTTGAACATGGCTGTTGGCTGTCATGGTATTCATGATGTGCTGCATTTTGGTGCTGTTTGCTACACAGCCAAGCTTTGCCATGTTAGAGCTGTGCTCAGAGCTCCAAATACCTGTCATCACCATCACAGAATGGTTTGGGAAGGGACCTTTAAAGTTCATCACATCCAACCCCTCCACCATGGGCAGGGACACCTTTCACTAAACCAGGCTGCTCAAAGCCCCATCCATCCTGACTTTGAACTTGTCCAGGGAATGGATGTGTCTTGGAGCACCCACAACTTCTACGGGCAACATGTTCCAGTGTCCCACTACTCTCAGAAGGAATTTCTTAGAATTGTAAAATGATAGAATGGTTTGGGTTGGAAGGGACCCTGAAGATCATGTAGTTGTAGTTGCAATTCCAAAATATTCTTCCTTTAGTTCAATCTAAATCTATATTCTTTCAATTTAAAACCAGTTCCCCTTGTCCTGATACTACAGGGTCTGGTAAAAATTCCCCACCTTTCTTATAAGCTCCCTTTAGATATCAAAAGGCTGCAATAAGGCCTCCACAGGGCCTGCACTGCTCCAGGCTGAACAACCCCAACACTCTTAGCTTGTCCTCATGGGAGAGGTGCTCCAGCCCTTCAATCTTCTTCAGGACCCTCCTCTGGACCTGCTCCAACAGATCCATGTCTGTTTCGTGTTGTGGGCTCCAGAGCTGGATGCAGTACTCCAGATGGGGTCTCAGGAGAACAGCGTAGAGAGAGAGAATCACAACCCTTGGCCTGTTGGCCTCTTTTGAAGCAGCCCAGGGCAGTCCTTAGGTTTCCTCTCTTTGTTTCTGTGTGCAAATGACAGTTCCTGAAATAAGAAGAAGGGCAGTAATGGCAGCTAAGGAAACAGGAGGATGGATCAGCAGGGGCAGGAAGGAGGCAGTAAATTAGAGAGGTGGACACTATAAGAGCAATTTTCCCAGAACCCCAGTCTGAGCCATGATGTGTGGTGACAGCCTGAGCAGAGTTTGGCCAAAGTCCCTTCATGATCTTTAGACCTTTTGCAAGCAGGACCTAAACAGTTTCTGTTCTGATCTTGCTCCTGCCTCCTCTTTGCTATTTCCCATCCCCTCTTTCCCTGGTGCTGGATGCTGGGAACCACACAAGCCGTGCTGAAGCACCTTGCACTGACAGACCAACACAAGATTGATCCATTGTCTTTATCCCTTCCACCTCCCTTTTGCTCTCCTAGCATTGGCATGTACTGTTTAGTCTGCCACCAGCAGCTCAGACTTCACTGTATTCTTCCCAGATTTCAGTCTGAGGAAAAGGGACAAGTGGTGCCTGGATACTCCTTGCTCTTTCTTTACATTTCTCAAGCTGGAGACTATAGACATACAAGTAAAAAAGCTGTTGGTGTTGTATATGCTACAGTGTTGTGTGACATTGTCCTTTGGAAGGACAGCATTTCTATTCAAGAGATGTTCCTGAAAACAGAAATTTATTTTCCTGTACAGAAAGCCAGCATTTGGGTGGCAACATAGTGTGTTAACACAGAAGAAATGAGGACATTACTGTACATGCTCTTCTGAAAAATAAGCATTGAGGTTAGTTGTATGAGAAATGAGGGGAAATATTTAGGTAATGAGAAAAGCTGATCACCCTATAGAATGTGGAGACATCGTGAGAAATGGTGCTCTGTGGAAGTGATGGTGAATGATCATGGCAGGGGGAATTGGTGGGATGCAGAGTCTACATAGGAGAGCAGTACAGAGATGAAATTTAAATAGCAGTGATCTTGAAAACAAAGCAAAAAGGTATGTGGAGCCACACCAGGCTCTTGCAAGGGACTTTTGTGTGAGTAACTGGCAGGTAGGAAAAGGGATTTCATGCTAGTCCAAGGCTTGGGTTTATTTTGCATTTCACGTTCAGAGTTTTGTGGAATTTTGTGGTTTCAACTCTAAATGTAAATGGATATACATATTTTGAAAAGAGAAAATGTGACCCTTCTCATACAGATAGATTTGTGAAATCATGCCCTGCTGCTTGTTATAGTAACATGAGTCCACATTTGCCAAACAAAATTCTCCACACATTCTGAACCTGCTGTTATCTCAGCTACACTGCAAGAGACTGATAGCTTAGTCATTCACTTCAAGGCTGGTTTGCCTTGGAAAAGAAACTTTTCTCTTTTTTTCTTGTTTAAAATGGGATATGTCTCAGTTTGCACAAAAAGAAGCAGCAAACTAGCTCTGCTTTAAAGCATCGTCTGCTGTCTCTCTCACCTATTCTACAGCAGTACCCTATTTTCATTCTGTTTCCATTAGGAGAATTATTTAATGTTTCTTTCAAAGTGGATATGAGTTTTTTCTTCGCTATGCTGGGATCACAGAATGCAGACATAATAAGCAGTCTATTTGTGTTCCTTGATCTCAGAATAGGTTTCTTCCTTCTCTCTGAAGGCTTCCTTCAATTTACATTTCTACAGCATTCCTCACCAAGCACACTACACTGTCTGCCTTCAGATTTTTTTTTCCCAGGATTTTAACAAAGCTTCAGGGCATAGGTAGCATGGAAAGTAGGAGTTGCCACAAGCTTCTGCTAGGGCCCTAAATGAGACACTAAGCATAAAGTTTACCTCAGCATGTTGGTGCTGCTCTCTATGACTCTCCCTCTTTCCTACCCACTTCTCTTCCCTCTCTTCCAGGTTTTGGGCTCAAGTGAGATAGATATCTTCAAGGTATAAGGAGGCACCAGACTCTTCTCAGAATTGAAACTTCACCCCAAACTGAGTGTCCAGAACAATTTGCTTTAAAAAACCTAACATGTTGGTTGTACGATGTGAAAAAACTTCTTTTTAAACAAGAAGCTGAACAGATCTGGCTAAAATTATGTCTTGTTCTGTGCTTTGTTTCTTCCAGCCCTGACACCAATGGAAACTGTTATACAAGAAACTATTGACTACACACAGCAGCGGAAGGTGTTTGGCCAGCCTGTGCTGCACAACCAAACCGTGCATTTCCGCCTGGCTGAGCTGGCAACTGAAGTGGAGCTCCTGCGCTCGCTGCTGCACCGCGCCGTGGGTGAGCTCCCACCCCTGCTTCCCAGATGTGCTTCTCTTCCTGCAAAGAACCTTGTCAGGCTAAAGGAACATGGGGAGGTGATTTCCAGAGTGACTGCTTTTTTATCTCTTTTTTTTTTACTAGCTCTCTATGTAGAAGGCAACGATGTGACAAAATTTGCTTCCATGGCTAAGCTAAAGGCAGGTCGTCTGACCCGTGAAGTGACTGATAGCTGTCTCCAGTTTTGGGGAGGAATGGGATTCACCAGTGAAGTTCTTGTGAGCAGATTTTACAGGTAAGGGAGTGATGAAAATACAAAGCGGCTTTAAGAGAAATTTAGCCTCTTAAATGTCTTGTTAAACAGTCACCTACTTGAAAAGAGCACCAGCTCCTGACCAGTGTGCATGGTCTTGTTCCGCTTCATAGCATGTCACTAAAGTGGGTTGTGGATGAAAGGACACCCAGTGCAATTAACTTTGGGTAGACGTGTTGGAATTTACTATTCTGTTGCCAAATCTTGGCTTTGCATTACAGTTGTGAAGTTTGAACTACCCACAGGTTAGTTTAAATGTCAAATTAAGGAGGAGAATTCAGTATTTTCCTTGATGGTGCTCTGGTATCTGCCAGAAAGTAGAGAAAGGGGGGGGGAAAATTGAGAGCTACCAACCAGTGACTTTTTTTTCCTCTTTGCTTTTTGTTCCCTTGTAATCTTGATTACAAGAACAGAACTAAAACCAGAAGCTTTCTTCTAAAATGAATGAAAACCAGCTTTATCTTTTTCCCTGGACATGTGTGAAACTGGAGTTTCCCACTTGGCTTCTGCAGTAGTCTGTTCTGATAGCAGTCTCCACCCATTTAGTCACACTAGAGACCATGTGAGACATACCAGATGTAATTGCTTCCAGAAAGTTGTTAGATCATTAAAATGGTACAGAGGCCCTTTGGCAAATTAATTCAAGTCCCTTCAAATTTCTATCTACTTAGAGCAAAATTCTCCTTAAGAAGAGTTTTCTTGGTATCTGGCCTCAGCATCTTCTGTAGAAGGACCATATTTGACCTTGGATTCACTTGCAGTAACAGCTTTCTGTTCAGCCCTTACATAGACAATACCTAATCCAAAATTAGCCAATCAGTGGTTCAGTTAGTTGAAAGATTTGGTAAATGTGTCTGTGTAAAGTGAGAATAGAACACTTGAGAAAATCTGCAAAAAGCTGGTTTCTTCTTAGGTAGGTTGAGTTACTTTTTCTATTTTTAATAGCATTTTATGAACAAGAATGCCATTGCAGTAAGCCAAGAGATCCTCAATATTTTTGACAAGTGGACTCCTGAAATTTTTCTTACAAAGGTACAGACTGCTTTATGATGGTGGTTTTAAGCCAGCTGTCAATATGATGGTTTTCCTTAGTTATTTTTTCACAGCCTTATTTAAACAACTAATTGTCTCTGGTGATGGAGATGTTAAGAGCTACTGCAGTAGGCACTGTGAATAAAATTAATCCCTGTCTTGCAGCACTTACTGTAAATGTTGCAGTCTGTACAGATTAATGTGTACATGCTTTTACATAGCTTTGTTTAAGACTGCCTAGCCCACTACAGTAGTGCTAACTGTGAGCAGGGCTTTTCTGTGTGGATTCCAGAGTAGTTTCCAAGTATACCAGCACGGTCACATTTTTTCCTCAGAAGAAATCCAGACTGTTTCCTGTTGGTGTACGCAGTCAGCTGGCTAAAGAAATGTAACTTTCTACCTCTGAAACAAACACTGTTATAAATGAGGCTAAAGACAGCATGATATTTATACTCTGAAAATTTCTATGAATCAGTAAAATTCCACCGGTGATTAACCAAAGGTCCAGGAAGAGACAAGGAGAGTTTTACCTAAATAAACAATTACACGTTCAAGTTAGAATCTTGTTAATCTGTAACAATAACCAAAGCAGCAACTTCCCTAAAGCCATTCTTTTCAGTACAGCAGTCTGAGTAACCATTCACGTCACTGTGATGTTTGTCCAGTAGCAGCAGTATAAGTGCACAGCAGGACATCCAGTCCTAATGTACAAACATTTTTGTAGCATAATCTTTATGAAGTTCCCAGAGAGATGTTGGTTAGTCTTTGACATATTGGGCTGTTACTCACTCCTCAAAGAACATACAGCACAACGCATAGTTAGTGCATGAAGTCTCTAAATTTTAGTTCTTAGGGTCAGTTAGAGATCATAAACAGAAACGGCACAAAACTGTTCGGCAACTTACTTTATTTGTATCTGTCATTTAATCATTAACATTTGAAACTTTGTAGAACAACTGGCATTTCTTAAGCACCTAATCTCTAGAAAGCATGAAGAGAGCTGCTTCACCATGTAGGTGTCTATACTGGGTTGATTTTATATATGTAAATGTTTCCCTTGTACAGATTCTAATAAGGAGAATAGGTAAAAAAAAAAAAAACTTAGAGCCCAAATATCAAAAGGTTTTATAGAAAAATACAAGCCAATATAAAACCCATAAAGAATGGACTTTCCAAACTGTACCCTAATAGCAGGATTCTGGGGAAGGAAAGCACTAGCCTAGAGTCATGCTTCTTTATTTTTCTCTCCTCTGTCTGAAAGGCCTTAAACACATCATGACTTGGCAAAAATCTATTATTGAACAAATCCATCATCTATATGAAAATTCCAGGTCATGAGAGGAAAGAAACCTTTTAGTATCAAGTTTATTGCACTTTTTCAGATTTCATGAGTTTTAAAAAATTTCAGGTAGTTATCCATATATTTTAATAGTAATTATGTGCCAATTGTTATAGGAAGAACTTATGTGGTCTTCTTAAAAGAGTTGGGTTTGTTGGGTTTATTTTTAATTAAGATTGTTATTAACTGCCTACACTATGTCTAACTGCTTCCAGTTCTTAGAAGTTTTTCTCTTGTGGGCTGTGATGGGGAGAATGCTATCATTTCTTTACTTGCTACATTGTAAAAGATTCAAGAAAGCAGTAGTGAAAAATACTGACTACTCATGTGAAATAGAAGTGTAAGTAGCATTGCAAGTACATAGCTGCAGAAGAAACACATTTTCGTTTTTCTCCTCAACTGTCATGTAGTTATTGCAATATGAAGGTCTGTTTGTAATTGAAGATAGTTAAAAAAACAAACTTCTGTATAATTTTAAGTGGATTTTTTTATAAGTAATGTATTTCTGTCTAGATTTTTTCCTTCACATGTTTAAAAAGGTAGTTCAAATATTTCATTCAGTTTCATTTTTTATTTCATTGTTTATAGTGTTTCATTCTTTACAAAACATGTCTAAACTTGAGTGAGTCCAGACAATTGGGGAGTTTAATCAGTTTTTTTCATTATAGTAATTTATAGTTGTACCAAACAAAATGAAACCTATCCATTTCTGCTGACAAAAACAATTTGCTTTGAAGTCTGTAGCTAACTGCTGAGACAAGACTTAATACCAATTGCTGTCATCTGTGAAACAAAATCTGCAGTTTCTACCTTTTTCTGCAGAGGCTTTGAGACAGATGCCTGTCTGCCACTTTGTTTGACTTTTATGAGTACCTTGAGAAGGAATTTAGGAGATGAAGCACATGACATCTACCTTTAAGACAGCAAATCAAGGCAGGTAACTGTACAGTGATGACTTTAAAGTAGAGCTATGCTCAACTCTCTGCTTTATGCTCAGAGCAGGCCAAGGTGATGCCCATTCCCTCACCCTGGCCTTCAGAATGTCCCTGAGGGGGAAGGGACAGGGTCATGGGAACTGGCAGCACGGCTGTGGGCTGTGCCAGCCTGCTCAGAGGCCTGCTGCACTGGGTGGCACCAGCTCAAACTCTTCTCTCTAGAACAAAGCCTCCTTCAGATTCTGCTTAATTTGGACAGCCTATAGGTAATCTAGCTGAATCTGAAGATGGAAGAAGTCACAAAATATTAGGCTTGAAGGTTCATCAGTACGTTTTTTTGAGAAAATTCTTGCCAGTAATAAAACCTCAAAATAGTTAAAACCTAAAATCATTAGTTATGAGAAAAAAAGGGTAAAGGTTTTGCAATCAAGTGCAGTTTGTGCTGAAAAGAAGCAGTGTATAAATGGCCTAGGAAGCAATGATACTCTGAGCCATGCAGACCTTGGTGAGGATTTACCAATGGCCTTCTAACCAGAGAAGCGGAGAGCAGCGTCTCTGAGAGACTGCTGCCATAAAACCAGGCTATTAGGGGAAACCAGGGCTTAAGTCACCAAAACTCACTTTCTTCCCCATGTCTTACTGGCACTGATCACTGCCAGAAAAGGGAGAAAAAATTTCTTAGTTTATTTTGGCAGGAGTTTGAAGTTTTGTGAAGACACCTGCATCATATAGTGCAGCAAGCTGCTCTCATCTTGTTTGGGAACACAAAGGGCTTCAATCCAATTCCATATGGTTTTCCAGAGGAAAATGCAGCGTAGAGCAGCTCCCAGAGCAGGCCCAGCTTCTCAGCTGTAGGCAATAAATGGTACTGGAAGACACAACTGCAAACATGATCACATTTTACCAGCTTGAAACTACAGACAGATTTAGTGTGCCGTGAGCTGCATATAGCACATTACAAGGTCTAAAACATTGCTTGTGCTGTCCCTGCTTTATGGCTAGGGAAATCGTACACAAGGGAGAGCTCAGACTGGGATAAGGACCAGCCCCAATTTTCAGGAAATCAGGGACCGAAAGTTGTAGGGGCAGGGTAATAGATGTGGCTTAGCTTGTGCAAAACAAGGTCCAAATGTCACTCAGGGTGCAGAGGGGTCAACACCAGCCAACAGAGGAATGTTAAACTGCAGACTATTTTGGATGACACTATTCAGAAATACGTTTTCAGGCTATAAATTAGAGGGTTCCTAATCATTAGAACAACTTTGTTATCTCATAACCTTCAAATTAGGGTAATCCAAGATTAAAGGGAGCTTGTTTTTTCTCCTTCAAGCAACGCTTGACACATTTCTGAAGGCTGTATGACATGGCTTCTATGGAGATGGCAAACATGATTTGACAATGTGGAGGGCTTTTTTCTTCCTGTTGCTGCCTAACTAGAAGTTATTAATAACCTGGACTGAGTTTGGTGGATGGGAATGGCTCCTCACCCTCCCTCCTAAGTCTAGTGTTTAAACTTGACAGAGAAGAATTTTTTGCTTTTGTTTATTAAAACATGGATTAATTTTTACCATTTTTATCTCTTGATTTGGTTGGGTGAAGTCTTATAATCTACAGTGAGTATTTCAGACATGGGATTTCCTGAATGTAAGGAAACTCTTCGCAGGGAATATTTTAGAGGGATAGAACACAATAGTTGCATTTCTCTCCTTCCTCAGGTTAACTCCCACTTTCTAAAGAAAACAGCATCCAATGACATTCAACAAGTAGCTAGAGGTTTGGTCCCTCAAAATGATACCTTTACAAACTGCCTGGTGTGCTGCAGGCTGGCTCCTCATGGTCCTTGGCCAGGGAAAAGCCACCACAGGTTGGTGCTCACCTCAGCAAGGCTGCAGGATGTGCTGCTCGGTCACGTGGCAACAAAATGGTGATGCAGAATTCAAAAGCAAAATGTTATCGTGCCAGATCAAAAGCTTTTACAGCAGTAGCCTAACAATGTCCCTTACGAAAGCAATTGAATTCCAATATTTATATATATTTGAAATATTTATGTGCTGTATTAATAATGCATTCTTGATAGAATATAAACTTATTAATAATGCATTCTTGATAGAATATAAACTATCAAACCAAAAGCATACATTAAATAACTGATATACAAGCTGACTTCACTGTGCTCTTCCCCAGCTTCCTTATAGAGTTTCTGGCAGGATAGTTAATCCCATGGTTTTGTTTTCTTTTGATGAAAGCAAGTTTCTTTCCCAGAAGAGCTGCTAGATTATAATCATTTGAGTCTTCTGTCATCTTAATCCGCTTAAATTAGGGGGAAACCACCTGTCCTGTCTCCCCAGAGGAGAGATCAGCATTAGTCACTTGGCTGTAGATTCTGTAAGAAATATTCTTTATCTCACCCATAGAGACAAAAATATAATTATCAGCAAATTTGTAAAGATACACACAAGCACAAAACAGATTAAAGGTGTTCTGGTTTTTTAAGATGTGTCTTTATATGTGACAGCCTGACTTGTCTGTCACACACACCACCAAAGCCAGATCTTAAGTTATTAAGCCTATTAATAACTTCATATAAACAAGCCCCATGTGTCCAGGATTCCTGCTACAGAGAGAGGATTTCTATTGACATCACAGAGGAGTTCTGAGGATTAGTTACTTGCTGTCACTACAGTGAAGATGCCAGATGCTGAGCACTGGCAGGAGTTTTCTGCAGCTTGACAAAGCAGACAGCACTGCAGTACTAAGAACAAGCAACCTACCACTGTTCCAGGTCTGCTGCCTTCAGCAAGGCCCATAGGAAGGTGGGGAATCTTCAGGTTACTAAACAGAGGTAGTTTAGAATTGTTCTGATTGTTTTATTAGTGTTGGTTTTTTCTTCTCCCCTGATGTAAAATATTTGTGAATAAAATTGCTCAAGGCTGCAGTAGTTAGCACTCTCGCTAGCACAGGGAACTTAGGCAATACTGTTAGGGATGACTTAGTGATGGTAATGGCAGGTTTTAAATGAGTGTGATTAGAAATATCAAATAAAGAGTAAATATTCTTGAAGCAGCCATTCATTTTTAAAGCACAGAAGACCTACAGACTACATAAAACTACACTAGAATACTACACAACTAGAATACTACACAATACTACTTGTAATATTATACTATGTAACATTAAGGTACTATATAATACTAATAAGGGTTTTACCAGATCTTACACAGCCATTAGGAAAACCTGGATTGGTTAAAAACCTTGAATGGAAATTGTACTCTTTCTGTGCAATTCTCCAATACCTCATGTGCTGGTTGACTCTTTTACCACACTTAAGCAAATTTAAGTGCTGCAATGCATTTTGCTGCTGGGCCTGGAAAAGCTCCCTCCCCTCCTATAGTTCAACTGCAGGCTTAGGCACCTACAGGTTTGGGAAGGACCAGCAGGGCTGTTGTGGGAAGCATAGCAGACCACCTGCCCAGGAGCCAGTGGATGAGGTGTTCTGCAGGCATGTGGCATTCGTATGCAATGTGTAAGTAATTCTGGGCAAGCTGTCCAGCAGAGCACCATCAGAACAGCATGCAAATGTTTAAATCTACCCTTTGTATTTCTGCAGGGACTTAAGATTGATGTCAATAGGAGGTGGCACAGACGAAACCATGCTTTCCATCATATGCAAATACATGGATATACTTCCAAGAAAATGACGTATCTGCACTCTTCCTTGAAAATTAAGAAAGCAAGAGCACGGCTTGTGCTGCATATTGAAGGTGACAAGCAGCCAGTACGCTTCGAGCAGAAAACAGATCAGTAATTTTGCCATCAGAATGCACATCAAGGTCTTTCACTATTACCACTCTGTGTTTTCCAGTGTCAATTTTTTGTTAATATGAAGCACTCTGAGCTTGCAAGCTCTTGCATTCCATTTTTTCAGTGGATTACTTAAGTTTTCCAATGACCCATGCTAAGCACACAGAAAAAAATGTGTTCTTTAATCAAGCTTTACCTACACTTAGAGCATCTAAGCTGACAATTAGGAAACAGAACTTCCATATCAATGGAAGCTATGTGGCTTAATCTCATTTCAGCACAGCTTTGCTTTCAAGATGAACAATTATGGCACAAATTATTCCATGCCATAATGAAACCCCAGAACACTTTCCTCTCAATTACAGGTACCTTCCCTATCTTTCACTTTTAGCAAGCAATCATCAAAATGAGCTCTGTCATTTTTGCCAAATCTATCAATTTGTACTCCACTCTGTCATGGACTTTTGGTGACAGGAGTAGTGTTAAATTTTTATTTGCAGAATTCTACAAACAACTGTTTAATTGTATCTGAAGCTTGCGGAGGCCTGAACTTCAGCAGCAATATGCCATGTTGTGTGCATAATTAAGAAAAATATTAAAAATAAACATATTAATATGAAAACTGTGCATAATTACTTAAAGTCTTAAAGTCTTCCTAAAACAGCTATTTAGGCTGGAAAAGGCAGCCTGTATTATTGATTAAAAAAATAAAAATTGCTGCTTAAATACAGCACCATTTCCAAAAAATACACTGGTATTCTACAGTAGAAAAAAATGCATATAAACAACACTAGTTAGGATAATACTACAGGACACTTTATTTGTAAGTTCATAATTGGTCATTAATGGTAACACATCATAGAGTATTTCTAAAAAACTTTTTCAAAAATTGTAGATACAATTTCAGTATCTAGGAAACTTAATTTTTTTTAATGTTAAACTCAGCAATGTAGTAGCCTCAATGATTAGAAACTACTTGGTGAGCCAAAACTAAGTCTTCAAAATAAAGTACCTTAATGTGACTGCACCTCCAACAAATGCATTATAATATACTTTAATATAAAATTCAAAATATCTGCCATTGTATTTCAGACATCATGCATTGTAGATTTAGGCACTAACACTAATTGAAACATAAACATACTAATGGTAAAAGTTCAAGTGATTCAATTGAATCATTTCAGTTTTAAATACTTTAAATATAAAGAAAACATTTGTACTGTGTCCATATTGGTTGGTCCCAATGATGAAAGGCATTTGCTTAAAAGAGCAGGTGCGTAAACATGATCTGTCACATTTAAATTAAAAAATAAAAAATCCAGTTTTAAGTAACGTCTTGCCAAAACACGCAGTTAAGCTACTCAAACATTATCAGATCTAACCACAGAAGTTATTTTGGGGGGGGTACCACTATTACATTTGCTAGCTTCAGGCCAGCCTTTTAAAACTCCACAGGTAAGATCTATTTAGAAAGATCCACATATTCTTCATGCTCTTGCAACAGAAATTACTATATGTCTGAAACTGGAGCTCTAATTTAGAGCATGGCCCAGAATGAAACGCAGAATGAAAAAGAAAGCCTTGAAATTCTGCAATTACTTCATTTTCAAATAACCATTGTTCTTTGATTTTTTCAATCAATTCTAAAAACTATTTTCCCCTAAAAAATCCATCCCCCTATGCTAGCAGTTTCTGCATATTTACAAATATTCCCCCCAAAACAGGGGATGATGAAAAAACTCTGATGCATTAAGAAACCATATTTAACTTTGCATTAATTGTTAATGCAATTTACAACAATTTCACTGTTTTATCCACAAAATGTGCCACTTTAAATCAATGTCTTCATTAACTAAGACTACAGTTGAAATTATACAATGTAAACCAGAGGTAACATGCATCACCTCAATTTAATAATCCAGTATATTACAAAAAAAACAAATAATGAAAAGAGCATCATGTAGCATAATAGCTTTGTCTGGCTTCCTCTGGAGAGTGTTCTCAGTCTGCCCATAGTTGCACCTAGAAGTCCACCCGTAGAGTCAAAATCATTCTCCTACATTAAAAAAAAAAAAAACCAAGCAAACAAAAGAACAAAAAAAACATGTTACTCTGAGAAAGAAATACCCTCACAGCTCAGTAAATATAGTTTTCCCTGTTTTTCAAAGTTTCCAAAATTAAAATTATTTTAAAGGAAAAAACTTTCACCCATTTATCCAGTGCTATAATTACCCCAAGCCAAAGCAAAGTGTAAGCAAAAACGGCATTTCTGACTCCCTTATTTTTTGCTTCCTTCTTCTACCCTTGAATACAATTAAATATAGAAGTGCCTTTTTAATAATACTAGACATTTGCTGATTGAAAACCTATACTCATATCTGAAGCATAAAGATCTTGGTTGTGCTTTAAGAGTAATGTATTTGCACATCTTATCTTTTTGAACAGAAATACTGATACTGCTGATAAATCAGTCACGTTACAGTCAACAATAAGTTGTCAAAATTTTAATATCAATGTTCATACTAAAAGGCAGGATGCTTTACATTAACTTCTAATCCTCACCCATATTTAAAGAAAACTAGTTATTCAATACTTACCATTTCTGATAACATTTTATTCTGGTTTTTAACTTCTGTTCCAATTTCAATGGAAAGCTATCAAAAAAAAACCCAAACCAAAAACAAAAACCAAAAAGTATTAAATATGAATAATCAATTAATACATAGATTAGAGAACCCAGTTGAAAATATATGACATGACTAGCATTTTCCCCAGTGAAAGCAATACCTGCTATTTTAAAAAAACAAAATAACATGCACACTATTCTATCAATAACCCTTAAGAAAATTAAAGATTTTTTCATCTGACTAGATGAGTCTAAAGAGTCAGAGAAAGTACTCAATGCTCCTCTTCCCCTTTTCCAGATAACATCTTATTTGAATTATTGCACGGACTTTAAAATACTCAAGATCTAGTCAAGTCTGAAGTAGCAATTACCCATTTCCTGGAACAACTGTTAAAACTGCTGGCACATAGCAGAGAGAACTCAAAGTTTTGCTGGAGTTGACACTTGTAACCTGCAAACGTATCTCTTTTGACAAGCCGCTGCTGTCCTATAAACAGGACTTTGTTCAGTGAACTTGTGTAGCCCTTCTCCGCTTTGTGTCACAGAACAGAAGGAGGAAAGCTGCACTAGAGCCAGTCCTGAGACAGTGACCAGGGCCAGCAACGGCCTGGGCAGAAGCCTGAGACAGGTCCCAGGTAAAGCCAGAAAGCGAAGTCAGTTTAAGGCTGGAATCAGGGAGGTATGAGACCAGGCACAGCTGGAGCTGCAACACAGCTGCAGCATCACAAAGGTGGGAGCCAGCCAAAAGAGCCTTAGCTTAAAGCAGCTCTGGAGTTAAACGGGAGAACTGGCACTGAGCCTGACTCTTAGCAGCTATTCCTCTGTTATCAGCACACTGGCTTTGAACAACCTGGTCAACTCCTGGGATGGAGGGAAAGGCATTCCAGGCCCCCATGCTTTGGATTAGCCAAAACCTGTTTGTTTTCACATGTCAAAACTTGAATCTCATACTGATGCATTCAATCAAGAGTGAAACTGATTTTGCATGAGGCTTCTTGGGTGATTATGTGAAGGCTATTCTATATTCCAAGATTATCCCAGTGCACTAAAAGATACAACTCCAGAAAGAGCTCCAAGAACTGCTCTGTTGACACAGATTTTGAAATATTACATACCACAGCAGGAGACGAGAAATGAAATTTGATAACAAAGGTCAAAGCTTTTTTTTTTTTACCCCCTAACTTGCTCCAAATTCTTATTCTAAACCTGTTTAATTTCTCTTTGAGACTAAACCAATTTTAAGCAACAGTATAAGCAGTAAGACTTTGAGTGAGTTCAGGCCTAAAAAATTCCCTGGAATGTGCTTTATAGAACTTTAACCTTTTAAGAACAAGAAATCCACGCAGCTTTAATCTCAGAGCTGTCTTTCAGTTAGACTTGTTTGAAGGAAGTCTTCAATCTCTAAAAGGAATCAGAATCATCCAAACACCAAACTTTTCCTTCAGGGGATATTAGCATGCTATTTCTAAGAGCTGTTTTCACATTACATACTTTTTGACTCCAACTCCCATTCCCCGTTCCCCTGCACCACTGAGAGTTAAGAAGCAGAGAAAACTAGGAGTAAAGTTGAGCCCAGGAAAAAGAGAGAGGTAGTGGCAAGGCATTTTAAGTCTTTTATTTCTCCTTACCCTACTGATTTGACTGTCAATAAATTCATTTCTCCAAGTCAAGTCTGTTTTGCTCATGATGGTAATTGGTGAGCGATCTCTCCCTGCCCTTATGTTGATGCATGAACCTTTTACTGTGCTTTTTCCTCCCTTGTCCATCCACATGGGGAGTGATGGAGCAGCTTTGGTGGTCACCTGACAGCCAACCAGGTTAACACATCACAGTTTTAAATTTCTGTTTTAAACTAAGTCTACTCTTTCCCTGACTCACATAACTAAATTTAATGAATGTGGCCCACACCACTGCAGTGGAATACGTACCGATTTAATGGCACTGACTTTTGAGCGCAGACTTTCTGTTAACCTGTCATTCTCCTCTTCGTAAACGCTGTAGCCACTGTTGGTATAGCCATAGCTCCCTGCAGGTGCTCCATCACCTGTAAACACCACAGTCAGGAGGCATGCTCTTTCTTCAGAACTCCTTGCATAAACATCCACTCCCTCTTCAGAAACAGCACACAGCCGTGTGGCCTCCACCCCAACCAAGAGGGAGCTGTCAGTCTGACAAAGGAAAGGACTGAAGACCTAAGCACTACCAAATGCCCACTTTTTAATGATACACTTCCTAATACCTCTCATGATTGACTAAGAAGTGTTCCCAAAACTTGTTTTATTTCACGAAAATACTACCACACAATACGAATCTGAAGTGTAGGAGTAAATCTAGGGTCCTGTCAGACACTTGGTTTAGCCCTAAGTACTTTCTAGGAAGAAGCCCCAGAACTCAGTCACACATTTCAGAGGTGTAAACATCTCCTAAGCTTTACAATGCCGTCACAGCATCCACATGGTTGTAGAATATGACATGGGAGTTCAAAGTTTCCTTCTAGTCATCAACATGACTGCTGGCTGAAAAATGAGGCCTAAGCTGCTCAAAACACTCAGCAGGAACTCTGCAAGGATTTCTCAATTTGCACCAGATTATATCTGTAATAAATTTATAATAGTTGAGATTCCTGATTTTTTACTCCCTAAACATGGCAGGAAAACATAGAGAAGCACTTAAAAAAACCCCCAAATGAACAACTTCTGAATTTGGAAAGGAGTTGACAGAAGAGCAACAAATCTGCCTATCCATGGGATCATGGCTCAAACTAACATGGTATTAGAACAACTAAATGAGGCAAGACTATTTACAAGAGTATATAGGGACAAGACAAGGGGAACAGGTTCAAATTGAAAGACAGTAGGTTTAAACGGAGTATTAGAAAACAATGCTTTACTGCGAGGGTGGTGAGGCACTGGAACAGGCTGCCCAAAGGAGCTGTGGATGCCCTATCCCTGGAAGTGTTCAAAGCCAGGCTGGATAGGCCTTTGAGCAGTCTGGTCTAGAGGAAGGTGTCACGGCATGGGGAGTGCACCTAGATGGTATTTGAAGTCACTTCCAAATCCTATGATTCTCTGACAAAACACAAATCCTAGCGCTGCTCCGTAAATCCAGCCGGGGCAGGAGAGGCAGAGGCAGGGGTGACAGCCTTTCCCCGCCAAAGCTCCCGAGCCCTGCCACAACCCTGCACTCAGGGCACAGCTCCCCTCACGCCTCCCGCGCCCACAGCCCTGACAGGGGCCGGGCCCTGCCCGTGTCGAGGCCCGGCCCGGCCCCGCCGCCGCGCTTACCCAGCCCCGCGCGCCTCATGGCTCTGCCCTAAGCTGCCCTGGGAGAAGCAGGACGAGGAGAAGAGGAAGAAGAGGAGGATGAGGAGGAGGCCGGGAGCGCCGCAGGGACACGGCGGGGATGGGTAAGCGCGGCTGCCGCGGACCCTTCACCCGCGAGCGCCACGACAGCGCTGCGCGCGCGGCCCGCTGGGTGCGCGTCCGGGCCGTGACGGGGCCGCGCGGGGGCTGCTGGGGGTTGTAGTCCCGGCCGAGGGCCGTAACAGGATGCCAAAAAATGTAAAATTAAACGCTGATAGAAGTTTTTAATTTTTTTTTTAAATTTTCCTTCCATTGTTTATTTAGAAGTAACAAGCATACAGAAATTTAGACTGGAAACTTGACGATTACATTATTACTGAATTATTTAAATTTTGTTTTCAAAGATAATTTCTCCTTCATTCTTTAACCCCTTGCAATACTTTAGCACATATGAGGTTTTTTTCTGTTTACATGAAAGATGTGACTCACTCCATACCAGTGAACTGAATTTATTTGCCAGGATGATGCCAAGAGGATTTATCAGTACTCCAATGTAAAGCAAACACCACTGAGTCCATGCAGTATTTGCTATTTCAGGTGTGGTGTCCACTGGACTGAAGAAGCTGAACTGCCTTTCCAACTACAACAGGCTGCCTTTTCATTAATTGATCTGATTTTTGTCTTCTGGTGGGAACTAGAGCCCTCAGCATTGGACCAGCACCTCCTTGCATTGTACAAGGTGTGTAAACACAGAGCACAGCTCCTTCTTCAGCGAGCTTGCAGTACACCAGGAGTCTTCACCTAGGCAGGCAGAGTTGTAGAAGGAAGAATAAAACAGCTGTGGTCAATAAGAAGGCCTCTGGCATCCTGCTGGCATCCTGCTGACCTCCTGGGTAATTGCTGTAAGACACCCCAAGTCCCCTTTTGCAGTGAATAAACCTGCAATAAATAAATAATAAGTAAATAATTGCAGCATTTCTTTTCTCTCCGTCTGTGGAAGTGCATGTGAGACCTCAGTCTTGTATCTGCTCTGGACAGACGTGGAGAAGCTGCTGATTTATTTACTTCTCTGTCACCTCTGGGTGCCTGTGTCTCAAACAGCATTACAAAGAGTAAAGTTAGTTAATACAGAACAGGACTATTTAATTTTTGATAATTTAAGTGGTTTTTCCAAAATTTCAAGTACAGCATTGTTTGCTCATCCAAAACTGAAGAGAAGGCCGAGGAGAAGCAATGAGCTGCAGAGCTGTCCCCTGCAGTGAAGCTAATCTCCATGGGATTCTGTCTGGAACACAGCAATCCTTACAGGAATTTGCTTGCTGCCGTTTTTGATAACCTGAGACTTGATTCACAGCAGTTCAGGGAAATGCTTCACTTGTTTCAAAGATGGGAAAAGTGCTAACACCAGATTGAAGCTCAAAGATTTATCCCTTTGAGGAAAACCATCTGAAGTTCACAGACACGCCCTTTTTTTACCTTGCTGGGGCAAAGGGGTTTCTTAAAGGATTACATCCTTAGAGCAGCAAAATTTAGATGTTGCAAAATTTACAGAAAATGAACAGATTCTGAGAAAACCTTCTTCCTGAGTGCTTCAGATTTGAACTAGAGCTCTGTTAGGAACAATGTGCTCATCATCACAAGTTTTGGAGAAGGGCTAGTGTGGCAGTCTATACAACAAGTAGTCAGAGAGTTAAACCTGAAGGTTTAGGAGTCAGTAGGAAATGTCTTTTTGTAACAGCTAGCCTGACTCTCTCTCTTTGTTAGGTGTAATTTTATTTACATTTTTGTCTCATACACCATCCAAGACAATGATTGCATTTGGTGACGTTGCTATATGAAAATATTTGTCTTTACAGTATTTGAATATTACGTCAGCTTTTTCTTTCCCACGTGACTCATCTTCCATTTTCCAGTAGACATGGATTTACACAACTAGGTAAAATGTATATCTCTTGACAAGGATTGTAGTTATAATTCATGTTAAGGAGCTCATTTTTAATTTTCACTTACATTTTCTGAAAAATAAAATCCCAATTAACCACATGTAAGGTGCTCATGACTCCTAATGTATAGAAATATAATCTCCCTATGATGATGTGAAATAACATCTTGAGTCTATATGCAATTTATAAATACCACATTTAATTCTACAGTTTCTTACAGCAAAGCATGAAAATGATACTGACATGATTAATGTTTCAAATCCATTTTAGTCATACTGAGTTTATGGGGTTTTCATACACTGCAAGTACCTCATAGGAAAGTTAATTCTGTGGCTCTCCTGGCATTACAATACCGAAATCATGATTCCATCTCACAGCAGAGGCTGGACACAGGGGTCAACTGGGTGTCATTAATATTCACTATGTTTATGCTATATTCCCATGGAACAGTATTCATGTTAATGATTTCACAGAACGAGCCTGTGAAATAAACACAATTTCTCTGTTGATGCAATTAACTGTACTGCTGCTGGCTTTCTGGCCCATTCCCTGGCAGCTGCCTGCAGGGAGACCATGCCCTGAACTCCTCAGCCTTGCAAACCAGCTGTGCATGGGTGGCTGGCAGGTGTGGCTGCAGCTGTTCCGTGGCATCTGCAGTTCTTCCTGCCGGCAAACCTAAATGAGCAGTCAGCAAGTGGTTTTAAATGAGTGACTCAGCAATGTTTGGTTCACCGGTGACAGCATACAGGAAGATAAAGCTTGTTAAAAAAAATAATAAAGCCTACAAGCTTACCTGTCTAGTCAATGGTTTTACAATCTTTTAATAGTAGCCTGCTACAGGTGTGTCATTGTCAGAGACCCTGCTGAAGCAATGTGCATGTCAGGCTCCTTTCCCCAAAATATTAGTGAACAATTTACTGTTTAAAGAACCAAAAATGATGTCTTTTATAAAAAGAGCATTCCACATGTCCTACAAGCTGTCCTATCACTGCTACCATTTTTACTGACTCTTTACTGACTTCTACTGGTTCTCTTTACTGACTCAAATTAAACTAGATGAATATATTTATATAGCAAACAGCCCACAGGTTTTATTAGCAGATTACTCCATGACTCCACTGCGAAAGCAATGAAAAAAAAACCAACAAAACACAGGGAATCTGATTCAAACATCCTGTAAAATCAGCCTTCCAATACACAACTGAAAATCCATGACTCTTACGAACGTGAAATAATGACATATTTTTAATCAAATTATTAAATAAGTAACAAGAATTTCAGTGTTTTTACATGTTTAAAAACAGGTTTTTATGGTCTTCATTATTAACTTGCTACTTCCAACAATTATAGGTTGTGAAAACAGCCTGACTAGTCGTAGGCATCATTAGCAAGTTGGAAAGCAGGTGTCACACAATACAATGTTTAGTATTAAGTATTTCGATCAATGTTTTGTTAAGCAGTAAGCTTCAATTATTAAAAAAAACCCACTTGCTAATTAAATCTTGATCCATTGTGCAATTAAGTAAGAGCTGACATTTCTAATTAAAACTAAAACATTATTGACAGAGAAGCAGCACAAGACAGCAGCCTATTTTAGTTGGTGTCGATATCTTCAAAAAGGAGTAATGTCAGCATCTTTCATCAGTATCCTTGTCAATTAATATCTTGCTTCCGTCTAAGACTATTTAGCAAATGAGAACTCTCAAAATGCTTCTGTTCCAACAAACCCAGTCAAATCATTTAGGACTTTGCTCCCATGTTGTTAAGCTGACAAAACTGATAGTGGGCTTAGTATGTCATGAACCTTGTTCTTCCTGGTTGTATTCTCCAAATAGTGCCATCAAGAAAACCAAATACCATGTAAAACCACACCTTCTGTAAGATTTTAAATGGCTGAAGGAGTCTGCTGCTCATTGCCACCCAGATTGTCAAGCAAAGAATTAACCATCCAAGTCACCAGAGGAATAGTAAGTGCAGTTGTCATTCAAATTCTTTAATGATGAGACCATCTGTAAATCACTGCAAGTACCAAAGAACCTGTTGGTGTCACCCATCATGATGATTCAAAAGTTTATTAAATACTGCCAAGGAGAAACATGGCTGTTTCTGGTCTTAAAGCAATTCCATCATAACTGGCACCTTCCTTCCGGAATAAGGTTTGGACTCATTTCATCACATTTTGTATTCTAACTATTTTTTTAATTATGTTATTTTAATAAGACAGTTATCAAGTATCTGCCAAAATAGCCTTTTTTTTTTGTTTTTAGAAGATAACCAAGATTATATCTACCTGGACAGGATTCTGAGAACTCCTGTAATCTTGTATAAAATCAGTTTCTGGGAATCAGAGGAGCTTGTTGAATATATGTAATTGTATTTATCCCTGCCTAGTCATCCTAACCCTTTCCATACACAAGTTCAAAGGATTATTAACACTTTGTAGCTACAAAGACTTCCTCTCTCGTAGCTTTGCATATGTGTATGATTACAGGTTGAAAAATCACATAAACCTATCATAACATTTTACAGCTCGGTAAATATGCTTAGAGCAAAATTTCCAGTTTGTATTTATATGAAGTTGTGACAGAACACATTTCACACTATTTTAATATTCCTGATTTCAGTAGCATCTCCATTTTACAGTCATAGGAGAGGTCCCTCAGGAAGCTTGGTTTTTCAGACACACATCAGCAGTGAAGAACCACCTGGGGGAAAAGAGAAATAATATCTGTATTTGCATCAGCAGAAAGTGTCTAGTGAGAAAGTATGGTCTTTTTCACCTTCACAACACTTTTGAAATTTGTTACAAGTGAAGGCATTTTTCTTCTTACTTTGATATAAGTTGTATTATTGAGCTTTATATCAGCTCATGCACGATACAATTTAATTATAATTATTATTTGCCCAGTATATACTGTGATTATTCTTATTCTCTCCTTCAGTTGCTTTCTAGTATCATAAACTGCTATGGCTCCTCTTTGATTCTGCAGGGAACACACCCAAAAATCTCTGCTGTATTTATCTATGAATAATTCCAGTCATGATTTCTTTCTCTAATATTAAGGTACCATTTCTGATGTCAGCTTTGACTGGGTGATAATATCAGCTGAGTGAGTGATAGGAATTCAGAGCCATGGCAGCAGCCTGAGCATTAATAACTGTAATGTCTAAAGAGGAGGACTAATACATTTAAAATAAAAAGTGGAAGTCAAAGTAATTTTTCATTTCCGTAGAAAAAATGAATGGAGCATACAGTCCCAAGCCTCCGTAAGATGCAATTAAATAGTAATTTGATGATTTGTGTTATGTTTATTTTGACCTCACAAATATGTGGGAAAGGCTTTCACCAGTTAAAACAGAGAATTCAATAAAACCAGAGACTTTGAGCATGATGAGTTTCAGTGAAGGGAGTGCTATTTTGCAGACTTGCAGAGCATTTTCCTACAGGATATTTTTCAAGACAAATGGAGCAGACATCATGCTTGTTTCTTCGTCCAGCAAGGCAAAACTGAGAATGTGAATCAAGATTCCTGGATATAGGAGCTAGCTTTGTTCTACCTTTGTGCTTGGTCACCGAAGAATTACCTAAGAGGAAAAAACTAAACCATCGTGTGGTTCCTTCCTAAGAGAATGCTCTTTAGTCTTCTCAGAAGTCAACAAATCATGCAGAAACCAATTTATTTGATGACTAATTAGAGAAGCTAATGCCTGAACATAAATCTGCAAAAGCACTTGCAAGCCACCTGTTTTCCAGAAAGACCATTATAAGCAAATTGCCCATTCAATATAAATGATCTTTATAAAGACCATTTTCTTAGACTGTTGCATGGACTGCAGCAGCTGGGTTAATTACCTGTGCTGGACAGAGCACGGTGCTAATGGGCCCATGTGACTTCCTGCCCTGTTGTGGCTCATTCTGAGTTTTCTTGTGTGTTTCTGCATAGCACTACACTGGGCCATAAGAATACATATTTAATGTCTCTATTTATATTGTTTGCTTGATGCAGTGTAGCAAACTGGAAGAAAGTGTAACATTGTTCTCCACAAAGATGCCTCAACGTGCTTCTAAGTAAAAGCTGTTTCAACCTACTGAAAATTTGAGCACAATATCTAGCTTTTAATGAAAGTAAAACCAAAATTAGATCATTTTTATGGCATGGGATCAAAGACTGAAGTAATTATAGAATAGAAAGAATCTCTATGTTTCGGAATTAAAAGTCATGAGTTCTCTTAATGGTTTTCTGTAAATGTAGCTAAAATCAAACTTAGGTTGTATTTTTATGCTACACACATGAAGAAAGATTCCATCTCCTGCAGATCATTTCCCAACCGAAGGAATATTTACTTCAAAATAACTTGAAAAGTCATTGTCACTTGTGTGGTCAAAAAGGACATGATTTATGAGTTTGAATTAAATTCTATTTCACACATCTATGCCACCACATGCAAACCATCTACATTGACACAAACTGTACCCAGAAACCTGTACTTGGACAATTACCACTACCCTCTGTCACTTTTGGGACCATGTTGGGCAAAAAGTCTGGAGATAGGGTTAAAAGTTTCTACCCCATCTAACCCCAGTTCAAGTGCATGAAACCTGCATCCTGTTGTGGATGGCTTGAGGTCCACCAGTCCCTATCCAGTGGTGGGTTGCTCCTTGGTTCGAGGTCCACCAGCTGGTGCTTTGTCATGGATGGGTCCTGGCTTACAGCTCAAAGTCTGCCGGACTGCTCTTCTGTCCTTTACTCTGTGCTGGCCCTGGCCTGCTGGAACTCCATTCCCTGCTGTTTGACAAATTAAGCAGGTCTCTTAAATACTTTTTCCTTTCCTTTTATGCTTTGCTAAGGAGACCTTATTCAGTTTGTCCATCCTAGTCAACACCATTCGATATCCCTGCTGCTCAGATAATCCTTGAGTAATCTGTATTTCTTCATAGCTGAGTAAATATGGGTTGGTATTTTTGAATCCTTTTATCTAGAATCCAACTATTTAACTGAATCCTCTTATCCAAATCTCTTCCCCGAAATCCTGAATCAGGGGTAAGAGTCAGGCTGGTGGTTTCTTGAGAATATCCTTTCCTGGAAGGGTTCAGAAAGGATGGAGAGGACACTATGCACAACAAACTCTACTCAGAGTGATGTTTCTGAGTTGACTCCAAATGCTAGTTACTTGTACTTCTGTTGAAAATTCACAGAATTAAAATACAAATGTTAGTTTACTAGAGCAATGCTGAATGTCTGTATACTCCACTGGTGTAAAAGAAAATGTAGACAACATATCTGAATTTCATATTCATGAATCTTTAGTTATAAAGATAATTTTTCTTTAAATGAGATTACTAGGATAACACCATTCATTAAAATAAAAGTTGTTATTCAATATGACTGTCTTTTAAGTTAAGTTTTCCATATATGTGTAAAAGCTATGCTTTAGGAATTACTAAATGAAGTATGCTAGTACCCCCATTAGAATTGCTATTTCCTGACAGGATACATGATCATGGATCTGGCTCCAAAAGCTCCTCTGATGGCTTCCTGCTCACTGGTGTCAGCAGTATAAACTTTGGACCACATTCCTCCTCCATAGGTCAGCGCAGATCACAGACCACAGCAAAAGCAGGGATGATTCTGGCCACACGATCGTATTTTACATGATGCAGTTTTCTCTATCCTGACAAGTCATGACCAACTGCAGTGTGACTGACTGTGTAGTAATCACAGAATATCCTGAGTGAAAAGGGTCCCACAAGGATAGCCCCAAGAATTACACCACATGCCTGAGAACACTGTCCAAATGCATTGTCCAAGTTGCTTCAGGCCTTTTCCAGAGGCTAGAGTTCGTAAGAAATTAGTAAAAGAAAGAAGACTGGAAAAACCAGCAAAACCAGACAGCAAAAAAGGCAGGTCTGAGGCACCTGGTTCTTGTGCCTGGCATTTGCTTGGCACATGCAGGTCGGCTCATCCTGTGCCAGATGTCAGCCTGGAGCCCCTGCTGGTGTGCAGTTGGTTTGGTGTCAGCATATCCAGCATGTGTCATATGTGTGGAAGTCAACATGCATGTGCACGTGGCACTGAATCCACCTCTCTGGGATGTGACTCATGGTCTTTATTGTTCATAGGAAACACAAAATATCCTGGGCCAAGTCTCCGAGAAAATCTTGGTGACCTGCCAGAAGAGCAGGTCTGGCTCTAATTCTAGGTTTGTGCCTCCTGACATGGTGGTACATGGGAAGTGAGACTCAGTGAGTGCTCACCTGCTGCTGCTGGGAAAGGGGCAGTATTTCCTCATTTCTCTTGCAGCACAAAGTGCAAATGACAGCTCAGAAAATGTTCCTAGAAAGTAATATGCAGGATGGAGCGGGAGGATGATTGGATTCTAAACTTGGAAAATAAATTCTGGTATGGAGCCAAAAACATCTCTCTTCCTCTTTTTCCCTGTCACTAAAATGTTAATTTCTTGCCAAGGATATTAAGAGGTTTATTTAATCATTTTTACTAATATGCTCTAATGCCTTGGAATGGGGCTTAGGAAAGAAAAGTGTTATTCATAGTCAGTGAAAGAATAATGTCCACTATTTGCATTGCAGTAGAAACAATTACCTGATCTATCATGTAGATTACATAGGGAGACATGATTCCTTCCTCAGAGTCAGTGGGAGAGGAATGACCCTTTTTTGCATTACAATAGAGTCAGATGATATAGTCCATCTTGTATGTTTTATAGAAAGGCACAACAGCTCTCCTAGATGCCTTATAACTCTTATGACTCCTGTAGTATGTTATCCTACTGTGAGCATTACATATATGCCACATTTTAGCAACAAGAAAGCCATTTGAATGAAAAAAAATATAGAAGTGCAAACTGAATAGAAATACATAAATATAGCATAGTATATAAAATATATATTTTATGTATGTCTTTATAATTGAGATTTTTTTGCTAGAAATAATGTACATTTGATAAAAGAAGATATATACTTTGTTTTTATGTTGTTGCACCATAATTTCCAGTTTTATGAAAAAGACAAGGAATGTGCAGACAAGTTTGCAAAATCATGTTCACATACATCACCCAACAGCTATATACAAAGATCTTTCATGTGAGGCTCTTCAAAGTCATGTTTTATTATGGAATAGATACAAATTCTGTGTGTGCACTTACTGGTAATAAGAATCTGTTCTTAGGAATCACATAATTTATGGAGCAAAAGCTCATTTTAGGAATTATAAAGAAATATCTGATACCAATCGCCCTTTAGCAGATTCATAAGAATTTTTGAAAATTTAGACGAAGACAGTGAATAATAAGCAGATTTATTCTATTGTATACTAAGAATTGATTTTTTCAAAGCTTTCTCCTGATCTTCCCTGCATCCCCACCCAGTGATTGTCACAAAGAGGAAATTCATCTCTCCCTTATGGCACTGCCAGCAGAGAGAGAAGCAGCCAGCAGCATTCAGAAGAGTGCCTGCACCCTGATGTGCCGACAGGCGCAGGGGTTTCCACAGGAGGAGAACTGAAGATAGAAGAGCTGCACATTTCTCTGCTGGTTCAGGTTGAGCTTCTTCAGCATCAGGTGCCCATGGCGAGGCTGCTGGGATGAGCACATCTGTTGCCTCCACTTTTGGCCAAGTCAGGCATCAGCCTTGGTGCTGACCCCAAGGAATAGAGAGAGAAGGAAGACACAAGAAGAGAGGGACCTTGAGAGCTGCCTGATGTGTAGTTTAACCCTTCCCTTCTGGTTTTTCTCTTCTTTTTTCTTTTTTTTTTTTTTTTTTGTGTGTGTAGCCTAAAAAGCTTAAGAACTTACAAAACACCTTTCCCTCCATTGGTGTGATATTAGGGTTTTTTCACTAGTCAGGTGTCTGCAGGACACTTGTGGGAATTCAACACTCAAAAGGCCAGAAGCCTTTTCAAATTCTACAGCAATTAGCTAGGGCTTGTGTTCAAATGGATTCAGGGACAGAATGCAGTGTCACTGGGGGACTCCTGGGATAGGACTCCTCTCCTGGAGAAGTGATGGGGAAGAAGGGAGAGAGACCTACTTAGACTGGAAGAAAATATGTGGAGGGGTGGAAATTACTTAAAGCCTTGTGCATGGTTAGTACAAATACAAGACCAAGGAAGTTATGCTGTGTAGGAGACGTTCTAAGGGAGCTGAGATACTCAACTGTCCCTACCCAGAAGAGTTCTCAAAAGATGTTTGATCCTGCTGGACATACACAAATAAGGGATGTGAATATTGCAGACAGCTGAAAATTAGAGTATGTTCCTTTAGGGGTGACTTTTGCTACAGGTTAATGAGATGTGTTGTTACATCTTAACTTTGATGTTCTTCTGTGAACTGTTTTGTACACAACTGGTTTTCAGGCATCTCTTATATGAACTCTGATAGTAATCAGTTCTAGCCAAGGCTTTTAAAATAGTCCAACTCACTGCCTTCAATCACTCAACAGCTTTTTTTTTTCTCCCTAAGACTCTGGAGAATATTACCTTGAAGTCAGATAAAACTGTTTACACATACTGTGAACCATCAGCAAAACAATTAAACCTCTTTCTAGGAGACCATAATGCACCGACAGTTAAGGTTTTATTTAATGGAATACTAACGAGGATTTTAAACGACATTTAATGGATTTGAAAAGATTATTTTCTTTCCACAGCTGAATTATTAGTAGGTTTGTACTGAGTTGCAGGGTATCATTATTATTTTCACATCAGTAATGCCTTTCTAACCTCAATTAGCAGGAGATCAGAAGCCATGCTCTGAATCTTTCACTGAAATGCAGTTGTCAGCTATGTAAATGACTTTATAAATATGTCCCAAAAATGGAAATGGTTTATGCAAATTAAACTGAACCACAGTGTACAAGACTGGAAGTATATAAAATAACTTGATGATGTTGGGATTCATTGAAAAGCATGACTTAAAGGATCAGCTGAGTTCCACCAGAGGCAGGAAAGGAGACCTCGCTAACATTTTCAGGAGTGCAAAGGATGGAGGAGGACATCTCTTCTGCTCACCCTCTTTTCTTGTATTTTTTTAATTCTCAGAGTGTTTCCTCTCATTTAAAAAGAATCTTAATTTAAAATATATCCTCACTGACTGGAAAAACCCTACTACAAATGGAAATAGATTTAAAATTAATGACATTAATGTTTCACGCCCCTTAGTGGTAGCTGGCTCTTATAAAGATTTGGAAGGAAATATAAAAATCCTTGAAACCTTTCACTCTGAATTATTTGAAGGCTGGTAGACTGCCAAAAATAAATGTAAATCTTTTTCCTTCCTTCAAAAGTCGTGAATATTTGCTAATATTTGCTATTTTATCTATTATATTAAGGACTTATCATGAGTATCTGCTCTGAATTTCCTTTAGTCATTATTAATTTCTCATACACTGTCATGTGAGATGCTATTACTCAATGTCTTTCAGTAGGTTTAACCCAGTAAAATCTGCAATTGCTGCTTGTTGGACAGTTTTTGTTTAGACTGTCTTCATACAACTTGGTTGGAATTTCTGACCCAAAAGTATTAAGACCTTAAAGAGCACAGAATTTTGACTCTGAAATGAAAAAAATAGCTGAAAGAGGACCCAAAACAGGATCAGAAAGATGTCTGATGTGAAGCAGAATGTTTGTTAAATGAATTATATTTTCTGTCAAGATACATAAAAATAGCAAACCATATCTAGTTTAGAAGTTGAAAATTACAGTAGCCTTGTTAGGCCAGTGCCTCTTAATAGTTATTGTTTCATAAATTGTTTATCTTCTAACTTTTTTGTGAGCATTTTAAAGAAGTTGTCGGTTCACTGTTCAAATATGTCATGTTGATGCATTCCTTATCTTCAATATGAAAAGTTCCCAGGTAAGCTGAGATATTGCATCAAGTACTGCAAGTTATTTGTAATGTTAAATTTCCCTAAGTATCGAAAATTGGAAGGGACCTCTGGAAGTCAACTGGTCCAACCCCGTGCTCAAACAGACTCACAGCCAGAAGGCTGCCAGGACAATGTCCAGAAGGGTTTTGAGTAACTCCAAAGATGGGGATAATGTATTGATTATCTTGTGTCTCTTAATGACTCTTACAAGCACTCTGAAAACAGGTTTAGCACTTTTGAGAAAGCCTCAAGGACCCTTTTGACTACTTGAGAGCTGTGAAATGCACAGTGATTACACTGCTGTACAGAGGGGTTACCTGAGAGTCTGGGTTGAGATTCCTGGAATCTCAAGTGAACACACTGGAATGGTTCAATCATGTTTAATATTTGCCTCCTATTGTGTTTCATATGTTTCATTGGGAGAAATCTGCTGAGGAATTTCATAAGCAGTTCAATTTTTTATTTGAGTTTTCAATTGTATTTCCAGTCCAGCCTTTTTATCAAACACACAACAGTTTGCTGACCGAATTCACTGCTTCATTTCAAATGCTCCACTTATCACCTGGTTTCTGCTGAATGCTTTATCTATTTTTTAGAAAACACTTAATCTTAGATACCAAACAGCTTTCTTAATACAGAGTATGTATTAGTCAATATGGCAACAAATAGAAAGCTTGCACACATTTATTACACCAGACAAATCTGGCAATCAAAAACTTATTTAGCAGCAATTTCTGATACCATCAAGAAATAACACTGATTGTAGGGCAGAGGATTTCTTCAATGTGAAAAAATAAATAGCCCTTATTATACAATTCTATTGTATGCAGTTTATTTTCTGCTTTTTGAAAAATATGTCAGTTGGATTTGTCATTTAATAATGGCACATTGAGAGGGGAAGTCAAGCTGTTAGGCTGTTTGTTTCTTAGCACAGAATTAGAGCACCTTTTCTTTCATTTGACACATCTGGACCTTTTATATTGTGTATAAAGTATCCTAGCAGGGACATGTGTGTTACATCTCCCATAAACAATTGTTTAATTGCCATCTGCTAATTCACGAAGATCCATGGACCACGAAGATCCACATGGTCAGTGGAAGTGGTAGAAGTAAAAAACTTTCTGAAAACTTACAATCCCATTTTTTTGCATGCCTCCTATGAAATAAACTGGCAGAACTGGTGCAGTACCCCAGTCCAAAGATCAGGGGGTGAGGTGGAGTATCCTGTGGTTGTGTCAGCACTGACCATCTAATTTAACTCATTAAGGGCTATGTTCTCAGTTAGTTATGAGTGTACTGGTCTTTGAATTTGCACAAGTGTAATCTCTTATGCACACGATTAGAAGTGATAGCTAAGAGCTGCAGAATGACTCACACAAAGCAGGAGAAGGCAGTGCTGGACCCAGCAGTGAGGCTGCAACAATGACTGCACAGGAATCACAAAGGAGGCTCTGGGAGCAGTTTCTGTGCTCAGACAAAAAGGGGTTCCTTCTATTCCCATAGCTGTGACCTATACATTCAAGCAGTCTGCAAACCAACATATGCATGCCTGTATGTCCAGCAAGTGAGAAGTGTTTCTGGGGCTGCTGTCAGGTCACTCACAAAAAACTAAGGGACATTAATTTAGTTTGACAAATACATTTAAAATGTGGAAAAAGCCCCAAACTGGTACTTGCATAAGTAATAACTGAATTTTATTAATAATATTCTGAAATAGTTTTATGAATTAGTAAGAGAGAATTAACAAAAACCATGAAAAATCTCTTTCTGGTCAGTATTCCATAAGGAAAAGGCAGCAATAACTGTTTATGAAAATGAACACCTCAAAGGTGATATATTGACCTGTGGACAGTTGAAAGGATGTGGAACTACAAGTGTACTACAGAGCCCTAAAAAACTACAGACAGAAGTAATTATAAACATAAACATACTACTCTAGACAGAGAAGTGATCCTCTCATCTATGCTGAATAAAGATTTTTTTACTGCTACTAGATCAAAAGGAAAGACATTGTTTCCTCTGTTATTATTTAATAGCTCACTATTTTGCCCATCAGAGATATGCACAGATGTGTTCTTAGCATCCACTTTGTATGGGGGGTTTGTGTTCCTTTACATTGTGTGGCTTTTCAGTGCCTGTTCAATGTTTGTCCAGTAAATTCAGGAATCATAGCTGATTTATTATTTGTATCTGCTCAGGGCCCAGGCTGCAAATCTCACTTCTGTCATTTATAGAACTATTGCATTATGCTTCTTGGTGTCAAGCTTCCACACTCAAGGGCAATCAATCTGTACTGAAACAATCTCAGAACATATGAAGGATGTAGAAAGACATATGTATTTCATATATGAGTATCTAAGTGTTTACAAATTATTTTGTCAGAAAGATCACTGCTTTTCTCAACTGTAAATGTAAATTTTTCCTTATTTATCTAGGGTTCACTACTTTTGAAATGTTTTTCAAATACTTTGTAGGGTGTTAAATACCTGCTCAGTGTGAATATGAAGTTTACTGCACATGGGGTTGCTTCTGCATCATCACACATTGAAGTGAGTGTCTAAGTCTGCAGGAGCTGAGAAGGCTGGAGCTGCTGTGGGGTGAATTTGTTCATCCTCAGGCTTTACACAGGGCAGGTTGCAGCTGTGTCTGAAACATCTTGCAGTCCTAATAAGTTCCTTCACATCATGTGAACAATGCAAGAAACTCTGGTATTTCTGCATTGTGTTGGAAAATAAAAACATGAAAGTTTAATTAGGGATTAAAAAAAACCGTGTCTCTGAAAGAGGTATTTAGGCAATATTTAGCTTTCAAATCCCAAACTTGCAATTTCAAGAACCTCCCCACAGCTTCTGTCTCATAATGCACACACTTAAACTCCTAAGCTTCCCAGTCCTCTAGACTTTTAAGTCCTTCTAGTCAGACTCAGAAGCATTTCTGCTTGGACAAGGCTAGCCTCCTCAGGATTTTTCAATTTTGAGATCAGATACATGAGACTTTTGGTGACTGGCAGCCAATCAACACCCTGATACTTCTTTTGTTTGCTATATGGAATACTTAATCTCATATTACCACTCATAGGTTTTATAGTGAATCTAATGTAATTACTTTTTTTTTTCCCCTTCCTTTGTGTGTTTTTATCCTTGGAATGATTTCTGGACATGTTTACCAATAAGTGTGATTTTTTTTTACTAAAATATCATTGCTTATTCAGTAGTTTGAAAATATTAGCTGATATATGAGCCCACAAAAATGTTCCTCCCTCTCACTTTTTTCTTAGCAATTCTTGTTGATATTGACAAAGTTTTTGTTCATGGACTACAGGTATCATTTTTGGTATTCTGACTTTTAATAAGCTGAATAAAACATAGGGAGTAATGATTATGAAGACAGCAGACTTCAGTCATGAGAAAGTCAGTTGCTGGAAGGGTGAAGGAAACCTTAGTCACACCGAAGAAACCCTGTAGATGCAGCAGTCCCCTTGTATGTAGTCTTCATTCCAATTTGGGGTATATACCAGCAACTCACTGTGATAAAAAATTGGCTGTCTTGAATGTCACAGAGCTTGAGAGCTCATTAAAAAAAAAAGATGCTTTGAAGAGTATACATAACAATACCTCAAAGTCTGAATGAAAAAAAAAATCCTACTTAGGATCAAGAACACTCTGTCTTCTCACAAAGTCAGAAATATACTCCACAAAAACAATACATATTTTTTGTCAGACACTGAAAGAAAATAACATTTAGTAATTTGGTTGAATCCACCACTTTTTGCCACTTCCTTCTAACCAAATAATATATTTCAAATTTGACAGCTCTCTATATTGTGATCTTAACCACCTTCCAAAATCTGTGGGCATATAATTTAAGTGAAGTCTGACTCAGAAGTTTTTTTCCTCTGATAAATGTTTTGTACCTTTGGGTAAGGGAAGTTCTAAAGGTATGACATTTGTGAAGAAAAATGTGAAAATAGCTATTAAAAATCATTCTTCATGCAACTATGTTTAAAAAAATCTGTTGTTAAGCTACCACATGGGTAGCATTTAAAAAGAGATGCCATATTTTTGGAAACAGAGAGGAATTGGCAAACCTCATAGAGATAGTGCTTTTGTTTTCTGTCGTGTGACTGGCTCTAAATGGATAGTACTATTATAGAAACATCCTCCTGTAGATTTAAAATGTTGCAGAAATACCAGATGGTAACAGGAGCTGATTTTTATCTTTAAAGAAAAAAAACTTGTTGTTATTTAATTCAAATGTGAAACCATTAAAATATAGTCCAGCTTTTGGGAGCTTGGGATTTTGTCTATGTGTATGTTTTATGAATCCATAAAACAGCCTGTGCTTTTCCTTTGAGTATTATGGTGCATGTTTGTGATTACTGAGCTTATTTACTTTCTCATCAATGTGCTTATGGTTTCCAAGGTGGGGCTATTAGCAATTTGTTAGGAGCTAACAGCAGGTAAATGTAAAGAGCCACATGGTTCTGCATTTACTTGGAACAGTTGCTCTAGAGAGGAAAAATGCAAGGCTTGAAGAACTCACAAGAAGTAATATTTTGTAAGTCTAGAAGTGCTAGAGATTGCTTTGTTATCGAACTTCTGTGGGGTTCCTCACCAGCTGTGTGATTTTCTCCCCTCCAGCCTTACCTGTTCAGAGGCAGCAATGTTGTGGTTATCTGGTGACTATGTTGTGATTGCTCTTTTTTTGCCACAGGAATTTGTGAGAAGTGGTTTGTCTCCTGTTTCCAAGTGTCAAAAACTGGTTGGTTGGGGGTGGGAGCTTCCAGGGCTGAAGGTGAAGCCTTAACCCTGTTTTATTTTGGTTTTTTTCCTATGTTTTTTTTCCTTCCTGGGTGTACTGTTTCCCTCTCTATTAGCAGAAAATGTTATGGGATATAGGACAAATGAGTTGTTGCCAAATTTCATAACTTGCAGTCTGGACTAGATTCAGCTGACTCCTAGCTGATGTCAATTCTGACTCTAGAGTCTGTCGTAAACAAAAATTGCACAAAATCTGGACTCACACTTTCAGTGTTCATGAAGTTCTGTTGTAGCCTGAACTGAAGAGGGGTTTACAGCTTTATAACCTGATTAGAGTCTGCAGTATGTTCAAGTAGTGTGTTGGTGGATATTACTGACAGTATCTGGTATGAGTTCTATGGATGCAGTAAGTTAAGGCACAAATGTACAAATCACTTGTTCAGGCCCATTTAAAATGTCACAGGGAAAAAAAAGAATAAAATTCAGAAACAGAGAGTTCCCATCTTTTATCAAATAAGCTGAATTATCTGTGATTAGGGAAGAAAGACTACCCTCAAACCAGATATTTTTTCTGGACTGCTTAAGCATAATTTGTGCATTCTTTAATAAAACTGTAAGATGTTAATTTTGTATGCTTTCATGTCTTGAGATTCCAGTAAAAACAGTAAAGGTGAATACTGAGTATAGGGTGAAGAGTTTGACTGAAGCTTGCTATTGAGGCTTAATTTAGGACATTCTGTTTGCTGCCTTTTCATAAAGTCTTTCTCTTCTCTTTTTAGCTGAAAATCTTCCTTTGTTAACCTCAACTAGATACTAATAAAAATAAAGTGTGGCTTAGATATATACACCCCATGATAATTCAGACAGAGGTGTGCCTGCAGTGAGACATAGATGCCATCAGCAAGCACAGATCTGATTTCATTTTTGACAGAACATGAATCTCTCTAATCAACAATAGCCTTGAATCCACTGTGGTTTGGGGCTTAATTAGATGATTGTTAATTGCCTAATGCGTTAAGGAAAAGTTTGTGCTACATAAGAGAATCTTCTGTTGCTGATTTCAAAATCCGTGAGTAATCTTCAAGATTAGCAGCGGGACCACGGCTGACTCAGCTCTATGTAGTGTCTGTAAACACATTAGCAAAGCTAGAAGCTGATGAATTATTCTGGTGAGAACTCAGGGGGAAAGTGATTTCCTCTGTTGTTAGTCAAGACAGAGCAATAAATGTGGCCTTACTTTGATTTGGTGTTCCTGGTATACCTGCAGGTTTTCACTGTCCTCTATCATCTCCTTCAACATCTGCTCTGTGCTTGGCCTGCCAGCTGTCAGCTAGAAAACATGTAGGCTCTGGCTCTTGTTAAACCTCAGAGTAGGTACAAAGCACTGGATACTTTGTAAGCCAGAAGGAGCTAAAATCAAAGGTACATTAAGGCTATGGGAAATCCAGGAGATGTGGCAGAAGCTTGTATTGACCAGGAACCTGGATAGAGGAAGGGATAAATTAGAGGAGCAGAGCCACTGGTGCAAGTAGAAAATGGTTCTTAAGGCACCTCTGGATGGAGACTGGTGATGGGTAAGCATTTCCATGGTGATAAGACCATGTATTAAAGAGGGAAATTTGCTTTTTAAAATTCCTTTTCTCATTTTGGAGGCAGAGATGCATAAGGTTTTCCATAAATGAGAGGTGGGAAATAAACGAGCTGGGATCAAAAAGCTGTTGCCTTATGTAATGCTTGACCTTTTTACTTTGTTCCTAAGTAAGTTGTGGTTATAGTCTGACTTACAGAAGAAAAAACTGTTTGAAACATAAAATAGAAGAATTCTGGTTTACAGAAATGTCAAAAATTAATATTTGATGATCTCAAAACATGTTTTTCAATGTTTTTATTATTTTACTTGAATTAAATACTTTTACAAAGTACATCAGCTTTCATGGGTGCATTTTCCATTTTAAAAATACTTTGAGTTGAAAATAGATTGCTTTTCCTAAGATCCCTGAGTGTGTTGGAATGTGGTCTACATGTGAAAGACCATGTGTGTTCTTTTGCTACAGAGCTCAGAACAAAACACCATTATGTTATTTTCAAATCCAGAGGATCACAGAGGGTAATGTTCAAATTGGAATACTTGAAATCAGCTTGTGCTTAGATCAGCTTATTTATGTACTGAGCTGAAAATTAATTGTTGTAGGTTTTGTGCCGGTATTGGACAGTATGGCCTGTTGCTGACCTTGCAGAGCTGGTAAATGGAATGTTTTTATTTTTCTGGAGAATGGTATGTATAGCCTACTGAGCTCATATGAAGGAAGCAATGCTTTGCATCTCCATAGTAATTTTTAATAGTACTTAACTGCTCGTGTAAACAATTTTGTTCTTTCTTCTGCTGTAATTTCTTCTCAGCACACATCAATGGAAAACTATAATTTAAGAGTTCCCACTTCAGAAGATACGAATTTTCGAAATGTTTGGTGTTCTGTCAAATACGGAACAGTCTCACCATGAAGAGTTTTACAGCTAACATAGCTACAGCTGCAATTCACCATTCAATCCACTCAATATCAGAAACTACAAATCTAAATTCAAGAGTTCCCACAGGCTCCTGTGAGACCAGAACTTCACTATCTTGTACTCACCTACTTCTCACTAACGCTCCTGTAGACAACCCACTACTTGAGCAAATAAGTTCTTGCTTGTTTATCAGTGTGGACTGTGATACAACGTGGTTTTTTCAGTGCTTCCCCCTTCTATGCTGAAGCATGGATTGCTGCAAACCATAATCTGGGTTTTCTAGCTTTCTAAATGTGCCTTGCTTGAAATCTATATGAAGAAATGATTTTTCCTTGTGCTCACCAGTCTGTAACAAATGCAACCTTGGCTTAAAGCATTAAGTTGATTGTGCTCTCAGCAGCTGTTTCATCTGAACTGCACTTTCCCAGAGGTCACTCTCAGGTTCATTCTATCACCTGTGAGACAGAGAGAAGTTCAAGCAATGCAGCAGTTCAAATGTCAAAGCATGCTCTGGCAAGGCAATTGTAACTGATTATTTGCAGAGTTCATAATCGCACTGTGGCCAGCAGTGGAAAAAAAGCTACTGAGATTAATAGTTTCCTCCAAACTATTCAAGATAAACAATTCCAGTGTCTCTGGGAAACAGTGCCCCGTGGCTGTTTCAATAAACTTTCAAAACAATGGCCCAAGTCTATTTTACCAGAAAGTCCTCAATTTTACTGCCAATTGAGAAAAATCCAATAATATCAGGAAAAAGCACCCTTGAGATTAACTGATGGCTGACAAAGCTGTTAGAGTCTATTTAGAGTACAGACACCTGGTCTATTTTGGTTTTTATATGCAAAGCACTAAAAGCATAGCTAACAGATTAAGGTGCTCAGCATCTTGGCAAGGCAGACCCATTAGGAGTGTGCAAAATCACTAATGGCTTACTTTGAATCAGTAATTTTTATGGTAAAATTACTTTTTTCAGTCAACATTATCTAGATGTGTATTCTATTGGTTGCAAAGTATGGGACTTGAAGAGAAGATCTTGTTAGTCACAAAACTTGATTGTCCAAAAAAGTTTAAAAATACTCCAGCTGTAATAGATGAATCAAAAGACAAAAAGGGGATGAGCAACAGGGCTGATCAATGCAGTCGTGCAGCAAAATTAATACCACATAAAGAAAATTCATACTCCAGACCTGTGAGTACGACAGCACTGCTCTGTTTCCTCGCCAGATTCTTAAACCTTAGTTGTGCACTGCCCATGAAAGTCATTCCAGTATTTCTAATTCTAGAACTGCTTTATATAGATTCTAATGGTATAAGCAGGACTAGCAGAGGCCACTTAAGGAGCAGACTATGTTCCTCAGCTGCTCTAAACTAAAATACCAATTTCCATTGTTGGGTGGCTAAGAGCAGCATGAGCTGTGGACCTCGTGCAAATGCAGTGGGTTCTCTTGTGGAAGATTTGACCCCATCAGCAACTGGAAGGATATTGACTGTCACTCTGCTAGTGGCTAAAAAGATGTCTAACTTGCCTTCCTTTACTGGTTCAACTCCTTCTTGAATTTAAATAGCTGTTCTCTTCCTAGCTGCACTGTAGAGCAACAAAATAGTTGTGATGTCAAATTTGAAGACTAGCTGAAGTGGTGTTTTTATAGTGGTGCACTTTTGTATTTGTAAACTCAGCAGAACATATTAAACAGACAGCTGTAGTCCAAAATTCCATATACTCTACTTCAGTCACATCCTGGAAAAGTTGTTTGTTAATTGTCATAGAATGACAAGCAGTGACATATTTCACTAGACCAGGTTGTTCAGATCCCCATCAAAACTGTCCTCAAACACCTCCAGGGATTCGGGATCCAAAACTTCCCTGGACAATCTGTTACAGGGTCTTACTACCCTCACAGTGAAGAATTTCTTCCTAATATCTTTTCTAAATCTACCAACTCTCGGTTTAAAGTCATTCCTGCTCTTGAATTACCACTACATGCTCTTGTAGTAAGTTCCAAATCAGTTAATAACGTCATGAACCTTCATCCCTTCAGCTATGTGCTACAGGTGACAGAATATTGGGGGGGGAAGGGATTGTTGTTTTGTTTGTTTGCTTTGTTTTGTTTTGTGTTTTTTTAATGCTTTCTGACACGTACCAGCTGAGGCATCTTAGAAGTTATAAGCCATTCAGAGTCTTAAGGGAAATCGTTCAAAAGAAAATTGGTATTTTAATCTTATGCTTCTTACAAAATAGTGAATGTTTGTTTAAGATTCCTCACAGAAATTTTAGCAAATAAATATCTGAAATGCTCCACAAATAAGAGCAAAGATAACAGGATTTCAGTTGCATGTAGGCAAATTATTTTTGTGTATGTAATAACTGCCTAAACAAATAGGCACTTGAGCATGCAAGTGATAGTTATGTATGGTAATGTCTTGTTATCAACCAAACCATATATCTTGCATGAGTAAGAGCTTTTTGTGTGGGAGCATATTTGCATAACCTCTGCAAAGGGCCTTTCCTCAGTCTTCTCTCAACTCATGGGAAAATATTGATTCATTTCATGTTATTGGGTGCTTGCTGCTCTCTGCGGCTTTTGCCCATCTGATTCAATTCACCTATTTTTGGTAATGAAGTTCCCATTTTTTAGCACTTTCTGTAGCAGCCTTTCTAAAGAAGTTTTTTTTTTCAGTTTTTATTAGGAAGTAGAGAAAAGGCAAAAGGAAGAATCAGAGATGCAGGCTCTACACAGCACTGAGGAGTCCGTGTGAGGGCCTTCTGTCTCCACTCAGGACAGCATTACCCTCCTGGGTCTACATTTATCTTGCAGTCCTGCTTTAATAAATGCTCTTCTCCAGCCTACTATTGGTTGTGAGCAATGAAAGCTTCAATGTATATTTTGCTTGAAGAGCTCTTGCTGTAGCATTCCATTACACATGGACTGCCCAGATGCTCTGGAATAATACTAGTCCATGGAATGCATCCCTTGCACACAATAAACTACAAGTTCTTAGTCATGAAATAAGTCAAGTTGATCTGTACTGAAGTTCTCTCGTTTGAAGAAAAAACTTTATTAATGTTAACTTTAATGCTTCTTGACACATAGTTTCAAAGGAAATCAAATCAAGTAACAAGTCCTCAAATAAGTCATAAAATGTACAGAGCAGGAGAAAAGTGGGGAGTGGGCAGGTATGGTGCCCACATGCTCCATAAAGGAGCAGGTGATTCTCCTGTTGCATAAAGGAACATCTGATGGTAAGCAGTAGGTGCTAATTCAACTTGCTTTTAAGCCTTTTCTTTCAGAATAGGCCAAACCTACTTCAGTCGAAGAGTATAATTAACTGAGTTACGTTGTTGTACTTCTGCTCTGTGGAGAAGGGCCTGGGAGTCCTGTTGAACAAGAAGCTGTCCGTGGTCCAGCAGCACCCTTGTGGCCAAGGAGGTCAGTGGTATCCTGCTGTTCAGTAGGAAAAGCATTGACAACATGTCAAGGAAGGTGATCTTTGCCCCCTACTCAGCCCTAGTCTGACCACACCTGGAGTGCTGTGGTTCTGGGCTCCTCAGTAGAAAGGGGACATTGAGCTCCTGGGGCAGGTTGAGCAGTGGGCAGCAAAGATGATTAAGGGACAGGAGCCTTTCTCTTATGAGGAAAGGCTGAGGGAACTGAGTGTGTTCAGCCTTGACAAGAGACAGCTGAGACCTCATCCATGTCTATCAGTGTCTGAAGGGAGGGTGTCAAGAGGATGGACCAGGCCCTTCTCTGGTGCCAGGCAAGAGGACAAGAGGCAACAGGCAGAAACTGATGCACAGGAAGTTCCACCTGAACATGAGGAAGAACTTCTTTACTGTGCAGATGACCACGCACTGGAATGGGGTGGCCAGAAATGTTGTGGAGTCTCCCTCACTGGAGATACTCAGGAACCACCTGTGCGCAATCCTGTGCCTTGTGTTCTAGGATGACCCTGTTAGAGCAGAGAGATTGAACCATGTGCCCACTGTGGTCACTTCCAGCCTTACCCATTCCATGATCCTGTGGTTCTGTGATCAGTAATGAACTCTTCTGTCCTTAAAGAAAAATCTGCTGTAGCTGGAAAACTGCATCTCACATTAAATTTTTACAGATTAATGAAGCATCTGGCTTTAGACTCAAGCCAGGTAGGTCCTGAAACTGTTCAGTAGTGTCTGTTGCTAGTTGCCTGTATAGATTTATCTCCCTCTCCTTGCCTCTCTCTCTTCTTAGTGATATTTGTGCCTTTCCTCACGTGTTAAATCCTGTGCTTGTAAGCTTTCTAAGATAGCTCTGAGTCCTGTGTGCTTTCTGGTGATGTATTGCTCTGTTCTCACAACACTTCCTGTGATTCAGCATAACTTCTAAGAAGAGAGCATTACAAAGCATGAGCATTTACCCAGAAACTCTGCTTGAGTTTTAATGCTTTGAGACCTATCTTGAGTTGCAATGTTTCTGTAGAAGTTGAGCTGAAGGAAATGAGTAAGTATAAAAGGGATGCTTCTATCTTGCAGAGGAATTCTCTTTAATTTGAATGTTGACTGTGGCTTGGTGCCAGTACCTTGAGCTGTTTTGCACTGCAATGAAGTATAAAAGAGGACCTCAGCTGTATGAAATTGCTCTGGCCTCTTCCACTGCATCATTCTAGGAAAAGTGAATTTGGAGGGAAGCTAGTTAGTACAAAGACACATGGAGGCAGTCTTCTGTCACGTCTTAGAGCATTTCAAGGTGTGCTGCTCCAAGAAAGGGAGCAGCTGTTCTCACTGCAGAAACCATTTCCTTCCAGAAGACATCTGCAGAGAAAAGTAGTGCAGGCCTATGAGCCTGTCTCTGTTTCAATGTTTCATCTTCCCAGGTGCTTCACAGTACAGCCAACAGAGAGAATTGCCTCAGAATAAAGACAATCTTACAATGCTTATTATTTTATCCAGAGAAACCTCCTGGTGATAAGCATGTTGGATGTGCGTAACAGGAGCAGTTAATCTTTATGTTCTCAGGAATATTTTCAGAGCATTCTGAGAGCATTTATCTTAAAGAACTGCTACATCAAATTGTTATGTAATGCCTACAAACATAATTGACAGCTATATTTTAATGAGGAATCTCTTAACATCATGTTTCAAAATAAGTGTAGTAATCATTACATAACAGTTTTCCGCTTCACATAGCCTCTAAGAAGCTTGATCAAAAAGCTACTCCATGTAACTGCCAACAACTTGGCATTTGTAGGAGATTCAGGCTTAATTCTGTACCTGAAGGGCATTGGTGACTTGAATCAGTCCTAGGTAAGTAAACCAATTTCTGGGCTATTTAGGAGGTTCTTGGAAAATTAGTTTTGGGGGCCTGACACTGAGGAGTATCTGAGGTTACTTGGGATGGGAGAGAGGAGGAACACCCTGAAAGGAGCTCCTGTTGGTTCTGAAGCAGGATAACTTCCAGATACCTGTCTGTCTTTGACAGGACAAGTTTTTCTGTTGCCTGATTTATCTAATGATTCTAAACTGCTGGGATCTCTGTAGTGCAATTTTTGTCCATTTACAATGGTAAGAAACCTACCAGTAGAGTTGGTAGAAGATTTTTTATGTGAAGACTTGGAGTAAGTATAAATCTTCTTTGACTTTGAGATACTATTTCTGACAGCTTCTCAGAGAAGTGAATGAATATATTCCTGCAGTGGTCTCATACTATTTATCTTAGGAAGCCTGAGTTAGTAATTTTGAACCATGTAGCCTTTGCTCTATCCGTCCAAATTCTGTGCAGCTCTAGGGAACACAAAAATAAAGGCCTTTCTCTGGTGCCAAGATGTAAAAGTAGCTAACCGGAAAGCTGAAATAGCATGGATTTAATGGAGAGAAATATCTGAATTGAACGTGTTCATATTTTAGACACTTCATTTGACTTGTTACTGTGCCTTATTTTAAACATGCTTCCTAAGTGATGTTTATATCTGCCCCTGAGGTTATTCAGCCTCAAGTGAATAACACAAGCAGCACAGAAAGTTTTAAGGATCATTTTTAACCTTCATATTAATGTTTCATTGCTGCCCGATGAAGCCTCCATACAGTGGAAAACATTTGCTTCTGACAATTCAAGATCAAATCCTAAATTGTTATAGCAGGCCTGGAATCAATGCACAACTGGAATGTGAACATCACAGAAATGTATATGCTGAAATGCCTGGAGAGGGCAGAGGGAGCCAGGAGGCTGCTGCTGGCTTCTCAGCAGCCCACTTTGCATCCAGGCATGCCAGGAACCTGAGGGCTGCTCTCTGAATTTTCTGCTTGAAAATGCATGAGGACTTGAGTCTAGAATTCCTCTCTCTCTCCCAGACACTTTGCTTTAATGCATCACACAAATATCACTTGAATACTGGAGATTGGCACTTCATATTTTGCATCCTAGTAAAGTGAATTGTTCCTGTGTTTGATTTCATTTCCTTGACTCCTAACCTCCAAGCAGAACAAGAAAAAGTTAATAGTGTTGACTATGTAGACAGAAAATGATGATTTATGTCGGTGGAGAAAGTCTTGAAATGAGCCACTCTTCTGACAGAAAACAAGAAAACACTTTTCAAAAAAGCTCAGTTCAGTAGTTTAAGAAGTATTTACATATACTGCATCAAAATAAGTTTGTACAGTGGTCAAATATATCTTGAATATTAGGTTCTTAATTTCCTTGGATGTTCATTGAGTTGAACTATCCCAAACAAACTTGTAATAACTTCCCCACTGGAATATAATTTCCTTCTGCTGTTTTACATTCTTTGTTTCATTTTGCAAAAAAAACATCTATCTGGAGAGTGGGTGGAGGCAGACTGCAATGAATCTTCTAATATTTTGGCCAGTGATACATCTGCTGTGGATATAATTTGAGTACACTGGAATTTAGAATTATGTCTATACTGGAATGGAATTATTTCTTTTCCTTGACATCAAAACTTGCACTGTGTGATAAAATATAGAGTATAACTGAGCTGGCTTTCTGGATTTTATCTTCTTTGTCCTCCAGTACCTAGTTTCATTTGAAACACAATTCTACTACTGATAACTGACTGCAAGAAAAACCTCCCACTTAGGCCTTTGTGAAGTGAGACATCAGCTTTTATTTAAAGTTCAGCTGAGGAGAAAAGCTACTTTTTAGTGGAAACTGAAGGTAGTGTCTGATTTTTCCTTGCTGTTAATAGCACCACAAAGTGTTAGTCTGGTCTTTATATAGCAAAGTTTTGAATTTTCCAGTAGCTGACAGATGATGCTTTCACCACTTCTTCAATGCTGGAGCAAATTACATGCAATTCATCTGTAAAGTAAAATCAAGGTCAATAACACAGACTAACTTGGTTCAGTGTGCAACTGATTAGAGTTTTATGCCTGTTCTATCTGAAAATGGTTAAATAGAAAATCTCATTAACAAAGCACTGGGGGAAAATTCTAGATTTATCACTCTTAAAGCTGAGATGTCATCAGGTCCACAGAGGCAGCAGCCCATGCTAACACATGATGTGAGGGACCCCACCATGCTTTTATCTTCTTTCTCTTATTAATAAAACATCTATGTATGTTTTCTCCATATTCAGGCTGCCTGAAAACAGTCCCCCTTGGATCTTGGCCTGTCTTGTGAAATATTGTCTTGTGGTGGTTCTGCAAACACAGGTGCTGTGAACAGTTATCCAAGTGAATATGGGTGCTGTGAACAGTTATCCAATGGTTTAGCAGGTACCATTGCCTGAAATCTGACTCATTCACTACCAGTGCCATAATCTCTTGCCCATGGTGCACTTTTCCTTTCCATATTTAAAATGCAATAATTGTATTATGGGTATTGTTTCCAAAGTTAAGTGGTTTAATTTAGTTATTTTCTCACTAGCTCTGGATCGGGACCTTGCTGCAGTACTGACTCTGCTATACTTCATTTAATTATATTTAATGCAATCTCTTTGTTTCCCTAGAGGCTAAATAAACCTGCAGCCAAAGGCTCAAAATGAGAACAGAGGGCTGCTTTCAGGCAGGTCTAGAAGAACTAGAGGAACTAGAACTAGCATGCATTGCATCTACTGTTTAGTTCCCTATCTCTCCATAGAACTGCATGACCCCCTAACCTGGCAGCAGGTTCATATGAAAAAAACATAAAACAGCTCTTTCCCTCTGGACAGCTAATAAACTGGTTTTGTGTGTGTTTTGGGTTTCTTACTTTCCTTTATGTCTGGTCTTTCTACACTGAAATGCTTTTTTAGCTGAAGACTCAAGTTTTGTTTGGAACATCTGGGAAGGAGATGTGGTACTAAGCACCTCCACAGAACATGGGGCTATTCAGTTAAATCTCATTTCCACATTAATGTGCTGTAATTGTTAGTTTTCTGACATTAATTACCGGAAGAGTCAAATTTATCTGTTTTTCTTTCCATTTTCCAGCATAAGTTGAATTCTGCCTTTCCAATGAGTTCCTATGTTTACCACCATTACTGTGGCTCCATTTCCCATACAAAAAAAAAAAAAAAAAAAAGGTCTTTTTCATGCCCTGGGAGATATCTTGCTGTTTCCTAGGATACTTTTCACAGAAGCTCAGAGATGCCTCTTTCTGCAAAAGTAGTATTGCTGATTGCCCACAGGTGGGGGGAAAAGGGCAGAGAGCAGCTGGTTTGAGCTGAAGACCTAGGGAAAACAGTGTGAGGAGCAAAACTGCAGAATCTGATGCTGTGGAAATTTTATGCCCATTTCTCTTTCAATATCTGCTTTTTAAAGCATCGCCAGGTCCTATTTGCCTATTTTATTGCACAGACACAGACATGTGCTACAATGAAAGAGTCCTAAATGGCAAAGAATGTGTTCAAGTTTCGCTGCTGGGCATGTTGCAGCAGGAGATCACTGTGAATGAAGCTCCTCAGGAACAAAACAATTATGAAGAGTGAACAAAATTAGCATTTCCTCAGAACCATGAGGCCTCTACTAGCAGAAGAGATGTGAAGGCTAACTGGGGGTGTGACTGGAGGTAAAGAGAGAATACAGATTCGCTGTTCCTGGTGGACCAGATGCTCAGAGAAGGGTTGAGTTCCCTCTGATTTGAGGAGTAGGTGGCTTCCTATTACATCTCACAAGTCACTGTCCTCTATTTTCACAGGTGGCTTTCATTCAGTATAAAAGCCAACACAGGATTAGGTGAGAATCTGGTTAAAACCTCATTTCATACAGAAGAATTACATATTCCTCTGGATGTTTCTGTAGTGGTTCCAGGATCTGTTGCCTAAGCTTCAATTAGCATAGCCTTGTAATAGTACATTTAACCCAGAAATACCAAGGGTTTAATAAAATTAGCTCTATGGTTGTGTTGTGATATACTCTAGGGATTTGTAATTATAGCTGATTAAGAACATTCCAATGAAATTATTTTCTATTGGATTATGCATATTCTGCACCATTATGATGTTTCCTTTTACTTTTCCCCAGGAGCCCAGGGAGGCTTCAGGGAGGAGGCTGCTATATGGTTTAGAGCCAGCCTTAGCATTCAAGACACAGCCCTTCCCCAAAGCAAAAAGTCTAAAGTGGCAGCCCAAGAGGATTTGAACAAGGCTGCCAAGGCTGCAAGTGTTCTTGGCTATATGGAAGGAAACTGAAGGCAGCCTCTAGGAAAGAGAGGTCGCTGTCATTTTGAATGGCTGAAATTAATCTTTTCAAGCCTCGTTCTGTAATGACGGTTTGCAACAGTCTTTCTGATGAAAAAAACTTATTTTTTCTTCTGGAATCTCAGACTTGCTTATTCCAGTCAATTCTACTCTTTTCCTAATACACAGAGGAGTGGAGGCATTATCAGTGTCTTTAGCTTTTGTAAAATCTCCCAGGAAACATAGGAAATAGCCAGCAATAAAGGCCAGCAGCTATTATTACTGCTTTCTGGTATGATAGGCGTACAACCCCTGACACTGTCACTTTAAAAGGCTACCTACCTTTTGCTATGGGCTTAGAAAACTTCTTTTAATGAATGGATAAGATTAGTCAGTAATGATTCTTGAACTGGTTTGCCTTGGACTAACAAATCACTGACTCTTTTCTACTGGGCTTTCTAGTAGGAATGAGGACTTCTAATTTGCTAAGAGGTGGCTTAGAAATACAAGTCTGAGTGTCTGGAATCTTACCATGCTCCTTCTTCAAAGGGACATTGTGTAATCCTTGCTTTCTTCAGCTTCAATGGGGTCATTCCTGACCTTACATCAGCTCTTAGGGTACACTGTGCTACTCTGCTGTCACTGAGTACTAATTGCGGCAAATAACCCCACAAATTTCTGCTAGAAGCAGAGAACATTCATGCATTTAAAAGTCACTGTACTTGGATGCACTTTAATTATGCTCTATATTTGCATTTTTCAGCATCAGCCTGTCACTAATATCTCAGTCTATAAATGTTAATCATCATATTTTTTTGAGACCAGTGGGAAGCCAAAGTTACAGCTGACTCTATTCAGGTGTCTGGAACCAGGTCCAATAATTAAAAAGAATCAGAGAAGCAAACTCTACTTACAGACATCAATGCAAAATAAATATAAAATATGAAAGAATTATGACTTTGAGAACTGCTGCTTTTAAAACTAGCTAGGGAAGCATAACCTAGTGCTCAAGTGATAAGGTAATATCATTGAGGTAATAATTAGTGAATATATTGCATGCTATATGGCTGAGCTGAAGTCAGAATGTGGAATTTTTTTTTTAATCCTACTTTTGGAAAGAGAAATTGCCTAAAAGAAGTCTTTAAAACAAGGAACATATTTTCTTTAATTCATTTTTAACTTAGGAACCAAGATGTTTGTGACTGAATCTTCTCTCTCACTGTCTTTAAAGAAAATATTTTTATGCCATCATGAGAAAACTTCCACTGTCTTTTATCTGAGAGAAGATTTAAAAAAAACAGTAAAAGTTTAAAAAATGTGGAAAGTATTACATAGGTGTACAGAGGCAACAGTCAAAGTCATCCCAGTATAGCAACAATGCTTAAAAATATGCTGAATTTTAAGCAGTAACTTAATTGGGTCAGGATAAAAACTGGTGTGTGGAGTGAGTTTGGAACGTACAAAGGAATTCCTAACCTCATACTGTGTGTACTGTAAGACAAAGTCACAGTACAATTCTCAAAAAAAAAAAAAAAAGACATGGGAAAAGAAACACTGTCAGAACTCTCTGCTTTGAGAGTTACATGGCACAAAATGTTAGAAATCCTTCACCAGTAGAGATTTGGAATACACATTTGTTTCAGCTTTTCACAAAACTCTGGCAACTGCTCGAGCAGGTGCAGTGGAAGCAAAGCAGGGTGAGTAAAACCAATCATAAAGGCAAAGCCTGCCTAATAATATAAATAATTTAAAAGGTGGTAGATCATTATGTATTTAGGAAATAGGTTTTCTTTTTAAAATATACTTTGCAATAATGACTGCAGCATTGCTACAGGAATATATTAACATTAGACTGATGATTAAATGCAAAATTAACTTGAAAAAATTTTGGCTGTTAGAGAGCAAGATACATAGAGGATGGAGCAGGAGATTGCCAGAATGACATTCACAGTCATCTTAAATGAGAGTTTATGCAAAGAAAACCTATACAATATAACAAGGTAAATTGCAGTTTATTAACTGACAAGCTTCAGCAAGAATTTTTTGAATAAAAGTTTATTCAGCTTAGATGTTTGGAAGACATCTCTTTTTCAGGCCTTTGGTATTTTCAATGTGCAGAACTGCACAGCAGTCATGGGTTTGATCTTACAGCTGAAAGCACCTCCTTTTCTAATTTGCTTTTAACATTTCTAACAGCTGTTAGTACCATTCAAGGGTTTTCTCTGCTTCTTGAGACACTGAGATCAGAATTTCCACCCTGTCTTGTCTTTGGGGGATTTTTTATTATGAAAGGCAATCAGAGTATTTAGAATACCTTCCAGGGAGAAAATCTGGATGTTTATGAGAACTCAGATGGAGCTGAGGATGTCCACTCAGCAAATAATGTAAGTGTGCATGGCTGTAGAGAAAGGGAAGACACACGGGTTTGGAGCAAACACTGTTGTGTTAAGCACAGATTAGCCGCCGAGTTTCTTGAGCTCTGAAACTAGGAGTGGCTTTCATCTTGCTTAACTTCAGATATAACACTTTCCATCTAAGCTAATCATGCTAAGCTCAGTTTATAGTCAAGAAAGACAACTAGATAAACTCTTTTAGCACCTACTATGAGATGAGAAAAGTTGAGCCTGACACTCTAGTGAGGAGATTGGACTCTCTACTCCCTTGCTGGTGTCTTTTGGGCTCAAGTTAATGTAGTCCAATGAATTACTGGCTCATTTTGCTACCAAGTACAATTAAGCCCACCCTCATGGCCAAGTTAAAGCTCTAATTCATGAGACATTGAAATAGCCAACTGTCCTGCCTCAGGCTGATGTCCTCTGTCATCATTCTGTAAGATTATGCCTGAAAAGCCTGATGTCTAAAGGACAGGATATTAGCAAAATATCCCACCCTGCTGTGAGAGGTGTGATGAGGGAGATCTCCCTGGTGTGTGCTGTGAGACTGATGAGCTGCACACAAATAGCACTCTGCCAGCTTTCTGAGGCATACCCACAGATCATGGCCTGAGCACATCAATAGGATGTCAGGAGATTCATTGGACCAAGAATGAAGGCTCTGACAACTGTCAAATGTATATTATAAGTGTATTTCTATGCTCTTGACTGAAATATTTAAGCTCTGAAATACTCTCTTCCACTTTCCCTAAGACATCTTGGGCAGCTTTGTCATATGTCAATTATTATTTAATTCAATTTTATTTTACTTTGCAGCCTATGGATGCCTTAGCCTTGTGTAATGTTGTTGGTGTATTGTTATGACTACTTTGCCTTCACTTGTATCTGATAAGAGCTGCTATTCTGTTTACTTTTCATTGGGAGGACAGTTTCCTCTTGTTATACAAGTGTTGGGCATTTGATGAGACAATTAAGAAAGCTTGTAACAGAACATAATGAGAGGCATGATGGTCTTTAAGTTGTCTGCCACTCTTGGTATTATTAATTATGTCAATAGTATGTCACTTTTGGTGTTTAAAGTTATGTAAATTTAAAGCTATGTTATATTATAAGGTCACAGCAGAAAACTGTAACTTTCAGCCATAGGACTAATCAGCCTTAACTCCTTGCAATAATAGCACATCTTTTACACATGGAAAAATGTCTGACAGATTTGTTCTTGTTTAAGATTGAATGGTGTTCCCAGGCAATTTATGGCCATTTGTTGGCCATATCTGTTAAGCCCAGATAGAAATCAGGCACCACACAGTTCAATAATTAAAATACAGTAACAATTGTAAATTTTTGTAATGATGATAATGAAAAAGGAAAAAACAAGTGATGCACAATGAATTCGCTCACCATCCACTGACAGATGCCAGACACCCCTTCCCAAATCGAGATCAGCTGCCCTTCCAGGCAACTCCTCCCAGTTTATATACCAGGCATGACTTTCTATGCTGTGGAATATCCCTTTGGTCAGCTTGGGTCACCTGTCCAGGTATGGTCCCTCCCAGTTTCTTTTGCCCACCTCCTCACAGGCAGAGCACAAGACAAAAAAAAGTCCTCGACTTACAATAAACGTGACAGCAAAAAGCCAAAACATTAACGTGTTAGCTACACCATCCTCATTCTAAATCCAAAACACAGCGCTATAACAGCTACTGAGAGGAAAGTAACTCTACCCTTGCTGAAATCAGGACACAATTACGGAGTTTTTATTTCCTTCTCTATCAAAATAAGTACATGAATAATTAGTTGAGAAGGAAAAACATTGTACCTCTGAGAAGAGACTGAAAAGGCAAACACCTTGTGAAGGCTAATTTAAGTACTGCAGGATGTGAAGACATATTGGTATGAATGCATAAAAATCTATATGGAAGGTAAAAGTAGTAATATTTTAGTTTCTTAGGGGCTAAATTTTGTTACAAAAGTGAAAAACCCGGTGAGGATTAAGGAAGAATGGGAAGACACATATGCCACTGTTGTTACTTTACATCAAAGGGCTTAAAGGATATGTAGAGGACAGCTCTTTAAAGAAAAGGCTCCAGGACACGAAAAAGAGACTATTCCATTTGGGAATAAGCTGTGAGAAGTACATGCCATACTTTATCACATTAGTATATTCTTGTATTCAGAGAGTACACATTATGGGTTATTAATAACAGTATGTTTAAGGTATGTTTCAATCAAAAGCAGGATATATTTTCAGAATTTCTATTTTCAGTCTCAGTTCTTGTTGTGCAGAAAAAAAATTCTGTTCAGGAAAACTGTTGGCAGACTTATTACAAAGGCTAGAATCAAAAAACAAAGTAAATAGGGAAGAAGTACTCTGTGTCCCCAGCCCTTCACTCTACAGCTCCTGGAGAGAACCACACACTGAGTTCTGCAAGCTCTACTTTGAAAGCAGGAGTCACAGATGAAAACTTTTCAGTTTAATCAAAGAGCTGGAAGTCAAAAGGGGCCTTGGAAATCTGGAAGCAGGTTTTAGGCTACATTGATGAATGCCTTTTGGTTCCTATTGTGTCATATTCACAACTGAATTTAGTTTGATTTCTCTTTGCAAATTCTCAGAGCACAATTTTGTATGTATTTGTCACTGTCACAGCTTGAGCTCATTATATTGCAGTCCAAGACAAGTACATCCTCTGTCTTGGAGGTCTAATTCTTCCCTTCATGGACACTTCTGGTAACTGGGGTTGCCTTGGGAAGAACCAATGGTTTTCTCCTCCATTTGCTTCCACCTCTGTTAGCCCTGATATTGGTCTGCTTGTTATGCCTCTGTTTCTCTAGAAAAAAAGTCTTGTGTATCCTACCTTCAATAGTACATTTTTCTCAAATAAACCCACACTAATTTCTAAGCTTTGCAATCTTCCACTCGCCAACACAGTGAGTATTTTGTGTTTTTGTTCTTGTTGCTTACGTCTACTACTGGAAATTTTTAAATAGCTTGTCACTAGTATCCTCTTGATTGCCTGAGATATGCTTTTTGTCTTGAGTGACTTGAAAATAGTCTCACCTTCTAGAACTGATACTACATAAGAACTCTAAATGGGGATTTCCCCAGTTGTAGCATACTGGTGTTTTCCTGACTGCTCCTACACCTGTTCTTTTTTAATTAAAAATAAAATAGTGTCCTTCTACATAATTCCTTTCACTTCAATTATTAAACCTTACGTTGAAAATTATGCAATTTCTCCATCAGGGAGTTTTCTTTATGCTGGAGCCCACGAGATGTGAATCAGTGATGTTACATTTCACACTACATTACTCAAACGAGTGAAGTGTCTGTTGTGAACAGCTCAACTTTCACAATTTTGCAGCGGCACTTTTAATGCCCAACTGGATTTTCTATTTCAGCTTTTCCAGGAAGTCTTTCTTTTCTGAAGTTATGCTGTTAGCTTTATTTTCTCTGTCATCTCATTTTAAGCTGAGTTCCCCTTTGTGCTCTGGCAGTGACTGCAGCTCTCCAGCTGTCTGCTTCTCGTTCCCTCAGTGTCCTGTGGAGAGCTTCAGGCACAGTAGTTAAGTGTTGCAGGTCAGTAACTCCTTACTACAAGAATACTGAATGTCAGATTGTTCCTCAGAGAATAAATAGAAGCTGGTCCCTAGTGCTTCAGGAGAGTTAATTTTATGGTTTCCAGTCCCTTTCCTGTTTATCTCCATTTGGGCTGAGAGGCTTCTGTTCAGAACAAGCTGAGCCAGTCGCTTACATGAGACTTTAAGGATCAGTGTTTACTTTTTTAATTTGAGAAGTGTTGTTCATTAACACAGTCCTCTGCTTGATTTTTGGTGTTTGGGTTTTTTGGGTTTTTTTCTCCCTAACAAGTGTCATGGAATCAGAGCTTATGTGTTTTTGCTGTCTCTTCAGAGTTTAATTTCAAATATCCATCTTAGTCCACAATTCCACAGTTCTCTGCATGACAGCTTTCAGAAAGGATGTTACATGAGTATACATACATAAGGATGTACATGTATTTTGTACCTCCATTATGTTGCCTTTCAACAGCAAATTACTGATATAGTGAGGATATTAGGTGTTACTCATACCTATAATACCTATTATAAGTAATTTACAGGTAATATAACAGGTAATACCTAGAGCATTTTTGATACCTGATACCTGTTGCTGAACAGTTTCAGCATGACTGCTGAAGAAAAAGATGAAAGATCAGTAGTAAAACACCTGCAGTGATGCAAGCCAGGTTTATTGGACCAGAGATGGTAGTCTTTACTAGGTGCTGAACACAGTGGGGTCATGGTTTTACAGCTCATAGGTGCTACCTCAATGTAAGGAATAAATCAACAAGTTTATTTTTTCTATGATGTTACCATTTATCAGCCTCTCATTACAGAAGGTTCACAGGGCCATTTGTGTAGGTTGTCATCGCTAATCTTTGTCTCTGTGAGATGATTCATTGTCTAGCACATTTTTGTCTTTTGTCAGTACATAAATTTTAGGAATGGGTGAAAAATTCTGCTATGAAAAAAAAGGCTAATTGTACAACAGTTCCAGAAGAGCTAGTGAAAAGCACAGATAAAGTGTCTCACAGAATTCTCAGATTATCTTCTGAAAACTTCTTTCATCCTTGGGGAAGCCCTTTACATTGCATATATAGAGCATTCTGATTCCTTAGCATGGAGCTATGTTAATTTCTCCTTGAGAAAATTTCTACTTGATTTTTTCTTGTTGTGGTCTACACCAGATTAGACAGAACAGAGAAATATTTGATAATGATATGATAGTCTTGCTGTAAGACCAGTCTGCTTCTGAAGTATTCATAGGAACAATATGATATAAACATAAACATTCAGATTCTTGAAAGAAAACCTATCCTAGAAATCTGACGAACTTCAGATTTTCGTTTGATAAGTCATAAACAGACAGCAGAAAATCTTTCCATTCCATTTCTATTCCATCTTTCTATTCCATTTAGGCAATAGCTATACTCCAGTTTATTAGAGTTAATAGTTGTATCAGAGGAAAAACTGTGCCATGCACATAGATATAAGAGGTGAATGAGGTTCAAGAGCCTCTCAGATGATTAAATTGCCTGTATATACCATTCAGAGATTTGTTACATGTTGAGGAAAATCTAGATCTATCCATCAATGGGAAAAGAACTAGAAATTATTGTGTAAAATATCTGTAGTTAGTAATCACTTGTACCCCACTCTTAATAAATATACTTTTCTTGGATATTAGTTAAAATGAAAGAAGCAAGGCTATTTTTCATACAAAGATATATAAAATGTCATGTAAAAGATGTACCTACATACACAATTTTGGGGTTGTTTTCAGCTGTATTTGGTACTCAATGTTATCTGTGAGTGGCTGACAACAGCCAAACTTAAAATGAGTTTTGTAATTTTTGTGTCTAACAGGCAATCCGCGAAGCAACTGGTGGGGCTGCAGACTCTGCCTTGAGTTCTCTGTGGGGAATTCCTTTTGTCAAGAATTCTGCTTCTCTTCTGAGCTTCATTTTCATTTCTCCTCAGTTTCCTTTGAGGTTATCAGAATGGCAGACACTCTGTTTCAGACACAAAAATGTTTCAGTAAGTGAGACAGAACAATTAAGCTGTAACTGTATGAAGGGACACCAGAGGAGCCCATCAGTCCTTTACCCTAGTGAGATAACACCAAGTAGTATTCATCATGCTGTCAGGGCAATGCGGTTCATTGGTCATTCACAAACACAAGAGATGTCAGACCAAAATCAATTACCACAAAAAATTTCTTAATATTCAAAGGTTTTAAGTGTTTTGTCAAGCTCTTATTTTCTGTGGTCTTTATGTTGTTCAGAGGTTACAATTGATAACCATACCTTATAGAATATCTTGATCTTCTCCTTACGTTGTTTCCATTTCATTTTTTCATTTACCACTAAGCTAAATCAGTGTCCCTAGGAAAGCTTCCTCCTCTCAAAACCAGGGTGTGAAGGAGAGATATATTGTCTTCCCAACCAGTTTCTTATAATCTCCTCTGATAGTTATGCAAAGATGAGTACTCTGAATATTCAAATAGAAGCAACTGGTATCTGTCTTTCCATGGAAAGACCTTATTCCTTATTGAATCAATTTTTTTTTACTTTGAAACAACCAAATATAAAAAGTATGACAGGATAATTCTAGGACCACATGAAATCCTTTAAAAATAAAAGAAATATAGTAATCAAATTTTTCTTCCTTGTTTTTTAATGCATTTTTATGAACATCATTAAGCTTCTATATCCATTGAAGATATTCTGAAGAGATCACAGCTATTTCCATGAGTACAGTAAATTTTGAGGACACTTAAAACGTCAGGTGTTCTGGAAATACTGATGTTCTATTAACTGCAAAGAATGTCATTAGTTTTCTATCTGTGATTCTTGGCAAGCTCTGCTTCCTTATTCACTCAGTGACAGAAATATCTGAGCAATTAAGCTATTAAAATAATGGAGAGGTGGTGGGAGGAAGGGAAAATAAAAACAGAAAAGAGGATAATAACTCAAAATATGTATATATGTCAAAAAATTACACAGTGCTCTCTCATAACATAATCAAGGAGATTTTCCTGCTTTTAGGAAGGGCTATCTTTTCACAGATGTTGTAATAATAAATACATTTTATTTTCACTCAAAGAAGAAACAATTTATAAATATCTTTCTTGCTCTTCTTAGTTATTTAAATATTTTTAATAGAAGACCTTTAGAAACTGCACAGTGGCCCATTATTTGCAAGATTGGTTTACCAAATGTTCCAAGATTATGGAAAGTAGTAGAACCTGGTTAATAAGGAAACCATACTACCAAAGTAGGAAGTTATCTACAGGGCTGTGGAAAGCAGTCCTTAGGAAAGGGAACTTGTGTGATGAATAGCACAGCTATGTCAGGTAACATACGTTTTGAGGTTGTCCAAAGGATCTCCAAGGTGTAGTGAAGGCAGAGCAATAGCCAGCTGCTATTTATCCCATCATGGGACCTTTAGGTCAGAGCACATTCAGAGCTCTTTCTTGCTGCCAGAGCTCTGAACTAAGAAGAATTGTGTCTGGGAAAAATTAGTTTCCTGACTACCATAAGCCTGGCTATGGCTTGTTCCCTGATGGAAGGTCTGATGGGAGCATTGGTCAGAAGCCCTTGGCTATGCCCTGTGCTCCTGTGGCATCTTTCCTAGAGCTGCTGCAGTCACAGGAGACTGGCCAGCAAAATAACAGTCTTAATACCTAAAAGATGGTGGAGTGAATTTCCAAATATTCACACAATGTCCTTTTGTCTGCTCCCTTTTAAAAATGTTCTAGGCACTTAATTATCATTGAGATCTCTACCTCTTCTGATCAAAACTGGGCAGCAAGCTCAACAAAATATTTATCTAATTTTAAAAAAGATACTACAGAATATTAAGATTCTGGCTTTTAACCCTCTACAGTAAAATAAAACAGAAGTAAATGTGGGCTATAGTCTCCAGCTCCTGCATACCTGACCACGGCACACAGTCTTATCAGCATGTTCACTGTGTATTTACTGGTCATGTGCCACTGGTGCCTGAAGGCAGTCTCACTTCACTCTAACACATGATAAAACTTCAATTTTCACTGGATGTGCCCAAACATATTTCTCCTTTTCAAGAATAAATAATTTCTTCCAAAACAGTGAGTGCAAATGTGATTATAGAAGTGCTGATACTGTCCTGAGAGTTACAAAGAGTAATAGCCTTCTCTGACAGGAGGGATTCTTTGCTGAATGCCTAGATAAATGCCAGGTTTTGGAAAGATCAGTAGCTGCACATTAATCAATATAGGTATGTACCTCACCATGGGCTTGGATTTTGTGTTCCCTTAAAATTCATTTTTCAAAACCCTTTGAATTAAGAACCTCACTTCTCTTTCTTTCTGCATCACAGGTTGCTCTTGGAGATGACATCTACGACGTTCAGATATGAGGTGCAAATAAATACCATTTGCACATACGCCTTGCCCTGTCTGTTGGGGACAGCAGGGCTGCAGCTGCTGCCGCCTGTTGTCAGCACAGTGAAGTGGCCAGTTTTGCAGAGATCAGTGGGACAAGCTGTGGCAGCAGTGGCAGATGAATTTGGGTTGGGAGCTCTGCTGTTCATTAAACCTGTGGCTGTAGCACCAGGACAGAAAGGGAACACCCAAAGGACTGGAAACAGCAAAGACTTCAGGTATAAGTAACAGCAAAATAAAGTACTAAAACTGCTGGGTTTTCTTTGATGTGTAGTTGCAGAAGAAGGACAAGAGACAATGCAGTGGAAGATAGAAGTAAAACTTTTGCCAAAAAAAGTCATTGCCATTATGAAGATCAGGCTCTTTCAACACTCTTACATGCCTGTAAAGTCAGCTGTGCACTAATTCCTATTGTTCTTCTACCACCTGTTTTTGCTCTTTTCTCCTTAATGCAATCCTTTATATATTTCTTAATCTCTTTTAGTCTAAAAGGAAAAAAATCAGAGCATGTCAATGTAATAAGAGAGGGTCTGTGTTATCACAGCATGGACAGAAAAGCATCTGTGAGAGTCTCAGGCCCTCTCAGGCAACATAGTTTTACCCCCCTTTGTTTAGATCAGGACAGACTCTTCACATCTGTTAGTCTGAAGCAGCAATTCTATTAATTTCAGTGGGGGTAGATTAGTTCTTAGCTGTGCTGAACGATCAAATACTTATCTCATTTTGCTTAGCATTCTTCTTCTTTTGTGTGTTTCACTATGTACAATCCCTCTCACAGAAAATCATGCTAATAATACTGCAACACAATTAAATTTGTCATATGCTATCTCTGGTTACCAGTGCTTAGCAATCGGTCTGAAGGATTTAGTTTGGGGATTTTTTAGGAGATAGACAGCACAAAGTCAGATACCCGAAGGAATGAAACTGCAGGTTAAAAAGCTGTTGTGAAGAAATCGTTCCTGGAAATGTTTTTGTTGAAAATACTCTCATACAAAAGTTAAGACCTAGGGACCTGATCTAGCCTGAATTGAACCCAGGATCCTGAAAGGACTTTCTGATGATATTATACAGTTGTAATTATGCACATTTCTGAACATCTGATGGCAGGAAAACCTCTGAAAACCTTTACGATTATTTAATATAAATTTTGATATACATTGTCTGAATAAGAAATTCCTTTTAATGAAAAGAATTGACTTCTAAATGACACAAACCCAAACCCTCTTCACATCAAGTTTCAAGTCAGTTCTTTCCGAAACTGCAAGAATTGAAGCATATCCATCCAAGTCAGCACCGCTTGTGTGTTCCTTTGGAAGAGGCTCCATTTAAAATTACTTTTTTAGACCAGAGTGTGTGTCATGGGTGGAGGAGCCACATTGTCCTGCCTGTTTTTTTGTGTATGTATCTGTGTTACACCACAAAACTTATCACAGAACTGAAAAACCTTAAGGCAAATTAACAGCTATCATTAAGAGCTATTATTAAAGCCTATATTAAAAGCCAAACTATAGCTGGACATATAGATGTGCCCAAAGCCCAGAAAGCCAGCAACATCCTGATCAGCACTAAAGGATACATGGCCAGCAGGTCGAGGGAGGTGATTCTGCTCCTCCACTCTGCTCTGGTGAGACCCTGCCTGCTGCACCAGCTCTGGGGTCCCAGCACAGGAAGGACTTGGACCTGTTAGAGCAAGTCCAAAGGAGAGTCACAAAGATGATCAGAAGGATGGATCACTTCTTCCATGAGGAAAGGCTGACAGGGTTGGGGTTGTTCAGTCTGGAGAAGGGAAGGCTGCAGGGTGACCTTATTGCAGGTTTTTGGTACTTAAAGTGGGCTTATAGGGAAGTGGGGGCAAACATTTTAGCAGAGCCTGTTGTGAAAGGACAAGGAGTAATGATTTTAAGCTAAAAAGGGGTAGAGTTAGACTAGATATAAAAAAATACTTTTTTACAATGGAGGTAGTGAAACACTGGAATGGGTTTCCCAGAGAGAGGGTAGATGCCTCATCCTTGAAAACATTCAAAGTCATGTTGGATGAGGCTCTGATCAAACAGATGTAATTGAAGGTGACCCAGCACATTGCAAGGGTGTTGGACTAGATGATATTTAAAGGTACCTTTCAACCTAAACTTTTTTATGGTTCTATGAAATGTCGGTGAACCACACCTACTTCTACAACAAAAACTTGATTACAGATCTGTCATCTTCTGCAAAAATTCTCACAGCTGCAATTCATTTCACTTTCGAAGGAGCTGAATGTAGTTCCCATTTGCATTATCAAAAGCCTTACTGCTTTCATGGTTCCAGCCTACCACATGCAACCAGCTATCACCATGGTGCAGTGATTGTGCAGCCAACCTGCTTCTATGGAGCAGCAGAGAGTAACACAATAATTATCCTAAATGACAAAATACCTACCTTCCTATCTCTGTGTTTAATGACATAGCATTAACTGTGGTCCCTTGTCACCCCTAAAAAGACAAACATTAGAAGTACCTGTGTTTAATAGATAATATTGACACTTCCCATAGCTTCATTAGTACTGACAAATTGTCTATGTGGTGTAACAGTGTAGAGGTACCTAATCTGCTTCTAAATGAGACATCTTAAATACTACAAGGAACATGACATTCAGTGTGATATTTGAGTAGCATACATAGCTAAGTTGACTTTAGTGCTTGTAGTAGTCAAGCTAACAGCTTATTTAGGGAATGTCTTGCAGCTCAGTGCAACAGGCAGTCAAACTTTTACTGCAGACAGAAAATGAATATTCAAAAATAATCAGCCACATATGAAAGATTTTGTAGCAGCAGGCCTTTTTAGCAGACACTGTATAAACAACTGAAAAACTCCCTAGGGAAACTGCTTAAAAAACTCCAATATCACGTCCAACAATTAAAGAATGCCCAAAGTGGCAGATGTCACATCTGTAGCATAAATCTGGTGAATTATCAGTGATGGTTCCTCTCTGCCTGATACAGACTTTATCGAATGTGAACCTGGGTTCAAGGACATATGATGGTGGCAATAGGCCACACTGCACCCACAGGGAACCACAGTCTCAGGGACGGCCAGATCCTTCCTCACGTGCCACACTATCTGGATTTGAAATAAAAACAGAGACTTTTAATTTAGTTTTGCATTTGTGGAATTACAATTCCTTTTTACTCTGTAGCTTTCTGCTATTCCATTTGTCCTCTTTTTTCTAGTATCCCTAGCTTCTAAATTTAAAGCTAAAGTGAATGAACGTTAAACATAAGTTTCTCCTTGAGTTTGACCTTTTCTCACATCCCCCTCATGGAGCCACAGCATATATTATTCTTTGCATGAAGAAAAGAAATAACTTCCCATTCCACATCTCCTTGAAATGATCAGGTCACCAGGTCACCTGTGGGTTCATTTCTCTGGTAATGCAGTTGGATGCTGTAAAACAGCTTTGTTAAAGAACAATAATTTATTCATCTTTTCACATTTTGAGAATTTTGCTGTCCTTTACTCTGTCTGCTAATCCAATCACTCTCATTCAGTCACTCCTTACAATATCACCTGCAAATGTGTTTGTATGCTGCCTTTATGCCATTCTCCTTTATCACCAAATACTCACCTCCTCAGCATTCAGTTCAGCCAACAGGAATCGTGTCATATCCTCTGGCACATATTATTGGGTCTGCTGTAGCCAAGCAACATTTTTGGAAGAATACAGAAGACTCAAATTATAAAGCATTTCTGTGGTATATCTGTGTTGATACAAGGTGAATGAGGACTCAGCCTGGAAAAGCACAGTAGTCACTTAAACTGAAAAATACCTCTGCCTTCCCTCTATATTTAAAATACCTAATTTTAGCTATACTGATACATTTTGACACCAATCACAAAAGAAAATATCATTTTAGCAAAGGGAAAGAATAAAATAAATTCTCCCATGTGTCTGATATGAATGACATTAAGTTACAGAATAGCAGCACAAAAATTTGAAAAAGTACATTGCAAAGGAGATAGCTTGAGAAATTCCTTGCCATCACAGTGTTGTACTATTTTAATAAACTAATGAAAAGATTCAGCAGCTTAGCTGCAGTCCTAAGAGAGGACTGTTGTGATATGTAGCTGCCTTGTAAACCTCACGCTAAGTGATCAGGAAATGTCCTGGCCCTTAAATAATGACATGACAAGATATAGGGAATTAAACAGATACAAGACAGCCAGGCTGAGCATCCTGCATTTTCACCTGGGATCTTGGAGCAAGAATGGAAACCTTAAACAGAACGGCAATGATGCCAGCTAAAGTTTAGGTTTAACTGTTTCATCTCAAAAACAACAGAAAACAGACTTTGGTTTGTTTTTTTTTAAATTTAAGTAACAAAATTTCCAGACTGTACGTATTCATCTAGCCATTAGAAAATATTTCTGTTAACAGAGAAGCTGAGGACGCAGTGAACTTCATGAAAAGACAATGTGTATACTTTGAAATCAGGCTTATTCTAAGTGCTTGTTTTTCACACACATGGAGCTTTTCACTAGCTGCCTAGATCTATAGATATGACATGGAAAGGGCCTGTTTACAGGTGGCAAATACTGTTCAAAAGACTGCTGAAAAATGCAGGATTGAGTCCTGGAATCAGATATTTGGCGTCTGAATGAGGCTCTTCAGCTCTTTCACAGCCTGTCTCATACAAAATCACTATACTGTAAATTTCTAAGAGACTTAGTAGTCTCAGCAAATTAATCCTAATGAAACTGTCTTATTAGCACAGCCAAATCAATGTCTAGAAAGAACTTGAATTTAAATTTTAAAAAGAATACTTTCTAATTATTCAGCTTCAGTGAAAATGTGCATTGACATTTAGAAGAGTAAGTTTTTTTAATCAAGATCGTATTTACCAATGGTGACAATATCTTTTGGGGTTACCTTCATTATGTGCAAGCTCATAACTTTCATGTGTAGAGACAAGATTCTTAGGTTTCTGTCCATTACACAGATGTGGGTATGAAAAACTGTGCTGAAACTTTGAAATTCTTTTGGATTTCTAGTGCTGTAAATTAGACAATTCAGGAAAGAAAAAAAATGAAAGCCTTAAGCCTCTAGACATTTGCACGGTATATGGTTTGGCCATTGATAAAAGCAGCAGAGGTAAAAGGAGGAGCTGCAAGAACACTGGTGGGTGTGTTAAGGACTGCACTTTTGTAGTGCTCTGGCTACTTTTATGCTCTCTTTCTGAAAACCATTACCAATATAACCTTCTAGACTGAATATTAAGGACTCAGCTGACAAGATCTGGCTGGAGCACACACAAAAACCAAAGCCTTCAAACCTATAAACATTCACACTGGAAATATAAATTAAAAAAAAAAAGTTTAAATGGCTTGTAGCATGTATACAAACCAGCATCTTAGCTATCTGATACAAGCACAAAATACATAAAATTTCAGCTACTGCATGACTGGTTTTGACAGTGAATGCTTGAGAAAATTACAGCCCAACATCCATATGTTTAATGGAGGCTTAAATACCATAATAAATACTATAATAAGTGTGTATTATTCATCTAGATCTAAAGAGTGATCTAGAACTTCTTATAAAAACAAATACACAAAAAAAGACTTACATAATCTACTGAAATCTCATAAGAGCAGAGAAAGTTGTAGCTATATTAATGCTGTGTATTCACTAAGTGGAAGAACAAAACTGACAGCCCTAGAGAGATTTAAATTTGCAATGAATCACTCCTTCAGAATTAAATATGCAAACTAAAGTAATTAAACTATAAGCTACTGTAGCAGTATTCTCTGCCTGGAATGGGGGTAAAACAACTCAAACAACACTCTATGTGCAAAGCTGTCAGTGGTGAATGGAGAAAGGGTTGTCTTGCTGCTTCTGGTGCTGAATAATGCTGAAACCAGCCTGATTCAATTCCAAAGTTAGGCACCCTGACAGTGAGGGGAAGATGTGGCAAAAGTGGCAAAGTACCTGATAAAGGCACCCACAACTGATACTGTTGATAACTCATCTAGAAATGCTGAGCTGACACAGCTGGCCCAGAGAGACACGAGTGACAGTCAATCACTTTAAACTACAAAAGTCCCTTCCTACTCTTTAATGGTTGTGGCTCTTCTAAAACACCCCTTCTGGGAGTGTGTGTGGAGACTCTTCCCTTGAGTGGGGATGCTCCTCAAGGCTGAGTGAAAGAGATTTTCCTATGGTTGTGGGTATGGGTGAGTAGCATCAATCTCTACTTAATAGTTGGGTTTTCTTGCTTTAATGTAATTGCATAAATACAACTTCAAAAAGAGTTCACTATGCTACTAGTTATAGCCATTTATGGTGTGTAGCAAATAATTCTGGCTATGATCTTTTAGTCTTGTCATTACCATAATAAATAATTTACTTTTATATAAATATATCTGGTTTGTCCTTAATCCTGAAGGATGAAGTTGTATAAAGGACAAATTGCACCTATACAATCCTGTATACTCCTTTAGGCATAAAACATTGGAAAAAATTGAGTCTAATACTGAATTCAGCCACAGCCTCCTGACAGAGGAGTTTAGAATGCAACTTGGAGGATTTCTCTAATAAACATTGTCTGAAGCTTCTATTTCTGCCCATGACAGCCACCCAGACACATTTCAAGGCTACAAGTTTATACCTTGTAGATGTAAAAACAAACCAGCTTGCTGAGAGTGCAAAAAATTTTACTTCACAGATTCTCAGGTTTTTGTCACATAGGCTACAGCCTAAAGCTAACTCTCTATAACATCCTCTTCCATGTGACTAGGTAGAGGCCTTTTCTTTGTCCATCCCTGTTAAATCTACAATAGTCCTACATAAGGCTAAATAATACTAAGAGAAAACTAAGACATTTCTTGAAGCTAAAGAGGTATAATTTCCTTTTGTTCTTCCTTTCCTCCTCATCCATCCTTATAGCCTATCAGATTACTCTCTACTACCCCAGATGTTTGTCAAAGTAATTCAGTCAGCCTTTGTTTTGCTTTCCAGTCTGCTTTTGGCACTCACTCCTCACAGACTCCAGGCTGTGGAGGCTCCTCTTCTCCCTTGCAGTCTCATATCCAAATCCATAAAGTGCAGCAGCAGCAAGGAGGGCTCAGTTTCACAACTGCTGTGCTCAGATTGCTCACGCAAATGAAGAGTCTGATCTGCTGTGGAAGAAGTTGGAAGTAAGAAAAGATGTGTACAACCTCACTCATTTTTCAAAGCAAATATTGTCAGCTTAAAAGTGAAAACAGAAATTGAAATAACAAAAAGAGAAAGGGAAATTTATGGTGATGTTTCCTCTGACATTTCTCTTTAATGAAGCCACAATTACTACTTACTTGAACTGACCAAACCTTACAATGAAACACAAATTATAAGTTATTATAATCTCAGTCACCAAGAAATTAATTAAAAGCTTTGAGGGTACTAATAGATATTAATTCACATAAATGCAAAATGAAATTTGTGACTTTCTGGTTTTTTCTGGGTTTTTTTTTCCTTCTGCTTTATATCTTTGTAGAGGGTAAATAGAACATAACAATATGGAATAATGATTATGAAATTCTTTACACTTCCATAGTTTGCTCCATTACTCTTTGCTTGAAAAGAATGTGCTGTGCTCTGTTTGGCCCAAGAAAATAAAACTGCCAATTATTATTTATTTCATCCTAGAAATTATTTACTTGACCACTACAGCAATATGTAGCAAAATAAAACCTGCACAACAACAAAACAGCTTCTATATTTACAAATAGAAAATTGCCAAGTAAATTTTAAATTGAAGAGATGAGGTAAGAGGTGACATCAATATAATCACAAGTTTTTAAACGATTTTCCTAAAACTCACAAATTTTCCTGCCTACTTTCATTCTACATACTTCCCTGCCAATATAAATAGCAAAAGTAGACATAAAGGTCAGTCAATATGCTGGGGGAGCATCAGTGATCTTTCTTTCTACAGTTTGCTATTGCTTGACAAATTGCAAGTGCTGAAAGAAAGAACATGAGCCATTTTAAATACCATAGTGCATTCCAGGACATAATTTTCATAAACTTTTGGAGTCATATTCATAGAAAGACTGAAAAAACCAGCCTATATTTCCTATTGGAGTATTGTGATTTAAGCAGCCTTTGGATTAAAATAACTCAGAAGTGGTTTTGATTAAAACACTGCATGTGGAGGTTTTTCTCCATATCATGTATAAGGCATATGGAAGCCACATCCGAGAGTCTGGAGGCCTATCCATCCTCCACTGAATTCAATGGAATAACTATCCCCATCTACATCAATGGATTTTGTCTCTATATTTATTCCTTGCAGACCTTGTTTCATTATTGTGAGCTTATATTTTTTCAATATTTACATTTTCTATGCTTCTTTTTCCATTCCACCTTCTGCTTTTGAAACTGTAAGTGCCATCCCTTCCCTGGCTCTAGAAACCCCTCTCTTGACACATCCTATCATCATGTTTGCTTTTTTTCATATGACATCATTTATCTTTTGATAAACTCATGTAATTTCATCTTTTTGTGTTTGCTGTTCTCAGCTAATAAGCTTTTCCCACTTAGAGCAAAAATTTTTACTCTTAAATTCATGGCATTGCAGGCAGCATTGTTACTTTTGTAATTTCTATTATTTTTTGCACTGTGAGTCATCTAGTTCCTCCAGAAAGATACTCAGATGCTCATCTGTATTCAGATGAATTTTTTGCACCTTCTGTCATCAGGCAGTTTTGCTCCCTTATTTCTAGTGGGGCCAGGGTCATTAATGAAAACAATAAATGTGCACTATATGATTATATGGTCACTATAGGATTCTGTCTCCCAAAGATGCTCTGGGCAAGATCTTTTTTTTACCAGCCTTGATTTTTCTCCTGCTATGCTTTCAGCCTTAATTCCTTGAGGAATGCCAACAGCTGCTTCCTCCAGTCCACCAGCTGCACTTGCTTTTTGTAAGTGGAACTGGCCAGAAAATATCAGAGTCTTGTCCAGGGTGCCCTTCCAGGACCAGGTATCACAGAGACAACACAGAGACTCTGATTTGGCTCCCACATGTTTCACATTTGTAGTTCAAGTGAAAGAAAGAGTGTTTGTTCCTAGCACACCTCTTTATTTGCCATCTCTTACTTTCGATATTATATGATAAAAGCATTTTTTTCTTTCTGACAGTCACAAGCACAGGCTTCATATAAAGACTGACCTTTAATCCATTACTGACAATAAGCAAGCTCCGAATGTGTATTTTTTTAGCTCACAGATATCCACAGAGACTTCATACAAAAATAGACTGTGGCTCTGGAAATTATATGGGAAGAAATGAAAAATGTAACTCAAAGTGTTCTGATTTCCCTTGCTAATCACCAGGGGAGGAACCCCTCTCATATCTTCTGGACAGAAAATCAAAGACAATTCTTCACTTTGTATGTGAGAAGGTCATAAAAGCTGATTAACCCAGCCAGAAAGCTCTAAAATATTCAGGAAAAAAATTAAGACTGGGTAGTAGACTTCACAAAGCACTTCAAAATGGAAAATATAATCATATTTTCATACATGCCAGGTTTGACAAAACTAATTTCTGGCTGAGAAAAAAAGAAAACCCCAGAACTCTGGAAATGTTCTGAGTTTTTTTGTTCCAGAATGGCATACCTTGACCTTTCTACTTGAAAGTTGCTTTTAAACTGATTTTTAAAAACATATCTATTGGAAAATACCAGCTATTTATTTTGACAGTTTTTACAGCTTGTCTCAATTTAGGAAAAACTGGTTTACAACCAAGTCCAATTTCCAGTGTCACTGATAGGTCTTGTTTATCTGTAAATACATACCGAATCTCTCTTTCTCGTGTGTGGGAGGAACTCAGAGAGTATTTCATTTGTCTCATACCATCAGATGGCTTTTGGTCACCATTCCACCCAAAAGCCATTTTCTGAAGCACTTCTGAGGTCTGGACGTCAAGGCTGCCTTAGGCAGTTGTGTGAGTTTGAGGCTGGAGGTAGTTTTGGCTGCTATGGAGCCTTGGAGCCTGTGGTGTCCCATTGGCTTTTCATGCGCTACCAAAGGAACCAGCTCTTCAAATCTCCTGCTTTAAGGGTGTCCATAAGCACTTCTAACCTGCTTCCACAAGAAGTACTTATTGGAGACTGGCAGTAAGGACAGAAATATCTGAATTTATGACAAAACTGAGGACATTTTAGCACACACTTGCTCTTTTAATGCAGTTATGTAAAGACAGGGCCTGAACTGTGGATATAAAACAGCAAAATATAAAAGCATAACTTCGTCTGCTTCTCTGTATGAAGCTTCTGAGTTCTTGGTGGAAAGCACAAAGTCACTGCCTGATGCCACTCTGATGAGTGAAAATTGTGTGCAGTCACACTTGGGGGGATTAAATTTAAAAATTGACATGCCCCAGCCTTCTACACAGCTAGTAGAAAATAGGCTATTAGCAGAAAGGACGAGCTGGAGATTATAAAGTCAGTCAAAAGTAAAAGTGGTTTAAATGGAACTGAAATTGTAGGGGCATCAGAGTATCAGCATTCATAAAAAGCATGTGCTTCTTTCTGAGACTGGTGTTTCCATAGGGAGACACTTTATTATAATGTCATGCTGAATTTAATGATGATCTACTTTACTGCAGTGCTAGGAACACACATCCTTTTGCTTACTCTGAATTAAAACAGATATTTTGTCTCAGTAATGTTTAAGAGGTCCAAATTATTTAACAGAGAGATTAAGATCTGAAACACAAACTGTTTTCTGTTATCAGAAAGGGAAATCAGGGACTTGCAGTATTGTTTGTTTTAATTTTTCTTGAGGTCAAAACATATATCTAAAAATATGCATTCATTGAAGCACAGTTTTGGAGTGAAGCATGAACTCCTTGTTGGATTTCTATAGCCAACAGCATGTAGGAAATCAGATTAGATAATGAAAAAGTATCTTTTGAGCTAAGGAAGTCTTAAAACTGCCAGCATTGCTGTACAGTGCCACCTAATGACACAGAGCAGTTCTCAGGAGATCCGTTCTCGAGGCTGTCATAGCAGTGGGAAGGTCTGCAAGACATCACAATCAATGCTTTATGGATTCTACAGATATCTTTAAAATGTATATGTCCCCTAAAATGTCTAAAACCACGGATTTTTTACTCAAATGCCATTCAGAAATACAAGAAAAAACATATTTGCAAAAGGAAAGCTTAGTTATCTACTAAGTGCCCTCTAAGCTATCAGTGCTTTAGTGACCTCTTGCATACTTGCAAAGCTATATGAGATCTTTGGCAGCAAGGAAAACAGAAAATCCTCTTTAAGACATAGAGCATGTTTTAGCTTAAGGAAACAAAGGCTTAGAATAGAATATTAGCAAGGATGCCGTGTCTGAAGGGGAAAAATGGCAGATGTTCTGTAACATTTCTCTGGATACTGAAATTAGCTCTATTCAGAGACAGATGCTCTCCATTAAAAATGTGTCAGCCCTGTGGAACTCCCTTACTTTGCTGGGAAATGTGTCACAGCATCTAAGAGTCTATCTCCAGGCCATAGCAGACAACCAGGATATTTTTCAGATATTTTCATTTCGTGTGGCACATCATCAATTATCAGTACTGCCATCACCTAAGGAAACTGATTGACTTGAAAACTTTTTGGTGATAATTTAGTTCCCTACCTTGTTTCTTCTGGGTTCTATAATTTTGTTGACCATAAGAGAATACTTTTATCTCCAAACTGGTCTTCCTCTAAGGTGTATGCTGTACTGAAATCTGTGCTGAACTCTGAATGCACCCTTTAGAAAAATGTCTGGGAGTGGTTTCAAGGTTTTTGCAGTGTTCAGTTGTTTAAACATGTTTCTTCTTGCTAAGACCATGTCTAAGGAGCAGCTACTGTGACTGCTCTTGCATTGGCTGGCATCTGTCACTACACTATTCCCTTGTATTTTTCATTTTCTGATTCATGTGTGCTCCTTGATATGGACTCCTTGCATGGCCAGGGTTGTGCACTGGTGTTCTTGCTGGACTAGGGGACGCCGATCCTCCCCTACAAGACAACCGTGTTGGAGACCCCCGAACTGGTTTCCAAAAACCAGGTGTGATGCATGATACAGCAGCAGCACCCATCAGCAGCAGCTGCCCTGAGGTCAGAATTGCTCTGTTGTGCAGCTTTGTTCTGGGGCTATTCCCAGAGCAGCTTACTCAGCAGGAGTTGGTCTACTTCCAGCATGACCTGGGGGCCCCTGTGTTTAAATCCGTGCAAGACAGCGACGCCCGTGTTAGCATCTTGTTGTAATTAGATACCATCTTGAAAACCTTTGAGACCAAAATATTGTCTGCCAGCTAGTCATCTGATTAAATGGAACTGTTAAACTGTAAAGTTATGAGAACTCAGAGGATAATAAGGTGGTAAATCAAGAGGTTAAACGTGTTTGTCAGAAACACAGTCAAAACAATGTCTTTCTTTACAGGGTAAATAACTCAGCTGGAAAGGTGTCAGTAGCAGACTTTTATGCATTTGGACCTAAAAGGAGCTGCTGGCAATGCAGCAAAGGGATCTGAATTGAACAATCATAAAAACAGATGCACAGAGAGCAGAGTTTGATGTTGAACTGGAAAACTGCCTCAAGTGAGGCTCCACAAAGGTCCCAGCTGGAGTCACAACTGGTTGATATTTTCATCAGCAGCTTGGATAATGGAATGAAAAGCATGGTTTATAAAGCATTTAATCTGGCACAAAGTTCTAAGGAGGGCTTGGAGGACAGGCTCAAAATTCAAATGACATGGCTCAAAAGCAGTTAAACGAAATTAGTGAGAATATATCCGAAGTACTGTGCTGAGAAAAATAATACTAATGAAAGTCAGTAACTGTTAGAACCAGTTCCATGGATCTATACTGGTCCTCTGAAGTCAGAAAAATTTTGCTCAAGTAGCTATACAGGTTGACTATGTGCTGGCCATGTTGAAACAGGCTGATGCTTGAGTTATTTGACACACATGTATACAACATTTTTTTTCCTCTAGAAGGAAACAACCATAAAATTCTCATTCTCTGTGAAGAATGAGGCCATAGCCAGTGTTTTTTGTTGTTGTTTTTGGTTTTTTGTTTTGTTTTGTTTTGCTTTTTTTTCTATAATTAGAATAGAATAAAATAATTAAGGTTGGAAAAGATCTCAAAGACCTTTGAGTTCAACCTTTGATCAAGCACCACCATGCCAACTAAACCATAGCACAAAGTAATTTCTTGAACTCTTCCAGGGATGGTGACCCCACCACTTCCCTGGAGAGCTCTTTTGAATGCTTGACAAGCCTTTCCATTAAGAAATTCCTTCTGATGTCCAATCTGAACTTTCCCTTCAGGCCATATCCTCTTGTCCTATCAAGAGTTGCCTGGGAAAAGAGACTGACCCCTATCCTGCTACAGGTTCCTTTCAGGTAGATGTAAAGAGTGATAAGGTCTTCCCTGAGGCTCCAGACCAAACAACTCCAGCTCCCTAGGTGCCCTCATTTGACTCATTCTCTAGATCCTTCACCAGCTTTGTTGCCATCCTCTGGACACAATCCAGCACCTCAATTTCCTTCTTGAAGTGAGAGTCTAAAACTGGGCACAGGACTGAAGGTGCAGCGTCCCCATAGTTGACTGCAGAGGATGATCAATTCCATAGTCCTGCTGGCCACGCTATTTTTGATTCAGGCCCAGGTGGCCTTCTTGGCCACCTGAGCACACTGCTTACTTGTGTTCAGCCACTTTCAGCCAGCACCCCCAGGTCCTTTTCTGCTGGGCCACTTTCCAGATGCTCTGCCCCCAGCCTGCAGTGCTCCATGGGGCTGTTGTGACTCAAGAACACCTTGCCTTGTTGAACCTCAGTCCATTGATCCAGATCCTGCTGCAGATCCTTCCTACTCTCCAGCAGATCAACACTCCCACTCAACCTGGTGTCACCTGCAAATTGACTGAGGGTGCTCTCAATCCCTTTGTCCACGTCATCAATGAAGATATTCAACAGGACTGACGCCAATATTGAGCCATGGGGAGCCCTACTAGTGATCCACCACCAAATGGATGTAACTCCATTCACCACGACCCTCTGGGTCTGGACATCCAGACAGTTTTCAACCCAGAGTGCACATGTCCAAGCCACGGGTTGCCAGCTTCTCCAGGAGAGTGCTGTGTGAGACTGCACAGAAGGCTTTACTAAATTACAGGTAGGTTACATCCCCAGGCAATTCTTATTCTCTTTATCACAGTGACAATTTCTGCAAAGAAAATGAAAAGGAAGAAAAGTAATTTTTAAAAAAAAAAATTATTCACAGTCTTCTTTCCTGTGATTTTTTTCTATTGCTGTTCATTAATGTCCAGGTCTCATGGAAAGTATTATGTAAATGGCAAAGTTGATTACTGAACAGATTTGATCATCAATAGGCCCTTAGTTTCTTAACTTTCTCAGTTATTTCTCGTGGTGGTTAGTGAGCCGAAATAATTATTTCTTATGTATCAACAGAAGTGTTGCCCCAGTGACCAGCATCCCCACAGGCACAGCACCTGCTGGAGGCACTAGGATTACATAAGCTCAGGTATGTACAAGTAGAATTGAAGGTTTCAGAGCCTGCATTGAATTCACCTTCTGGGGATCACAATGTGGGTACTTCTGGCTGAGCTAGAAAGCACACGAGACTTTGGTTTATCTGACCTAATCTGGATATGCACTCCAGGGTGAAGAGCACTGCACACTTTACTCTGATGAGACTAGGTTGGTCTGTGCTGATTTAAAGGGATTCCAAGGTACCTGGTTCAATGTAGATAGTCAAAGATGGACGGAGATTAATCCTACCCAGGCAGACCTGGGTTATCTGTGAAAGAATCAGAACTCAGCTGGAATTTTGAGGTTTAACCAGTAAAATATTTATTCATAAATACAGAAAAATTTTAATTATTTAGAATCATTAAATATGGTTCCAAACATAAACTTACATTGCTATAAATGTATTCTTACATTTATATTGCATCATTTTGGTAGGAAAAATCTAAATTGATGCTTTCATACATGCTATGCTGGGTGGAATTGTTAGGAAATGCTAATCTTTATTGCAATTATATGCAATATATAACTATATTGCAACTTCAAAATTTTAGCACTTGCTACAGTTCAGTCACAGGGCTATTTGAAATAGTAATGCCCTGAAGTAGTGATTAAGTTTAGCATAACAAATCATTGTACATGAAAGGTCCATTTATTTTCAAGCATTCTTTTTTCAACAGGGAGTTCTCTTTTCCAGGTCTTCATTAAGATAATAGTCACTACACTGGGAATGGTTCACAATAATTTCAGGCATTTCATTAAACATGTTAATGACCTGTTAGAATGAAATTGAATGAAAGGGATAAGTAGCTGGAATTAGAAAAATCTAGATATAGAAGCCAACATAGTGCAAAGAACAATATTTCTGTGCTCAGGTAATTACTGTATTGCTCATATAAATAGCCCTTCCCTAAAATACATATCAAATGCAAACAGTTGCCTCCCTGTTGTAATTGATGAGCTTTTGATGCATTGACGAAATGTCCATGGCCTTTCTAATGTTTACTCTAGCCAAAAAACCTCGAGACATCACCTTGATTTACAAACAGGGAAACTTCAAAAAGCTTTTTCTGTGACTAAACCTTAATACTTGCAGGATACCGTAGCTCCCAAAGCTCCAACGTTCTCTGTATGGAAAGTGATATGAAAGAAATATTTAATTTGATTTCACAAAAACTTTTAAACCACAGTAGTTTTTAATGACTGGGATTCAGTGATCCTGTTAAGGAGACCCACCATCTTTCATATTAATAATTTCTCAATTCACTTGGTAAACTGTTACATATTATCTTGAATTTCATTTTGATGTAGCGAAATTACTCTGCTGGTATAAGCTAAATAATAATTCTGTTGATAAGCTAAAATCTGGTGTGTTTTCCATTGTTTTGTCTTACTTTCCCCTCCTTCTGTGCTTGCTTTTGAATAGAAAATGCCTATACAACCTTTTTATACACTCATTTTGCTTTGAACAGCAGCCAGTCATCATGAAGATTGACACTGTTTCAAGAAACTGTCAGTGGTTATTAATTTATAATGATTTGTAAGACAAGTGGAAAGGCCAGATAAACCTAATTTTCTTTGGCATATTGTGGTTTTCTTCCACTGGCATATAAATGCTTCTAATCGTCAGTTAAAATTGTTCATGCTTTTCATTCCTCTGTAATTACCATTTTCAAAATTAGATGTTAATAAATAAGATGCAGTAAAAGGTTATTGCAACTTTTTTGGTGCATCAGAGGACATAAACTCACCAAGAGGGAAATCAAGTGGGGCTGTGTCATTTCTTGCAATAGAAGTGGCAAGTGCAATTTCTTTTAGCAACTTTTCTGGTAGAAGATCATTCTGAAAGGAATAAAAGTATTATCCTTAATATAAACAAGCTATTGTTTGAATCAAACCATCCAACATCATTAGAATAAATACAATGCAATAGAGTGGCATCTAATTAACCAGCTCATACAACTAAATTGTGTTCATTTTGGAAATCGCATGGCTGCAGCACAGCTTACTGATTCAAGTTTAATTATTTTAATTAATAGATTTAAATTTGGAAACATTCAAAGTGAGGCCTGAATCCTTTGAGATTTTTGTCAATTTACTTCATGAATCTTAGTTATTCAAAGCTCATTGAGACCAAACTTTAGTTATTTCTAATTGCCTTTTCCATGTTCTGGGAGCTATGGAAATGTCCACTGTAGTTGCATTTGGCTCAAGAGTGTGGAATAGAAAGGTATGACAAAGCTACCTTTGGAAATGGGACTGATCTCAGCAGGCAGAATCTGAATTCTTGCTTGTAGCCGTTTGAAGCAGGACCCTCCATTCTCGATCAACATTGTTACCAGCACCATGAAATACATGTACTGAAACCAATTGCAAAGAGAAATTTTTAATGGGACAGCAAGAGGTCTAAAACAATATCAATAACATCACCACCGTTACATACTTATTAATCAGGCTTCACAAAGCAAAAATAATTAAAATGACCTTTCTAGGAGGCCTATAATTTGTGTTTTCTTTGGGTAAAGACGGGATGCAATATCAAGGATCAAATGTTTCTGCAATATTTTTGTCTCACCCAAGCAGGCATAGAAAGTTCATTATATGTTCAGAAATACAGGAAATGGATTAGCTAAAAAAAAGAAAGCGTACATCTTCATATACAATAAGTGGATCTGAACACTGCATTCCTTGCAAAGTTCAAAAAGTAAAAAAACAGCAGTAGAATTTATCCAACTACAAGGTGGAAAATGAGTGTAGACATCATTAAATAAGTTTGTCTGCACAGTCTGAGACTGTGAGGAAGATACCAGAAAGGTTATTTCTGTTGTTTTTCTGACACAGACAGGGAAGATCTTACACAAAGTATATTTCTTGGAGATTTTCCCTCAGCATAGAGAAAATAATGCAGTCTGATAAATCAATTATTTTTGGACTGTGAGTCGTCAGGCTTTTTTAGTCCAATATTATAAGTCTGTTTCATATCCTACTTCCTTTCTAATTTCAGATTAGTGAACAGGTTGTTGATTTGCATGTACAAATTTTGTTCTCCACATAGCCATGTGCTTAGAGTACACATAGGTAAAATGGAACCTTACACATGGTCACAGCTGTCCTTGCAGAACTTCACCTCTATCATAAAAGCCACTTGCATTATATAGCTTAAATTACAGAAATTAAGACAGTTTTCCTGTCACAGACCAGGAGGAGTTTGCAAACATCTTACAATGTGAAGTGGCTGATATGCTTACTGCAATGTTATGATCTTCCTGCATGTTTGGACACTGTTTGTCTGCTCACCCTCAGAAGGTTGTGGTTATCAAAATGGAGAAAAGCCTGCAGTAATGCATCTCACCAGCAACAACCTCATAAACAATGCACAGAAGAAACAGGCAGAAGCCTCACTGAAAATGACTCAGACACCAGATCACAAAGTAAAAACAATAGGAAAAAGGCACAGGTATAAAAAGATACAGGTAGCAGCTTTTGTAACCTGCCTAGATTTAACACTTGTTCCCAAAAATTAAAATGGAGCCAATCTTAGGTATAAGAGCAATTGAAGTCTGCATTATTCCTGTCTGCACGTAATTTGTTGCCCATCTAGAAAAAAAATAACAGGTAGTATTCCCAGTTTTGGGCTTGCCTTTTGTCTGACTGAGACAATTTTAGAGAGATAGGAATTGTTAGACCAGACATCTGAATAATGCCCCTACAAAGCTCAAGTGTCTGTAAAACAGCAGCAAGTACATAAGTCAAAAATCAAGTGACTTCTGCACTGTTGAAAGCACAAAAGGCACTAGCTGAAGGTGGCTGGTGCTTATTGCCATCTAGTGAAAGAACTGGCCAACACCACAACCCTTTTGCTTGTTGTCTTGCCAGGTCCATCATCAGGAACACAAAAATCTGCCCAAGCAGAGTGTGCAGCACATCTCAAAAAACTTACTGGCAGCAGTGGCTTTCATTCCTATGCCACTACAGCTTCAAAGTCAGGCTGAGTATTTTATTGTCTGGCTAATGGGGACAATCCTTACTTGCTGTGAGGTAACACCACCACCTTGAAAAGAAATCCTGATTCATGGAGCCATGCAGAAAAAAAACACCTTGACTCAGTGGGAAATTCAACCCTGGTCCTTTTCAGAACATTATCTGTGTGGGTTGTATCCAAATGTCTGAAATAATTTTTGAATTTTGAGGGGTTTTTCTTCAGGCTTTTGCGGTATTTAGTAATCAAGCAAATTTAAAAACAAATGCTGTTGTTAAATATAGAGCATGAAGTTTGTTAAATTGACAAGAAAGGCTTTTCCCAGTAGAGTGATGGTGTAGTTACACACATATGTAGTTTTAACTGCAAGTGTTTGCATAGAATTTCTTCCATTCCTATCTGCTCCTTCCCAATTCCAGACATTATAAGATTCTCACAGAAACATATCTTTAATATTTCTGTCTGAGAACCACATTATTTTCTTCTCTATGTCAGCAGAAAAATAAGAAAGATTTAGCTACATCTCCATATAATGCACCAAACAAAAAGGATTATTTGTTTACTCCTGTTCTTCTGTCTGGTCAGTATAAATTCCAGGCAAGCAAATACCTAAGTCACAAAGGATCTGGAACTAATAGACACTTGAAAGCAGAGTGGAGACCTGGATTCATCTTTATATCCTTTTCCTTTCCAAAACCAAGCAAAAATTTGATATTTCCATGTGAAATGAAAAATAATTCCTTTAACATCACATCTCTTCTTTTATAAGGCCAATAATTTCTGAGTTATGCAAGTCAACAAAACATCTATTTATTAACTCTTTGCACTGTTTTCATATAGCATGGGAAGGATCTAAACTCCGTGAGTCTAGAGGCATTAAGTTTGGAAACAAGAACATAGTTTAAGATGTATATCCTGAGCCAGAACACAGCTGAAGATCTCTGGCACTCGGATTACTACTCTGAGAGCAGCTCCCAGCCCCCTCTGCAGAGGAGCCACAAAGACAGGCCCAAACATGATCCAGTTTTAATAAGAACAATCACCAGGTGGGATTCAAACAGATGGAGTCAGGCCAGGTTGGAATGGGATGGTTGTAATAGCAAATATAGAGTAGCCACCATGTGCCAGCTGCCTGCCAAGGTGTGGCATGACAAAGGAACCCTGTTCTATTGCCCTGGGCTCATTTCGTTATTGCCTGTGGCAATAGTAATGGTGATCACTGCTTCTCTTCACTGACAGATAAAGACAACCCCGCGTGACCGGTCTCCTAATTAGAATAATAATTATCCAAAGGTAGGCAGGATAAATTTAGGCCAAGTTATGTTATTTTTTTTTCCTTCCTTTTCCCCCCTCTTTTTTCTTTTCCTGGGCATTTTTTCATGAGTTGAAGGGGAGATTTAAAGGTAAAAAGAATGAAGACTGCTCATAAAATTTTGTTGAAGAACCCTCCTGTAAATAAAAGACGATACAGATACAAATACTCAAATTTTTTTGGTAAAACTTGAACACATGACAATTAGAGCATCCAAAGGAGGGCAAAGGAGATAGTAAAGGGTCTGAAGGAGAAGCCATATGAGGAGCAACTGAGGTTACTTGGTCATTTCAGACCAGAGGAGACTGAAGGGAGACCTCATTCCAGTCTACAACTTCCTCAGGAAGGGAAGAGGAGGGGCAGACACTGATCTCTTTCACTGGTGAGCAGTGACAGGACCAGAGGGAAGTTTTGTGACACCTGAAGTTGTGTCAGGGTGGTTTAGGTTGGATATTAGAAAAAGGTTCTTCACTACAGGGTGGTTGGGCACTGGAACAGACTGCCCAGAGAAGTGTCACAGCACCGAGCCTGGCAGAGTTCAAGAAGCATTTGGACAACATTGTCAGGCACTTGGTGTGATTATTGTGGGTGGTCCTGTGCAGGGCCAGGAGGTGGGCTCAGTGATCCTTGTGGGTCCCTTACAACTAAGGGACCCACTATTCTGTGATCCTGTGATTCTGTCATTAAGTTCAGAATATTTGACAAAGAGAAGGTGGAAGTGGTTTGGGGAGGAGATTATTTGCTCAATGTCTAAGAGATAACCAGGCCATACGGGACTAAGTCTCCAAGAGAGGAGTGGAAAGCAGGACACCACTGCAGGAAGTCAAAGAGGTAGCACATTATTAAAGCAATCAGTTTGATATTTTTCAACTCAGAAATAATAAAAGAATTGCAAGATATTGCTGTTTTGGAAAAAAAAAAGTGCTGGCCTTAAGTTTTGAGTAGGGAAAAAATTCTTTGGGTGAAGACTACATTTCTGAAAATCTCTAAATGATCTTCCTAGAAAAAGAAACAAAAAATTATCTGTAAGAAGCTTTCCACATAGATATTGAAACGGGTACTAGAAAACCTGACAGCTCTTAATTATAGTGTTTCTAAGAGAAGCTGAGGCCACAAAAGGTGTACAAGTAGTTTCCTGTATTCACAGAAGGTGCCAGAGCCTCAGAGTGATTTTTTTTTTCTTTTTGAATGAACTTCTATTCAAACTGCATTTTGATATAGAGCTTAAGGACTTCCTAACATTGCTGATGGCAGGAGTCAGGGGAAGCACTTAACCCTTCTAAATGAAATAAAAAAGAAATATTTGCACAAGCCCTCCTTGAGGAGATGCAATTGATCTCCAGACAGGTTTATTTAAAGCATAGGCAGCTTTTACCGACAGGCATCATTCCCATTCTTTAGAGCAGCAGTTCAGATGAAGAACCTGAAGAAGCTTTCAGCTGCCATGGAAGAACTGTAAATAAGATCAAGGTCAGGAGCTGTGTTAATAAAAAGTAAAAGGCTTCTTTTGAGTGTGGAAACATAGAGAACAGCAGTCCTTTTGAACCTACCTACAATGCGACAGTTTGTGTACAAAATAACAGGCACTACGCTGAAAGCACAAGTGGTCACCACACCACTCTGGTTTCGAGGAATGTTGCAAAATTATGGAGCAGAACAATAAAGTTAACAGGGAAAATTTTATTCCTCTACCTGTGTGTATCAACCCACGTGTTTGAATTCAGCGCTGTAGTATGTGCGTGGCTATATATGAAACATGTTTGAGTACTCATTTCGATGATATTTGATTTTCCTGAAACTAAAGTAATTGCACAGTAAATGAAGCTGGACGTATTGCTGAAAATAGATACCAGAGGACACAACTCTATGCTACTTCCTACTCAGCTGTTATAACTCATCGCCAAAAGAAGTCATCATGCTGCAGCTTGACCACCTATTTCTTTTTATGTCCCATTGGCAAACTCGATTATTATTAAATTTATCCATTTCAATCAAAGTTCTTCAGTTCCCATTTCTTGATCTTTAAGATGCAATATTTTAGTAAACATTATCTTGCTTAAATTTATATTTTATTGTATGCTTTATGACTTCATTGGTCACTCTTGATTATAAAAATGTAGGAGTTTTTTGAAACAGTTGCAATTAGCAAGAAAGACCCTGAGAAGAATTAATAGTATTAGAACATTCCAGTACTTACCAACTAATACTAAAATGAAAGTAAAAAGGCTGAAAATGGGCAACAATATTCTCTCAAAAATGTCTTGGATCTGAGGAAATAATATCAGAAAGGAAATTACTGTAGTTATATTATTGAAAACACAGGGTCTTGAAAATAGTGTTTGAAAAACTTCTTATGCCCCAATGCTTCCTATGCATATAAATCCATTTTTATGAGTCAATAATTAATGGTTAGATAGCAAAGGTTTTAATAGTGCAAGAATCCAGGAAGAATAATTGCATTTTTTATCCACAGTGAAAGAGCAGTGTGACTCATAGAAATAATCTCTGGACCTCTGTTATCCAACCTCCCACTTGAAGAGAAACTACTGAAAACTAGATCAAGACAGCTGTGGGTTTCTGTACTTACTCATAATAATTTGTTCTGTCCCTTTTACCAGAGCAGAAAATATCATGACAAAGATCAGATGAGTTAAAGCTCTACAAGACACAATAGACAGGAACTGCATGGAAATGGATTTGTTCTTTTGGTCAAGTGCCTTAAGACACTACAGACTTTCCAAAGAAGCAAATCTGTTCCTATTTCAATGCAAAAGATCCAAGTATAGTATTTGATTTGTAATGAACAATAATTAATTATCTTCCATCTTCCACTGATGTAGATGAAGATTAATCCCGTTATAAAATCAGTATCCGTAAATGTAGAATTGCTCAGAGTAATCTAATTGTAATTCTTCTTTGAAGAGCACATATTTTTGAGGCAGAAGCTCTTCTGGACAAATTTCTGAGGTCTATGATGGAAAGTACCAGCATTTGTTGGATTAGCACTATCCAGTCTCTCGTTCTTATGGCTTAGAATTACTGGCTTCACTATTCAAATCGGTTTAGACTTGTTTTTATGGAACCATGTCTGAATTTTTTTAAAAAAGCTTTCTGGTTCTGCTGTAAACCCATTCAAAATCAGATCATATACTGTGTCTTGTTTTGCATATCCTGGCATCTTATATCAAGGATAGAGCTTTTGCCTTGTTCATTTCTGTTGCAAAATTCACGTACAAAGGTACATTTCTTCTAAAATAGACCATCTTAACATCCCTGCTGCATCCCTGTGTTTTAGCATCTATTTGAAACAAAACTTTGCTTTGTCATTAATTTAAATAGATGGTGTGAAGTCACATTATACTGATTGAATCATATTGAATTCTACTTCTGCTATATGATATTATTAGGGAACTTCAGCTTCCCTAAACTCAGTGATTTTTTTTCTTGTGCACTCTGGAAAACAACCTCCCTGAACAAATCACTAAGGGTTTTTTTATTTTTATCCAGTGCAGAGATGTATAGTCATTATATTATTTTTCTAAAAAATAATTACTAAAATGCAAAGACGTAAAATGAAGGCTGGCATAACCCTGAAATAAAAAAGCCTCCTGGCTATATTGTAAAGAGAACTGTCAGCTTCACAAAGCATATGAAATTAATCCTATAAAATGGAAGTAAATATTTTTAAGTGAGTAACTGAATCAGGAAAAATATGATCGCTATCATTACCATAAAGAAAAGAGGTAATTCTCACATTAAGTTAGTGTTAAGCCACTACTACCACAGTTTGTATTTCTGCTGACTTTTATCAGACATTAACTGCCAACTATTGCTTAAGTTCTGTCACATTCTAGAAGCTCTGCTACCTTCACATAAATTTTATCCCCTCTTCAAAATAATAAGATTTCCAGGAAACTCTAGACTCAAGAGTGATACTTAGAGCAGAAGAGTCAAAAGTTAGGTATTAACTCTTAGTCATAAATATTTGATATAAGTGCTTTTTAAACAATTTTTAATGAGTGAATTCATTAAAGTGTATGCATGGATTGACATTGTATTATTGATTGAAGGCCACATTTAACCACTGCTTTCTTTTTTCATTTATTTCCTGATAATAAAAGGATGGTCAACCAGCATAAATATTTCCTGTATTCTGTAGCTTCTAGGGTCAGCAGAAGGAAGCTCAGAATAGTACATGTGCACACTGCTTACCAAAATTTTGACTTGTTTTCTTCTTTTTTTCCACTGTAAAGCAAAGCCACCACCAAGTTAGCAATGCTATTTACAGAGGTACCTTTCAGATTAAGCTTCTGAAGACTGGTTATGCCTGAATATGAATATGCTGGAGGAACAAATGAAGAACTATGCAAATAGGGGATAAGCTCTAATTAAAGCAGAATAAAAAGAAAAGTAATATTTTATTCAGTGTTCTTATGGTGTGGTAGCAAAGAAACTTGATTATGTGAACTGTAAAGCAGCATCAAAAATTCCTTAAATTTAAATGTTTTCTCAATTCTCTTTCAGTTAGAAGGTGTATAAATGTATTTTGGTCAGTTTGGTGTTTTGAAATTCTTACTCTTTTCTTCAGTAGTCCAAAGCAGAAACATAACAAAAAAATGGAGATGGTAGAAAGATTTTTTACCTCAATTTTTCTAAAAAAGTTTTTTATTCAAGGAAATGTAATTCTAAAAAAAAGTGGAGTTTTGTGTTGCTGGTTTGGGTTTGGTGTTTTTTTTGGTTTTGTTTTTTTCCATGGGAGAGGGAAATATTTTCAGTCAGGAAACAGTTATGAAAAGATCTGATTAAATGAAATAGTGTTTCTTGCAAGTCCATGAGTTTTCCTTCGTAAATAAAAGACATGATGGGTCCATTTGCTGTGCAAATACTACATTGGCTTTAAGTTAATGAGCTCCCCCAGAGATATTTAGCTGCCATAGCTCTGCATTTTGGGACACATGGTAAATTTGGGTTTATCCTTTATATCCAGTGTTATCCAGTGGTGGAAGGTGTAGATGAGTGGAGGCACTGAAAGTAGGATTGTATTGTATGTCTGCATAGCTGCACTGGTTTGGTGTGCCAGTTCCTCTCACACCAGGAGATTCTAACAATTTTGCATCAGGGAATGGCTGTTAACCCTCCAAATTTCCTCATTAACCTGTATGAACCCTCTTCAGCCCTTTTGACTGAAGTCACTACAATGCAAAGATGATCTCACAATTTGCCATTCACTTCCACTATGATCTACCAGTAACATGAGCCGGAATATGCAAATCTCTGCTACACAGGATTTAGGCAACAGGGCTAAGTCTCAGTCTCAGTTTGTCAAATTGACTGAATACTCAAAAAAAAAAAAAATCCACACCTATTTACTGAAACCAAAATGCAAATTTACTTTCCCACTTAGAACTCTTTGTTCTTGTTCTCAAAAAGTGGATATCTATTTGCATAAATGTTTCCTAAAGGGGTCATGAATATTCATGTGTGCGTATGCCTCTATCTTGAAAGTTCTTGGGAGGCTGAGGGAGAAGGAAAAATTATTCAGAGAGACAAAATAAAATCGTGTAGGTATGGTCATGAGTCAGAAACTTACCAGACACAAACAGCCAAAATGGTGGTGGGAGCTTGTTTGAGAAGCTGAAATTTCTTCTACATCATTCATCACCTTCAGAAAAGTGACATTTATCTGTAATCCTAAACAGAGATTACAGCAAATTTAAAGCAGTAAGCTCCCACTTCCGACAATTTTCTTGCTCCTTTCTTCATGAGTTGTATGGAAAAGTACTGAATACCCATGGCAGGCTTAAAGCCGGCCTTTCTCACACAGCTTTCAGCACGGCTTCTCCAGAAACCAAGGGAAATCCCCGGGGATCCGCCACCGGTGTCGGGCGTGTTCACGCGCTCAGGCCTGGACAGTCACGGGGCGTGAGCCAGAAACCGTGTGACAGACACATCTGTGTGACCAGACACATCTGTGTGATCGAGTCCTTCTGAAACACACAGCTGCTTAAAGAACTGCACGTCTGAGCTAATAACAGAATCCTACAATGGCCTGGGTCAGAAGGGACCTTAAAGACTATCCAGTTCCAACCCCCTGCCATGGGCAGGGACACCTTCCTCCAGACCAAATTGCTCAGAGTCCCACCCAGCCTAGCTCTGAACACTTCCAGGGATGGGGAACCCACAATTTCTCTGAGAAACAGAATGTTTCAATGCCCCACCATCCTCACAGTAAAGAATTTACTCCTAATAGCTAATCTAAACCCACACTCTTTCGATTTGAGCAAATTCTCCCTTATCCTGTCACTAAATGCTCTTGAAATCTGTAAAGTAATTGAGTTTCAGTCCATTCATCCAATTCAATTTTCTTCCCCAGTTTATTTTCTATGGGCTTTGTGTGAATATTAGAAAACATTTAAAAAGTTATAAATAAAGAAGGGATAGTTTACCAACAGAATACTTACATATTCCAAACTTTTCTTAGTAAACATATTAGAATTGGAAATAAGCAACTTCTGTAACAGACTATTTTCTTTCCTTGCCACAAATTTAAAAAAAATTATGAAAAAAAGGAAAATTTGCGTTTTTATCTTTTTTCTTAAAATTAAGCTACATGCCACACCATGAACCTTCCCTAACTTTTCACAATGAAAATTTAAAACCTATTTCTATATGAAACATTTCTCTAGGGAGAGTTTTGTACACTTTGAAGCTTGTTAATCATGGATATCATGGCAGGGAAAGGAAAAAGGGATATGAGAATTGTACTTGTCTTAGCTCTGCTTGGCTTTCATATGTTCACAAATTGAGCCTCAAGCTGAAAAAAAGAAGGAAATTGGGCATACTTCTCTCCACATAAACAGCTCTAAAGGAAAGGTTTCTATCAACAATGCCTGTAAATTAATAGATTCCTAAATATTCACTGATCACACGAGTTAGTCTGCTATCAGTATTCATCCTTTGCATACAAGAGCCATCATATTTCAGAATATATGGCTGCAGAGTCCCCTACTATTGCTTTTGGTATTTTTTTCTTCTTAATTTTTTCCATGATTGACTTGGATAAACACAATTTAGAACTTATTTTAATTTATCCATAATCATTACTCTCTTTCTTTTCCAGCAAAGAGAACCCGTTTTTTCTTTCTTAGAATATTTGTCTTAGTTGATAGCCAGAGTCCTGCTGTAGTCCCGTAGATTTTAGGAGAGAAGAAAGAGATTATCAAGAAAGACTGTAGGCAATGCTGGCATATCACCTTTCAGTTTATAAATAAAATTGATTAATAACAACTTTGTTTCCTTATTTTTATGGAAAAGGTAGGAGGGTACTTTTCTCATTCCTCTGTGTTTTGCACAGTGCATAGGAAATTTCCCTATGACTTCAAAGAGTCCAGGAATCTGGAAACACTTGAGGAGAAGACAAAAGAACTGTGTAGGGTTTGGCTAGGTAAGGAATGTGCTCTGGAACTGCACATCTGAGATACACGTGGCCCACAAGCTGGACAGAGCATTTACTGGGATTGAAAGAGGCACAACTAAGCACGGGGGACTGAACATTCTCTATCCCCCACTGCTTAGGAGAGCAGAGCAGCATGAGGTCTTAAAGCTGACACTGAACTCTCACACAGCTTTTTGCTTTTGTGCAGCCTCATCTGCTTTGCAAATGAGTTTTGGAGAAGTATCTCATTTTTATGTTGCATTTGAGCTTGTGATTAGAGCTTAGAAAATGCAGCTACAGCAGACAGAAGCTTGTTGAAAGGGTCCAAATTCACTGTAGATGAGCAGAATTTACAGACCTAACAAGGAATTACCCATCTCCTGTGGAATGCTAGAGAAAAAGCCCACGGCAGGATACTTGGAGATTTGGGGTTTTTGTTCACATGTGTTTATACTTATTCCTTTAAGTGTACACATCAGGGCTCCACATAAGCTGAGGGCTCCCTGGGCCAATGAGCCTCCCCATCACAGGTCCAGGGCTCTCCCCAGGTCACAGAACTGAGTTGCCCTGAGTATCTGAGTGCAGGGGATGCATAACAGCACATTGCCAAAAATTGCCTTACAACAAGCTCACTTCAGGCTCCATGGAGCAATTCCATGACTAATCTGAAAGAGGGCTGAAACGTCTCAAGGCACCAAGAGCCAGCCAGAAAAGGCAGAGCCAGCCAGGTCCATGGCTCTCTCCTGCAGAGAAAAACCTCATCAACCTTGAAAATACATTTTAAAACTGAGAATTAAAACTGATAAAAAACACAGCTCAGGGCACTCCTTTTATAGGTGTTCCACCCTGGATCACACTGAAGTTATAAGACCGTGGTGACAGTAATGCCTCTGTATGAATAACTCAAGAAGAGCTTCCTCACAGGAACATTTGGTTAAGTATTTGCAATATATTGTGATCCCTATCATAGGGGACAGTTATGTCATTGATTTGTGTGAATTATCACTGAATATAGTAAAAACCCCACCAAATTACTTGTCTTACAGATTCCTGTTGTGCCTTGGGGAGAGTGTAGGCAGTTACAAATTAAAGTGGGGCTCTCTGTGCATCAAAGAAGATTGACATTTATAATTTCAGGAGCTTTAAAATGTATTCACGGGTTAAAAGTGTGTAGACATGCAATGAAACCTGTTTGTGCAGCAGTACAGATTAATATCCAGGGACTAGTCACTGCCTGAAAGGAGAGAACTCACAAAAGGGCCGTGAACTTATTGTATTTCCACAACCTTCATCCTGAATTTTTTCAGGATCCTACAAAACTTCTGTTGGCCTTATCATCCCAAGGGACAGCATTTGTGCCCACATACACACAGAGGAAACAACAGTCTGTTTTCTTCATATCCCACAGTCCTGCCAGAGCACCTAAGGAGCCTGGTGAATGAAAAACTAGTGGAAGAAAGACTGGCTCCTTGCTTTGGCTGGAAGGTACCCTGCTATCTCCTTCTGTTTCATGACAGCATGTTTCCAGTAATGATGTGCTGCCAGAATTGACTTAGGTATGTGATTCTTGGTGTCCTTCCTCCACTAGCTCTTGCAGGGCAGGCGGACTTTTAAAAATAACAGAATCTGAAGATGTGACCTTTACTGGAAATTTGCTTTATGGTTGGTAAAGAAAATGTTGGAAAAAGAGTAAACACCTTAGCTCCAGGCAGAGAAGCAAACCAAGAAAAGAGATGCATGGACTTTTATCTCTGCTTTTAGGATATTTTTAATTTTCTCCAAAGATTTTTAAAGCTAAAATCAGCAGTTTTGTAAGTTTTACAAGCTTGTACAACTGATAGTTCACAAGGACCAACTTGCCATTAGAAGGCAGGTCACTGGTAATATCCAGAGAATACTAGAGTGGGTAATTTATTATTCTAAAGACTGCAGTCCCTAAAGTAAACTGAAACAATAAGCAAAGGAAGCAGTCCATAATATGTGTTTATGTTGCAGCATTTGGAAAATTCTTTTCTCTTTCCAAGCAAAAAGTTAAGCGTAGATATGCATTCATTACCATACATGTAAACCACCCACTTCTTGCTCTCAGAAATATTTTGGGACTTAGTTAAATATTTTTGCCCTTGTTTTTGCAGGCTGCTCAAGTATAAACCACCGCTTTAAAAATACCACTAATCAGCACTAGGAGTTGGTGATGCCCCATGGGCACAGGGACTTGAGTGGAAAAGATTTTGAATATCTACTATAGACACGATGTGTGGTCTTGGATAACAGTTTTCAATATTTTTGTCCTTGAACTAGGGAAATACTTATCTCCTCACAAGAATGACATTTAGCAAAAATTTTGGTTTTTCTAATTGTTGATGTGATATTAGGCTTGCTTTCAGACATAGTTACATGATAATGTTATTGTTGTATGAAAAGTGTCTTTAAACCATTTGCATCCAGGCAAAACACTTTAAAAAGAGGGAAATTTCTTTAGAAATTTAATTCTAAAATTTCAGCATCAGGGGGAGGGTTTTCCCTTATAAAAATCTATGGCTGTAACATATGACAGTGATTTTGCTAAGAATGTTACTTTGGTTAGGAACAAAATCTGTTGAATCTATATTGGATAAAGATTAAATGGGAAAAGAGGTGCAGAAACCCGAAGTCCTAGTTGAACAGCAAGTGCAGAACACAACAAAAGAAAGAAATAAGACTTCAAGCAAAGCAAAGCAGGACATACGTTGCAGTGATTTAAAACAAACATTGTTTTAGCAGGTATTTGTAAAGGCAGAAAAAATCCCCTGACAGGACAAGCATGAAAATACTGCTGGATGTTTTTGGCTGTAAGAGAGCAGATAGATGAGCTTAGAGTGGAGCTACTCCTGGTTTGGTGAGGTCTCCTTTCAATATAATCAGCAGCCTAATTGCATCCCTCATACTTTAAATGAGCCTTTCTAAGTCTTTCAACAGACAAGTGATATCCTTCCATGTCACTCTTCCCTCCATGGATTTAGTTCTTTTTCTTTGTAGGACAGATTTTAGGTCCACTCAAAACTGAAGAGCTTCTCCTTTGGGCACATTTCTTAGAGCAATTTTACAGATGTTTTTATCGAAGCACATTACTTAGCACATTATAAAAATTAAAAATACATAAAAATGTATTTTTACATTTACATTTTACTCAATGTAAAAATACATTGAGTAGTATTCCATTCAGTGCAGTGCTTTCCCCAATTACATATTATTTGGATACAATGAGAGATTGATCAAAGCTGGACTGAGACATCTGTTGTTGCTGTTATTTCTTCCTCTTTTGGTGCGAGTTAACTTGACAAAATCTAGAAGAGTTAGTTTTCTTTAGACTGTTGATCACTTCATACTTTTAGTCTAGCTTGATCTAGGGTTTGCAGGCAGTTTTGCTGTGTATTTTTCATTATAAAGTCTTAGTGTCCAAAGTCTTTGTCAAGACATCCACAGTGAACTTTTCATGGTTAAGATTGCAAATGGGTAATCTTCATTTAAATAGTAATAAATAACCTCCCAAACTTAATAAAGCTTATATATTTTTGACATCTATAAATATGTATAAGCTTAATAAAGTTTTAAAATTTTCACTGGTTTAGGTACTTCAGAGGTTTTGATATACCCAGCTATTCCATACACCCAATTTGAACATATAGAAAAGCTCTGAAATTCTTAAGTCGATATTGTACTCTGGCTGTGGAAAATGCAAAATAAAACTACTGGGGAACTATTAAAACTAAAGATTAGATTTATTCTCTGTTTCAGGAGACCTCTAGATACGTAGCTTTCTGGGAAACCAAGGAAGTAAGTTTTGTGTCACAGAATTAATCTCCCAAAGCCTTCATCTTGAATAGAGCCAGAGGGCAACCTCCTGGGAACAGTTTTCCTTGGGGTGTATTGAGATGCTGCGTTTAAAACTGTCAGCTGAGAGCTCAGCTGGTGAAGGCTTTTCCAGGAGTATCCCAGGAAGGAGGTACCTGCCATATGGATGCAGGAGGCTGAGGCTGGAGAGATCTGTGTACGGTGGAGGAGAGCTACAGCTGAAAATGAAGCTTTCCCTCACTGCATGAAAAATGCCAAGGGAGAAAATTGCTTCAGATAAGGGGTTTGGATGTGGAACAGAAGATCTGAGTGGGATTGTTTAGACATATAATTTGAGAACAAATTCAGAGTTCAGTAAAACATCCAAGAGCCAATTTACCATCTGCTCTCTGCAGCTACCCTCCTCCAAGAGAGAATTTGCAGACCAGAAGGGAAGGAATCCATATCCTTTGAGGATTAACTCTGGGCATTTTGTTATCCATCATACCTGTGTGTTTTGTTTGTGTCCCACTACAGCCCCCTTCCCTAACCTGTGCTCCTCACACGGGTTGTGAATTCACTTTGCTACCTGTGAGCTTGGTCTCATCTTCAGCAATGAAGCTAAATTTATGCAAGGGTGTGAGTGACTGGAGAGATGCTTTCATTAGTTGTGTCAAGTTAATATGATATAGAAGCCCTCTCAAAGGCCTGAAAACTGGTACCTTCCAGATGGTTTGAATTCCTCTTATGGCCAAACAGATGGCTGAAAAGTTCTTCTAGACAGGATATCATGGAAGAAACAATATTTGTGACTCTACTTCCTACTTACTAGTTTAACACAGTTTCAGTCAGTAAGACTGAGGATCTAAATTCAGAAGGTTTCAATTAAAAAAAGAATTCCAGATGCAGACATAGATGTACGTGGACATATTCATTTACCAGCCTTCACAAGTCTTTGCCAAAATTAATACCTTTAGAATCTTAAAGTTATTCAACATTTTGGGGGCCTTTTTTCATTATTTTCGGTCTCAATATATGAAAATAATTTTCAGAAAATTCATTGGTCTATGGCAGATGAAGTTTATAAAGTATAGAAAATTGATACAGTTGAGTAAATAAATCCATTTTCCATAAAACACTCCTTCTTATGACAACGTGAGGGACCCTGAATAGTTTTATTAGGTTGTTTTAATAATTTATTACTTTTAAAAACAGAAAATTATGAAAGAAAATATCAATGCTTGTTTAAACCAAAAGAATAAGACATTGGAGGGATTTTTTTAAACTTAAAATCTTTGACCCAGATAGCAGCTTGTTAGACAACAATATCAAATGCTTTGTAATGGAAGCAATTTCCACCACCAGGACTGTAGCCTTTATGATGCCATGTTGATGATTCAGGGAGACCCATGAACATTGCAGACCCGTGATGTTGTCTTCATAGTCCAAATACAGAAAAGCATTTCCAAGTGTAAATCTGTGAAACTTTTTGAGAAAGATAATTGATACCAGAAATCTCACATGAACTACACCTATATCATCAAGAAAAGGTAAAAAATCTGCACAGAAACTTCAAGAAAATAGTATCCCTTATATTTGTTATATGGTTGCTCATATTTAGTATTTGCCTTTGACTGTAATGTTTACACTTAGACTTCACAGGTATATTAAAGAAAGTGGTTTTAAATTGCCTAGAAATAATTGCCAAAGCAAATACAGTTATTTCATGTACTGTTGCTTTTGCTGTACAAAAGCAGGATCTCAGCATTGCTTCAACATTTCTTCAAAACTCTAATTAGAGTAATTTCCTGCAGGCTCCTCAGCATGCTGAGCTTTCTTTGTACCAAATTAGGCATAGAGGTTTTTAGGATGTATGAATTGGAAATCAATGGAAGCTCCTGACCTAATTGCTTTCTAAGATATGGACCTGGGAGTTTTCGGAGGGGTTCATGACAGGATGTTCATTCTCAGTTCTCTCTGGGTGGATGCCAGTTTTAGAGGCAACACTTCCTTCTACAAACAGTATTTGTTTCAGAATGACAATCATTTACCCTTTTTTCACTCTTATCAGACTTTCCACCATTACCTCGTCTATCTCACCACTTTTCTAACATTTTTTGCTACGCTATTTAAGTATTTCCAGCCTCAAAATGTCACACCTCAATAGGCCAGAGATAAATTTTGAAAAATGTGTAAAGCAAATACACTGAATTATTTTTAAAGTATCATCTAGTTCTTATAAATTTTTTACCTTGAAATAAGCTATTTTTGTATGAAATGTGTGCTTTAGGTGAGATGCATAATTCTCCTATGTAAAGCTTGCTGTTTTATCATGAAAACTCTCCCAAGGCTGTTTGATCTGCAGAGAAAGTTGAGCTAAGCCAACTTCCACTATGTTCCTATAGTCTAGGCAAACAGGCATTTGGGAAAGGAAAGGTGAGTGGGGACCACTGCAGGCACACTACATACAGATTGCAGGAGTACGACCCATGTGACAGCATGCCATGGCCCATCCCAAACTCTTTGTCAACACGCCTTGGACCTTGGCATAAGCTCTTGTTAAAATCCTGGAGACAAAAGAGGAGTGGAATAATAGCAGGGCACAGAGAAGAGATGGAGGCTGAGCATGCTGCAAAGTCTTGATGCCCATATGAGGGAAAGAATGAGGGAATGCAAGGTGAGAACACCACAAATTGAAACCTTAACCTCCAACAGACACAAGTCTTGTGCATCTCTTCTGCTCTTCCTTGCACTCGCTTCCCAAGGACCAAGTGTCCTTGTCCACTTTGTCAAACACTCCCCATAGGTTTAGCTAAACTGAGGCCTTTTTCTATCCTTCCTGTCCACAAATTATGAAGCAAGGACTAACAACGAATCAATACCGAAACAGAGGAGGAAAGAGAGGAATAGATGAAAGGTCACTTCATGGCAGTTTTTTTCTGTAGAAGATTTCTCTATCAAAAGTGAGTAGAGTTTTGTGAAGAGAGATTTAATTGTTCTCTAGTGAGCATTTAAAGACTTGGAGTGCTTTTACTTCAAGACTGCTCATGGATCCAATAAATCTCAATTCATTATGCTAATAAAAGGAATTGTGTCAAATAAAGAGGCTTTTAAATGTAGCAAAACCATTACATTATATCATATTAATAAAGTTTATTTATCCTGGACAGTTTATCCAATTTTCTGTTGATTGACTCTTAAAGCTCATTTGCCTTGAAAACCTTAAGAGTGGTTGCATGCTTACTGCCCCTGGCCATCCACAGTACAAACTGGCATTTGGTCCTGTGGAGATAAAATAGTCCTGCTGCCTGGCATACTGCCAGTTTGAACAGAGAGATTAAGGACTGTTTGGTCATGACTGATTTTCAGAAGCTGTTGAAGCATCTTATTTCACCAATTCCAAACCAAATTAACGACAGAAAATTGAATAGTGCAGCAGAGATTGAAATAAATTGAAAACTATTCCTAGAGTTTTTGCCTCACATAAGATATTGATTACTTACAAAAGGTCTCATTGTGTGCATTAAATCTCCTACAGAAGATACCAAGTGCGATGTTTATAAAAATAATAAGTTTATTGACTATTTTTTCTTGGCGATCAATGAAATAAAATGCTTTGCTGAGTTCTTTTCCTTCATAATGATTAAATACAAAAAACACAAAAAATATTTTCTTGGGAGAGCCAGGATCAAAGGCCAGTGACACTTGTGAAAAGTTTCCCCATCTAAGTGGGCTTTCACAGTGTCTGTGTGTAACCACAATATGATACTTCCTCTGGCAACATCCTGTTAATATTACTGAGAGCTCACTTGAAGAAAAATCAATGTATTTGTCTCTTGGTGTTTTGCCATGGACATATAATCACTAATCAAGCAGAACTTACCTGCTTCCTTTCAGTGGTACGGTTGTCTGGTCTTGCTCTAGGGGGCAAAGAAATAGAAATCCTTGATAAATCATAACCATACTGAATGAAGCAATTTGTTACTGCTTGAGTCGTTATTTCTTTTTATGTAGGCAAATGCAGTTTGAACTGACTATTTGATCTGATTTTAAATTTATTATAACATTTGCAGTTCATATCCAAAACAGAATTTTTCATGCACTTGCATAAATAACTGTTTTTCTTCTTTTAATGCCATTACAAATGAGGTTTATAATATTAAATTCCAGAAGAGCCATCTGAAATGATCAAATTCAAATTTATTCAGTCTCTTGATAACAATAATGATGGGGTGTTTCGTTTGAATATGGTCAGTAGCGTAAATTGTGTGTAAATAGATTTTACATTTTACAATGCATTGAATATAGTGAACAGAAAGTGTTCATAAAGAGCATAAAGACCAGATGATTGTATTACTGTAAAGTCTTGTTCCAACTAGGAATAAGGTGATTTAATTCTCCCCTATTCAGAAATACTCATGTTCCCTTTCACATGCAATATCTTCAAACATTTCAAACACTTGTAGTATTTATTAGCCAATTATTTATTAGACTGTCTGACACTCTTGAAGCAACAGGAAAACAGAAAGAAGCTAAGGAAGGAGCAGTGCACTCCCAGCTGCTGCTGCATCCTCTCCAAGTGCAGACTGGGCTGGTGAGTGAGGAGCCCCTCTGACAGCTGTGTTCAGTACTAGTGCTCAAGAGGAGAGCAAGGAGAGAAAATCCACATCAAATTTTGATACCTCCAGGGAGAACTGTCAAAAGTCAGTGTCACAGCCCACCTAGCCCACTCACTGATTTGGGAGATGATGGGGATGAGGGAACTCCAGAGTAAAAAAGAATCTGAGGTGTCACTGTGCAGGATCTATTCTCAAGATATATGAGCCCCACACAGGCTAATGAGTACAAGGGATCATTTATCTCTCCTTTCATACAGTCTATTTAGTGCACTGGAGGGCAGTAAAACTGCACAGCTACATCAGAAAAAAAAAAAAGAAAAAGTGGAAAAAAATCAGAAAGCCATTCATCTCATGGGCAAACTATTCCTTTCAAAATTTTCTTAGGGTTTGGTGATAAGTTTAGTCCTTACCATCATCAGGAATCCCACTGATTATTTGGTGTGGACATTATGGCTCCATGCTCTGAAGCTACAGGATTTTGCTGAGAAGGAATGGGTTGAGGGAGTAGGGAGAAGAACACAGCGCCCTCCTGCCACTTGCCTGATGGGAAGAAAGGATAAAACCCAGATAAGAAATATCCACCCATTCCAGTTCTGGCAGTTGACATAAAAATGGAGGAATGACTGAGTGATTACAGACTTACCAATTTCTCAACCCATTCTGTCCAGCAAAGACTTTTACTAATAAAGGTTTAAAGAACTCCTCTTTTCCTCATATATCCAAACAATTTGAGTTTTTCTTTAACTGTGGAGTTTTGGATATAAGTTGAACAGACAAATTCTAAAGCATACATGAAATTGAGAAGAATTTCTACTCCAGTAGAAGAAAACATTTTCTAATCAGATATTTAATTAGTTTTTCCTAGTGGACTTTTGTATATAAAGATACAATAGAAACTAGATGTGTTTTTTTTTTTTTTGCAATGAGTGCATTAGGAGGCCAGCCTGTAGGAGAGGCATGGACTTCCCAAAGGCCTTGGCAGCGCCATTGGAAAAGTGGAGTTGTGAGGTTGGCTGCTTCCTGCAATTTTCTTCCAGCTCCTTATACCAAAATATGCTTTAACTGTATAGTTTATTTCCCCTCTTTATTTCATTGAGGGTTTTTTGTTTGGTTGGGTTTTTTGTTTGTTTTGTTTTGTTTTCTTCACACACAACTTTTGTGGTTATTAGACAGCAAACAGCATGAGGTTATTTAAATACAAAGTCATTAACTGCAAGATCTTGAGCTTCTCTTGCAGTAGTTCTTTTGATGCTGGATATATGTATTTAAACATTAGGAACTCAAGAAAAAAAATCGCATGCATGGCTGTACAAGTGTGGTACAGAGAGGATGAAATTATGTTGCTGAAGAATGTCATATTGAAGATACCTACAAACAAGTTGTATGAGGTGAGAGAAATAGAAGTTTACAAAAATAGAAACTAACATATTTACAAGACAATGTTTGCAATAATATATCCCAGTTATTGTTCACCACTGGCACAATTATGAAGATGTGGTAATGCAGATTTACATGGTAATTAGTATGTCAGATCAGTCTAGAGAAGATTCACACTTCTCACAGCACCTCACAAACTGCTATAAGTGCGTGAGGGCTCTAAACACCTACTCAGAAAAATCGTTGAGGTTAATAGTGGTCTGTGGTAGTTACAATCTGTGCATGTTTATCAGATTTTTAAAGTGAGTATAAGGTACAAATTTAAAGTGAAGAGGAATGAAAAATTGGTATGATGGGAAAAAATGACTGTAAAAGTAAATTCTTGTAGAAATCCCACTAAGTTACAACATCTGAGCCAGATATTTGACAAGCTGCTTTTTATTTGCCTGGAGTTCATAACTGAAATTCTGGTGCTTTTCTGTATGCTGAACTAACGTTCTTCCATTCCATTGCAGAGAAAAAACAGAAGGCAAAAGACATTGCACTTCATTATTTTAATTGACTGCTCCTCCACATTATCATTCTCTTTCATTTTTCTAAATAGAAACAATGGACGAGTTACATAATGGAGAAATTTAGCAAGTATCAGATTAAAGATCAAATTAGCAATTATTTCCTGACATTTGTAAAGCAGGCAACAGCTCCCAAGACATCTGAATTAGATCAATAGGGTACTATTAAATTGGATGAACAGTTTAGTACATACTTATTAGCAAATTATGAGTGACTGAATGGATGATTGTAGCTGTTAATGTACAGTGATTTCAGAATATAAAATATTTTTAAAATTACATCTTAATAAACCTTGGTAGAAGCAGTGATTCACTTCAGAAAAATTATAAATATGGACATGGCTAGTCAACAGTTAGGTATTTGCAGCCAACTTGTCTACAGGCTTTTCTGCAGGCTTTGGTACCAGAGAATAATTTGTATGCTAATTTACAATTTCATTTGCTCCTTTGCCACCTCATAATATCAGGGTAGTCTTCATTAGTTCATAAAGAATTAAATTACTCTTATCCTGAAAATTTAGTAATGTCTCAAATCCATCAGGAAGAAGAGCCTGGCTAGCTCCTCATCAAGAAAATTAGGGAGAATATGTAAGAGATTAATAGTTGTGTAAACAGAAATAGCAAAGCAAATTATTAAAGATAATTTGATTTGGTATTTTGAACTTTTATACTTTAGAACTTCCCACATAAAATGGTTCCCATGTGCAATATTTAGTTATGCTGATCAGAACATATGCTAAATACATGAAATATTACTCATTTTAAAAATGAAAGTTAATTCAAAAAATAATTTACTGTGGAGCAGTATGTGCAGCACGTGTCTGCACACTGGAGAATCTAATACCATTTGTGCTTTTAGATCTAATCTAATGTGTGTTTACCAAGGGCAGACCAAAACTCAGAGCACTAACATCTACACCAAGCTTTTATTCTTTCAGCCCAGGGAAGGACAAATGGTTTAACACATTTATATTTTTTCTTTTAAAATGTTCAATTTTACTGCCTCACACACAACCTAACTCCTTTTTTTTTTTTTGCTGTATTTTAGTGTGTATGTATAGGTATATATATGCATAGTCAGACTCTCACAAACTGTTAAGAAACTTTTTTTTGGAAAGAGACTTTTGTCTCTAAGCCTAGAAAAACTAAGTTGCTTCATTCTGCTCATTAATCACAGAATCATGGAATCATTTATGTTGGGAAAGACCTTTGAAGCTCATTGGGTCCAATTGTTAATTCACCACTGTTGAGTCAATCTGCCAGTGCAGATAAATGAATAGTGCTGGCACATCCATATTACACTCAGTCACTCAGTGGGATTTCTTTGTGCTCAACACCTCTGTAAAAGTGCCCCTTAAGCACCAAAAACAGTAGACACCAGGAAGTTCTAAAATGCAGACCTATGTCCTATGGTATTATCAGGCCTCTAAAGGAAATAAGCTTATTTTCCACCCTGATTGTTTGCTACCTGTTAGAGAAATGGGAGTGCCAGCTTTAAAACCTGGCAGCTTCTGATGCTTTGGGGCAAGGAGACAGCTCAGTGTCCTCTGCCAAGCTGGGGATGTCTCTCTGCAGGGGCGGGTAATGTTCCTGTTACTGATGCAGCAGGGCTAGAGGAGCTCAGCCTGCCACGATTCAGAACAGACTGTCCTTGTAGAAATGTCAGTGAGAAAACCATGCTGGGAAGGGAAGTTACAGCAACTTTACCCACCCACATGTTAATGCCACCACATGTGGTGTGTGCTTTTGTCACCCTACAAGAAGAGGCTGCCCAGACACTTCCCCTCACCCCAGGCAAGGCAGAACATCCATAGGTAACTCTAGACAACCATTTCCATTTTCCCACATATCTGTTCTGCAGGACTTCATAAAACTATCTGGGAACATCTTAGAATCAGCTGGGATGCATAGTTTGTGAAGACACTACAAATGAGTGAATTGATAAATCTCTTAAACATCTGTGCCAGATATGATTGCATGTTATTAAAGGAAATACTTTTTTCTTTAACTCAAAATAAGTAATTGTAGCTGGAATCTGTAACTAGTCTTATCTATAAGGTAAAGAGTTGTTATTTGCATATTTTTTAACTTTGGTAAAAAATTCAAACAGGAATTAGGTGTTATATGTAACAAAACTCTTCAAGTAGAAGTATCAGACAGGACTGGAGGCTCCTGAGCTCTGAAGAGGTAAGAGACTGTGATAGAGGATGACAACCAAAATGTGGTTCAGGAAGAGCCTTACTTGATACTTGATCAGATTTTCATTCTTTGAGGGTGCTGGTCAGTGAATCATTCCCTTCTGTCTTCAGTGCTCTGTGGCAGGTTTAGGCCTGTGGATTTGCAGGGTTTTTTTTGATCACATGAAATTTCCAAAAATGGTGCTGAATTGAATTTAATTACTATTAAATTATATTTAGTATTATTGTAAAATTTTCTTATGACTTATCTCTGACCAACTTGAACCCATATGTACCAAACTTATTGACAGAATATTCAATGACTTTAGGAGCAGCAAAAAAGAGCACTTGCCCTATTAAAATGTCTTCTGCTGGTGTCTCATCATGTCTGACATCACTAAACAGCTCTCACATGCAATATTCTGTTTTAATGACCATTCAGTGAAAGTCACATACGGATCATGTAAGGATAATTAGCAAAGGCAGCAGGAATAGATCTTTTACTATTACTACTCTTATATCAATGACTTAACAATTTTTTTACTACCTGTGCTGTGAAGGTTGATGCTTTTGGAGAACATGGCTCGTGACATTTAAGATAAGTGCCAGCTCACAAATTCAAGATAGGCACCATGCTAATTACCAGTGTATTACATAAACACTAACATTACTTTCTGGATGACGATATTTTCTCAGATTTCTGTATATGGCATAATTATGCTCTGGGCATGGTTCATTGTCACTAGATGTGCAAAATGAAATCTTTCAAAAGATTATTTTTCCAGTTTCATGCAATTCATGTCATCAAGCAACGTATTACAACAAAGACTGGGAAAGAGGTCACAATGCTTAGAAGGTTATTTGGACAGTACAACTTTAAAAGGCATGTCAGTTCCATGTAGATACTAGTAAGACCACAGCAGTATTCCTTCAATTTAAATCTAATTGCTTACTATAAAAACTCCATGTAAAATAGCAATCATGCTACGTTTGCACTGAGAGAAAACAGATATTTTTTCTATAGAGAATAAGCAAACAACAACACCTTTGGAGTTAAGGATTTTTTGATAGGTTCATGGGTAACAAAAGTTGTTATTCTGCTGGGGAGTCTTACATCTCATAAAAAAAGATAGCTGTAAAAATACAAATTCTAAATAAAAGTAAGTAAATATTTGATAGCTAAAATATGAACTTGGTCTCTTTTCTTCATTTAGACATTTAATTTCAAACGTATTGTTAGGGCAATTCATGCATTCAAGGAAGTTAAAATTCTGAAAAATGCAGAAATCTTCAAGCGTGAAAAATAAGGTTGTGCTAAAATGGGAAACTTGGAATATCTCGGGTTTTTTCACACAAATTAGTTATCATATTTAAAAGTATTGCTACTCTGGGTCAAGCCTATCTGCTTGCTTCAATAACAACCACACTAATTGCCTCCTGGCAACTATTTCAAATATGCCCTGTAGTGTTTTGACAAATCCTTTTCTTCTTTGGTACCTGGCTTTGTTCTTTGAGGTTTTTTTCCCTGATGTTATTCACCTGACTTTGTGACAATTGTGTGTTTTCCATAAAGACAGCATAAGCCAGTCCTTTATATCTAAATTTAATTTACTTACTGAAGGTGCTTTATTTCACCCTAGGTATGGAATAATCAGTAAAGTTTCGTGCACCATCATACAGAAAGAAACAGCTGAATACAGCAGGTAAGGCTTATCTTTCTGAAACCTTCCTGCCAAAGTGTTCTAAATTATCCCAGAGACCAGTGTGCCACCAGTATCCATCCATCACAAAAGACAAAAATATCTTTATACACCCTTTGTCACGCATCCTTCCCTCTGAATCATAGAGAGTGCAATGGGAACATTGCCCAGTGCCTGGAGCCACATTTTGCTTTTATGCTCTGATATTTACCACAGCGAATCCTTCTGGCATCTTCTTTCCTTAGCAAAGAAGGTGCCAAATATTTTGCTAGGAAGAAGTCTTGTGTTCTTAAAACTTACAGGAAAGAGACTGACTTGTAGTCTTTGGCCAGCTTGTGCTGAGTCACCCCAGAAGGTCCTTGCTTCAAGTTCTACAAGCAATCTGAGCATTGGTGATTTAGGTTTTGCTCTGAGAAACACAGTGCTGGTTCATGACTCCACAGAGGGTGTAGGGGTGTCACAGCAAAGCTGCCTAGGTGCTGTAGAGTGTACAGGGTACACTGGCCACCGCTATTCAGGTGCTCAGATGTGCTCAGGTCTTTGGAAGGAACAGTGTCTCTAAGCATGACAGCAATGACACTTCAGAAATTACATTGCCAGTTGCTGCTGGAGCCATACAATTCATGCATGATTAAATGATAGAGTCCACAGTGAAGGTAAACAAGAGGCTAACTGCTTTTTCATCAGCTTTTTGGTTGGGAAAATGACAGGAAGGGCATCTTTATAGTTGACCACAAGATTACCAGATTCCCTAGCGTTCCAACTACAGCTTTGCTTATCCAGCACTAAAAAGGCAGTCAGGAGATGGACTCGGATGCAGAAAATCGCCTGATGTGTTTTCCATAATCCTGTTCTACATAATGATATCATTAATACCTACATTTAGTCTTTTCATAGTTATGTCCTGATGCAGACATAAGAACACTATTTTCTCTGCTGTTTTACTGCTGTTAAGGGAAGAAGAGCATCACTTTCTGCTCTGCCTAATGTGAATTAAATATCCATTCTGAACATTATGCCAACTATAGATCAAGTATTTGCTGGCAGCACTGAAAAGGAACAAACTGTGTAAGAAAACTAAATTTAATCCATCAGATTTAAGACACATAATGAGTATTCAGACAGGACTTGGGGAGCAAACAATACATGATCCTCCATCCAAGTATACCTAAGACAAACAGATCCCATATAGAGGAGAAAAAATTCATCCCGGCAGTGGAGGCAACAGAAATCTGTGTAACAACCATTTGAGGAGAACTTTGAGATAGGGGTTTCTAGGAATAAGAAGCATTTGACAGTGATGGTGCCTGAAGCAACAGAAAAGGAGACCAAAACCAGAAACACTGAAGACAACTGGATGCTGCAGGAGGCCTCGTGAGTTTGTAGACTCTGATGTAAGTGATGTCTACAGTGAAGCTCTCTCTACCAGCAGGTGGAGATGCAGCTGGAGATCATGGAAGAGCTCAGCTACAGCTTTTGGAGTCATGGAAGAGAGGAAATGCTGCATGCACAACTCCAAAGTTTCTGACCCCCAAAAAAGTTTTCTGAACAGTAATATGAGATCTGATCTCTAGAAATGTGTAATAATTTTTAAAAGATGCTGATGTAATTAATTGAAACTCAGCATATAAAATATAATCTCATATTGTGCTACAGAAATAGTATTTGAAGAAATATTATTAGAGAAAAATAGCTTGTATTTTTTACTTTATGAATGGCATGACTTCTGTATAAAGTCTAAACTGATTAGACAACCCAGTGCCATGAAAGCATATTAAAGACTGGAAGACTGTCTGCCACCTTTGGAAAATTCAAATCTTTCTATTAAAGTTTCAGTCCTTTTACCTTTGTCCATTTTAGACGGTGCTTTTGGAGCAAGTAATTACAGACATTCTTGGAAATACTTACAGAGTAAGATTCTTCTAAAGGTGTGTAAATGTACTGTTCAATTCAAATTAGCCTATAAGGATATCTTGAGAATAAAAATCACAGCCTTAAGAAGGATATTAATTAAGTTTACATTATCTTAACATGTTAAAAGAAAAGGCCTTGAAATGGTTGCAGTAGTTTTTAATATTTTCCAGGGATCTGAGCATTGCAGTTTCCCATTCAATGCTCAGTATTTTTATTTGGAAGAATACTGTGAAATGTCTGTATGTGCCATCTAAAAGTCACGTCCTTCCACTGCTAATAAATTGTAGTATTTCTGCCACCCTCCTATTAGGAGACTTTATAATTGCAAAGTAACTGGAATAAAGTTTCCAGGAAGGAGGCAGAAATATTTATATAATCCCATTTCCACTACAAAAAATTGGCAATTTGCTGTCATATATGACCATTAATGAGGAAAATAAACAAATAAATAATCCCCCAAAACAAACTATCATTATTTAGCCTTGATGATTACTGCAAAATAAGGAGACTCTCAAGAAAACAAAGAAGTAACCCACAAATTCTTTTATGAAGACATGAAAGAGCTTATGTAACTGGATGAAGCATGTGAATTCAGGGAGACACTTAAACAGGAAAATATACAGTGCAGAAAATGTTGCCATTTATTGATAAATAATTTTGGGTTTAGCTGCTTGACAGGATACTGGAAAGAAATCCACTAGGAACAAAGCCGGAAGTGATTGTGTAACAGAGACATGTATAAAGAAAATATCACCCTCATCTATTTCTCAAATATGTGAAAAACCTTTGGACACATTTCTAAATTATTTGTGACACTGCTATCTTAGTTCAGACACCTAATTAAATTCTTGTGATTTTTGTCTGACAAAGCTTCTTCATTCTCCCTTATTGTGGTGACACAACTGGCACGTGCCACTGAGACAAGGATGTAGCTTGCATTTGCTGGAAAATGGAGGGGTGCAGATTTCAGCACAGGCTACAAATGATCTGCGTGCCATTCTCAGGAAACGTACTTCTTTCTGGCAAAATGGAGAAAACAGTAAAATTTATTCTATCTTTATCTATTTTGGTTGTAAACTCTTCATACCAACAGACTGCCGTTTGGTACTGACATGCAGAACTGGGCCATCACCTCCTTGATGGCTTTGAGGTACTGTCATGGTTTAAGCCCAGCTGGCAACTGAGCCCCATAGAGCTGCTTGCTCACTCCTGCCCAGGTCGGATGGGGTACAGAATCAGAAGGGTAAATGAGAAAACTCCTGTTTGGGATAAAGACATTTTAATAGGTAAAGCAAAAGCTCTGCAAGCAAAGCAAGAAAAAGAATTCATTCACTACTTCCCATGGTCAGGCAGAGGATCAGCTATGTCCACAACATCAGGGCTCCAGCATGCATTATGGTGACTTTTAGAACACAAATGCCAACACTCCAAACATTCCCCTCCTTCTTCCACAGCCTCATATGAGAATGATGCCATATGGTCTAGGATGTCTCTTGGGTCAATTTGGGCCAGTTGTCCTGGCTGTGCTCTCCCCCAATTCCCCCTGCACCCCCGTGCCACTTGGTGTGGCAGTGTGAGAAGCAGAACAGACCTTGACGCTGTGCAAGCACTGTTCAGCAACATCTAAAACATTGCTGGATTACCAACACTGTTTCCAGCACAAATACAAAACAGCCACACACCAACTGTGATAGAGAAAACAAACTGTGTCCCTGTCAAAACCAGCACAGGAACAATGGCAGGACATAAGTCATCAGTTATAGGGCTGCCTTGTTTGTCATTGGCTCTGACCTACCTGTGTTGCAGTTCCCATCTTCAATTTTTTAGGAGTTTGCCACCTCCTAGCAGACGAGAAAGGATGAGTGGGGAAAGACCCCATTTGTATCTCCAGCCTATGGCACAGATGATGCTGGGAATGTTTCCTTCTGAAAGAATTAGTACTTATCTGTCAATTAAAGTCAACCAAAGGTCTGCAGTGTTGCACACGTGGGCTGTTTCATTCCTCAGCTAAGCTGAATCCTGTCAAGACCACATCCAAGAGCAGCAGCCTGCACTGTCTTGTGGTTTTCCTGCTTACTGAGCAGAGAAATGGAGACAGAAAAGGCTTTAGTCCTGTTTTGAATTCAAAGAAAGAGAATTAGTGAAGGTTAGGAGAAGTGCTTGCCTACAAAAGCCACAAGAGAATTCATCAAAGTGAGGCATCATTCTTATTCTGTTCTTAATGCTCTAATGATTCATTTATGAATAATAACTCTTATTTCCCAGGACTGTCCTCTCTCTCTCCCCATAAGAATTCAGTCTTGTGTCCAAAGAAATTATTTTTCTCTGGAAAAAAACTGCCTCTATATAGGATAGCAAATAGTATTGACACTTCTTTTTAAAATAAAAATGTGTAAATTCTAATAACACAGCTTGTCACTATTTGGAACTCTATAGCATCAACATTTTGGGGAAATTTGTTGATAAACACTGCATATATATTTTAAATCAAGCTTATTTCTGGCCAAACCATTAATGATTTTTAGCTGGCGTGAAGTTGTATTTTTTGTAGGGAAACTGGACTTTGAGCTGATTTGGCCACTTCAGAGAACAAAAGTTGAGTGAGGACCCCTGTTCCTGACTGAGGTGGTACAAAGGAGAGGCCTTGGGCCTTTTCAGGTGGGAAAATGTGGCTGGGCTGCCTGCCTATTTCTCCTGGGAGAATATTATTTTTTTTTCATCTCTGCTACTTGAGAGAATCTGTTACTTATAAAAAGTAAGCCATTCACTTCTTAAAAATGCTGTGGAAGCCTCACAGATGAACTTTCTCAGGGAATGCTCCCAGCTCTATCTTTACTTTGGAAAAGGAGCCATCCATAACTTCCCCTCAGTGAATTTTTAGCAAGCCTTGATTTTAGTAGTCAAGGACTGGCATTTCCAGTGTTCAGCATGTGCACATTACTGCTGTCAATTTATGGCACTGATGCCAATATTCCTATTTATTTTGCTGATTCTTTCCTACAAAAAACAGAGGACTTCAGATTGGGATGCTGTTCTTTGGGATTTCTGCCAAAGGACATTGTGTGAATCTGACAAGTCTTTCAGCCACCCAAACTCCAAGAGTCAGAATGTTGGTAATATTTCACTTATCCTTTCAAAAGTGCTGACAGTTTTTCATATTGCCATTTCAATACTTTCAAAGATTCAGAGTGGGCTTGGAAAAATCTCATGAGAATCTGTCTCATAAAAGTGCTGTATAAATGGAAGAAATTTTGATGAGCACATGAAAAAATTTGAAATGAGATATGAATGGTCTTGGGCACAACAACACTAAGTCAAGAAGAAGGTGGCAACTGGGGCTAAAGAAGAGGAGAGCAAAATTCTTCCAAGACAGAAAAGGGAAAAACTGAGCAAAACAATATAATTGACCCAAAAGAATGAGAAGATTAAAATGGAAGGGACTGAATTGAGGAATTCAGCTGAGCTCCTCCCTGTGGGTGGAAATGGACAGGCTTACTGAACATCTTGTGCAAAACTTTTTCGCTGGGAGAAAGGAGGTAGACTGAGAATAATCAAATACATATTTCTAACAATTAACATTTCTTTCCCAGCTCTCCAGCTGAACTGTGACTCGACTGATTCCTCCCCTAGGATATAATTCAAATTTAGTGAATGAATTGAATTATTTTCAGTTTCTGTATTTATACTTGCCTCACTTATAGGCTGACTATAGGAAAGCTCTGATTTTTGAAAACACTCTTTATTCTATTACCATTTGATGGAAAAGATAAAATGGCTCATAAGTCATCTCATAGTCAATGACTAGCTAAGCAAATATTTTAAACATTATTGTTGTCAATACAGGTTTTTCTTTAAGAAATCTGAGCTTAACTACCAAATAGAACTGAAGAACTTTGACAAACAAAAAAATAGTAGAATTCTATGAATGAAGGCAAATGAGAGTCATCGGTGAATGCCTTCTCTTTTTTTGAACTGCTCAGTAGGCATTGCTTATATAGGCTGAGACATGGACAAGTAAGATGCCATGAGATCACTATCTGCATCACCTGAGGCCTTCTAAATCAGGCCTGTTAATAGGATATTTTCACCCTAGCCTACCAGGAAATATGCCTAAAAGTAAGGTCTAGCTAGTTACGGCTCTTTTCATCTAAGCATGTAAAGACAGCACAGTGTGCCACGAATAGTGTGCAGCTTATTGTCAGAAGTGATGGTTTTTCTGTGTGATATTAGTACTCATCTAAAATAAAAATAAAAGACAGTGAGGCTGACTTTCAGTGGGACTTAGAGAGATTCAAAAGCAAGCCCTGACTTTCCCAAGGGAAAGCAGTTTGCCTTCCTAAGGAACGGCTCTGCGAAGAATTTCATGTTCTCAGGGAAGGACTGATAGAAGTTTTGTAAGCATCTCGCATTCTCAAAATAACAAGTGCTTTTTTCACTTTAGTTTGTTCTATCCTTGTGTGTGTTCTCAAAACATGCTCTCTCTATCCCATCTAATGGTGGTAGAGAGGCGTTGTGTCATTTAGCCAATCAAATAATTGTTAGCAAAAGACCCTATAAAGGGATTGCATTGTTACAATAAAATAGCCTTCTGATTCAACGAAACCTCGGAGTCTTTCTCTTCATCCTCTGGGAAAGGGTGACAAAAGACAATACAAAAACAAAAAAGGAAGAGATCAATTGCAAAACATTTGGTGAATACAAATACATTCTTAGTCACCTCAGCAATAAAATAGGTTTTAACATGTTCCCAGGTCTGAAAATTGAGTGTTTTTGATAGGGGGGTTTTACACCCGACAACCTGGATGGAAATACTGATCTGTGTTTTGACCTGACCTCCGTAACTTGATAAGGATGTTGTGTTATAGCAGCAGTGGCACTAACCTGATGGCTTTCTTTAGTGTTTTCCTAAAGAAAAGTAGTAGATTTTTGTTGATGGCTTCCTCCCCAGAAGTTTGGGCACACCTCGAGCCAATCAATATCTTTGCTGAGAGGAATGAAGGTTCCAGTTGCAGACAGCAAAGCAGAAAAATAAAAAGCATTCATACAGTGTAAGTCAGGATCTTACCACTTGTGCATCTGGTTCAACACATAAACTACACAGCTGCACCCATTGAAAAACACAAAGTAACAAACAAACAAACATCTGCTCCTGAAAAAGTTTAATTTATTTTAAGATTTTGGGTTCTATTGTTCTACCATTCTACTCTTCTTTGTTGTGAGATATAAGAAAAAATTTCTTCATCACGAGAGTAATTTAATATTGGAATAAATTACCCAGAGAAGTTGTGAAATGCCCCTCATTAAAAACATAAAGTACCTGTATTGGCAGGACCCTAGATAACCTGATTTAAGGGCTCCAGGTGAACCTAAAAGAAGCTCTGGGAGCAGCAGGCAGAGAGTGTGGTAGGATGTTGCCAGTGAGGCTGGTCAAGGCCATTAAGGCCTATTGGTGGCCTTAGGGTCCTGACAGATTCTGTAACGTGTGACATTCCTAATAAAAATCTACCTTTTCAACTGTGAATAACATATCACTAAAGATGCTGTTCTTAAAGTGGTTATTGGTTTTGGATTTAGCATGAAAACTAGAAAAAAATTATGCAGACATGTGTGAACACATAAAATTTTGGGTTTTTTGGTTTGAGATTGAGTTATGACTATATTCTCCAGCCAAGCCCTGTGCAGCAGTTCCAGTGAATTCTTTACATAGCAAAAAGTAAGACTACCTAGATTCTGTCTTGATTCAGCCCTCACAATTTTATGTGTTTAGTCAGGATACTTAAGTATAACACTTCTCCCTCTACAACTGACAGAGAGAAAGATGCATCTCTAAACCGGATTTCAGTCCAAGCTTTGGATGTCCCAAGGCAAGTTTGGAACACATCCAAACCATGTGTTCTGTGTGGATTTTTTTATGTTTTGTGTACGACCCTTAGCTGTCTTTTTGCCAGGTACTAGCTTTCAAACACAGAAATTCAAGCAGTTGCTGATGTATCAATCAATATATCTGATATGTGAGTCAGGATGGAGACCAGCTGCGTCATGTACTCATTCTCCTGCTCTCCAGCTGATTCTTGAGTTAGAGGGCCACGGGCTAAACTAGTAATGTTCTTACTGCATCACCAGTTGCACTAGGATGGCAACTAGTGAGCAATCCCTTCTTGGCTTTCCTTAGCATTTTGCAAACCTTAAGGCAACATCTGGTTACTAATTTACTTCTGTGTACTTCCATAGCCATTTATCAACCTCTAAAGGGTACTAGCGACACTCAGAAATGAATATTGCCTGAGGGAAAATGTGTTTAGAATAGAATCATAACATAATTTGGGTTGGAAAGGCCCTTTAGAGGTCACCGAGACCAATCCCTCTGCAGTCAGGAGGGATAGTTTAGGCTAGGCCAGGTTGCCCTGAGCCCCACCCAATCTGACTTGTTTCCGGTGTTTAGCAAGGATCAGGAAAAGGTCATAGCAAAACCAGCCCAGAATGTGGCAGAAACAACCTTCAGGTAGAATAATTTCGATCGTTCTTACATGACTGCAGTCATTTTATAACAAGTACCCAAACGCAAGCTGGACTGACTCAGTGTCTGTTCCAGGACAGTATGGTCAGGCAAAGGGCCTCAATTTAAGGCTTTTCAGCTTAAATGCAACGTGCTTTAGAAGATAAACCCTAACTTTTGCCCCCTATAACACACAGTGCGAATGGGACTTAAAATAACTCATGATATGATTCTTAAGGTGGTCTTGTGCAAAGCCTGCAGCTGGACCTCTGTGATCCTTGTGGCTCCCTCCAACTCAGGAGATTTCATGATTCTGTGATTCTTTGATGATAAAAGAGGATGAGGTGTCACTGTTCCTCAGTCTGATGGAACAAGTCTTGGCCCATGTCAGCAGATGACAAGTACAAATATCTGGGACTGCTTTTCTGGTGACAATGTGGAATCTAAAGATCATTTGTATAAAGATCAGTACATTAGGCATCTTTCACACTTCAACTAAATCTTCAGATATCTAAGAGTTTATAAATTTGTCTTGAGATGGTATTCTGAAACATATTATTCACAGTCAGTGTTCAGAAGTTTAGGAATAGAAAATTACTTGAAAGTGTCAGTAAGTTGAAATAGTATGCAATTCAAATATTTTTCTCAAGTCACTTAGTTTTCTCTTCTGAGTTTTGAAAACCCTCAAGCAACCTCTCATATCCATGTGGGTGGGCATCTTGTGGGCTATAACTGCACTGATTTTTCTTTGGAGTAAGCTGTTGCCTAGAAGCAGTAGAGGAGGAAGATTTGGTGGTTAAGCTTGAAGCTTCTTAGCTGGAGAAGACAGCTCACACCTTATAGTTCAGGACTAAGAGGATTCCAGGCATAGTCAGGTAGAAAGAGTCAAGACAAAATGTTCGCTCGTTTTATTTAATTCCAGAAAACAACACAAGCACATGTGCACATTTAATAAGCCTCAAACTTAGAAAACACTTGAAAATTTTAAACTGCGCCATAGGGACCACCATAACGCAGAAAAAAACCCTCAGCTTTAAATGCAGGGAAGTGTGATTTCTACCCAGCTGCTGTTGCAACCAGAGGTTGTCCCTGCATCCAGTTCTGCACTGGCTGGTCCATGTGTTACATCTCTAACTAAAGATTTGTCACTGAGGTGGCAACATGTCCCTAACCAGCTTCTGCCCAGAGTCCCAAATGTCACATGCACACAGCAAGGCCAGCTGTTGCCCTACAGCTCCCTCCAGATCTGCCCTACCACAAGGGGTCCTGGGGGATCTGCAGTGACGTTTAGTCCAAGGGTGTTATCTGAAAGCAGGAAGTAACTAATTCCAGTTAGTATTAAATAACAAAGTGATCAATGATTTGTATTTGCACTGTAGTCACATATCATCACATCGTGAAATAAAGAAGCTCTTCCAAACAAACAGAGGATTTCTGAGCAGTTATGGACAAAAATGTAGAACCTTTGGAACAAAATACTTTGAAGAAACAAAACCTCAGAAACATTTGGAATGAGTTCCGCTCAATCTAAAGCTTATTTATTTTCCATTTATCCTGAAATTTAAACTCAAATTTAAAAGTTAGGATATTTATTCTGAGTTTTATCATCACCAAGTCAGTTTGGGTGACTAATAAAAAGAATTTATGAGGCCATCAGAGGCAAAAAACTGATCCTAAAGAGAAGCTTTCCCCCCGCCTTTTACTAGCTTAATTATTTTTCTCTTTCAAATCTCCTCTCAGCCTAGCCTTTACTTGAAAAATGCTCTTCTTGTTAGTCAGCACACTCTGCTGGTAGACCAAGAGAATTTGACTAACAGAGCAAAAAAAATTCCTAAAATAATGCAGGCATGCAACTGAAAGGTAACCAGTTGTATAGTCTGAGAAAAGGAAACAAATCACAATAATATGTAACCCACAACTCTCCAACACAGCCAAGTTAATTCATTAATACAGTTTGATTCACATCACTATACCAAAAAGGAGTTCATGGCCTTAACTCTGTATTGAAGACAACAGCTGTTTCAGAAGGAATTATTTAGAGCACAGAATGTGCAGTGCTCCCAGGGGCCTCGGTCTAGCTATCATCATTTCATGCTTGAAAAAAGGTAAAGGAGCCTGAAATGTATCTTCAGATCCTGTCTTTGAATGTAAGGGGTTGGGGACAAGGGAAAACTCCCTGAATCCAGCTGTGACCATGGGGCTGTAGTTCTGCTTCTGATCTCTAGTCAGCTGCACAAGGAGGAAGCTTTTGGGAGCTGGTGACCATTGCTGCTGTTCATGCTGTACATTCAACAGAGGAGGAGATCTTGGTGCAGTGGAGTACCAACCATTGTCAAGCCCCATCAGGAAGAGTTGAGTTTCCTGAATTTACATTATGAAATTCTGGGTAAATATTTGTTATTATCCTGATGCTGTTTATTTTAAAAGTTGATAATAGTTGTACAAAGCATTATCTCTGAAATTGCTGGAGACTTCTATGAAGTCTCCTTGTGCTTCCTGATTAATTTTGCGCTTTGGCCAAGAAGCCCCTGAATCCAAGTTCTTTTTGGTCTTATTTGCTGCTAGATATTATACACTTATACCACACTTTGCTCTACTTTTGGAACAGCTAATTCAGTGACATTAATCTATACTGAAAATGGCTTTGGAAGAGACAATAGAGGACAAGGACAATAACTTGGAAGGTGAGTTGTGCATGTGTTATAGATATTCACGAATTCTTTTCTCATATATGCTATTTTACAATTCGAAATTCATTTGCAATACCCTATCCAGAGAAAACCAAGCAATTCTATTTACGGTGGATATAATAGAACAAAGTCTCTTATTTGTATGTGTCTGTCCTAAGTCCTAGCACACACCCTTTCCACTTACTTATTACTAAAAGAACATGCATATTATGCAAGCAGAAATAATGACACAAATTTAAGTTATTAGACGAGAAATGCTTCTCTTCATTCCCATCATCAAAAGAAAGCAGTATACTTTTGATGAGAGTTATTCTGTTAAGAGGTAAAAGAACTTTGGGCTATGAGAAGGAATTAGCAATTGATTTAAAAATGCAATAACTTTAATGTTGATTTTAAGTGCATGAACCAGTCTTCTAAGCAGCATCAACTTTCAATTATGTTTAGTGCACAGTCAGTCATTGTAACCATTAACATTTTCCTGCTCAATCACACTGTCTGTAACCAGCCACTAATACAAATTAATGAGACAAATCTGCCTTGGTTTAGTTTCAAGGAACCTGCAGGAGTTCTGTCTCTTGGGAGAATTTCATTTATTCACCACCTGTATCCTAAATGTGTTTTCTCAATTTTGGAAGACCCAGTAAGTCTGGCAGTCTCTTTGCTCCATTGTTCCTGTTCCTTACATCAAACTTTGCATTCCTCAGGGGCTTTCCTGTTAAATCCTCCATGTGTATGCAACATATTTCTGAGAGGCAGACCCAGCCTCTTAAGTCCCACGGACTCTGGAGGTCACATATGCTGTAAGCATCCTCTGCAGTGAATAGTCTTCGGCGTCTGCTGGAATTTGCCAAATGGGTTCAACTGCTTCCAGCAGCTGGTCCAGCCAGACAGTGTGGCAACAGTGCAGAGATGCAGAGCCAGAGGTAACTGCACAAGTATATGTGGAGAATGAGGTATTTCAACAGAAAAGAAAGTGAGGTACTTCGAAAGATAATTCTGCTTTCGTAATCTTTCAAACTAGCTACAGAGTCTCTTCATCAGTTTCATTCATTGTTAGTACCATTTTCGATTTGTTTGTGTGTTTGTTTATATAGTGTGGGGCTGACTTTCAGTGGGACTTAGAAAAATTCAGCAGCAGGCCCTGACTTTCCCAAGGGAAAGCAGTTTGCCTTCCTAAGGACAGCTCTGTGAAGAATTTCATGTTCTCAGAGAAGGACTGATAGAAGTTTTGTAAGCATCTCGCGTCCTCAAAATAACAAGCGCTGTTTTTCACTTTAGTTTGTTCTATCCTTGTGTGTGTTCTCAAAACATGCTCTCTCTATCCCATCTAATGGTGGTAGAGAGGCGTTGTGTCATCTAGCCAATCAAATAACTGTTAGCAAAAGACCCTATAAAAGGGATTGCATTGTTACAATAAAATAGCCTTCTGATTCAACAAAACCTTGAAGTCTTTCTCTTCATCCTCTGGGACAGAGCGACAATATAGGTATTTTCTTTCATCTTACACATATCACTTAAGGAGCTAAGAATAGAATGATACAATACTGTTACAGATTTTTGTGCTGGTGAACATCCCTTGCTTGACTGTGGCAATGATTTCTGCTGTAGCTCAGCTGTTTAGGTTTCATTGTCCTAATCAGGACTAGAAAACTGTATCATCATGTTTGCACTAAAGTGCCAAATTAACTGCAAAGGTGTCTGTATCATTAACGGCACAAAGTTTCTCAACTAGATGAAATACTGAAACTGGAAATAACAAAACATTGATTGGAAGATGGGTTACTTGTCTACACTAGGAAAAGCTTACTTTTGAGTGTTAGAGCCTCCTGACTCTTCAATACAACAGAATAAATAACACTAATACTCAGAAGAGAAGAATGCAGGAGAGAATGTCCTTTCCCCTGATGCACATGATAGCTTCTGGAAGTGCTAATTGTATTTACATGTACTTTCAGAGATAGCTGTATTCCATGAACTAGAAAACTAATGGTCAAGGGTGTATTTAACAAAAATTCACTATTAGCATTCATCCTATATGCACTGTTTACAAAATGTCAACTATGCTTACATTTTCTTTATTCAGAAGACATAAAATAGCAAAGGAAGAATGGAAGAAGAAAATGAATTAGAAAAAAAAGAAGAAAAAAATTAGCAAACAATGAATTGGAAAAGCCATAAGAAATGTTGGAAAGTAACAAAGAGATGCTATGAAAGAAGCAACGTTGTGCTATGATAGGGACCTCTCAGTTAAAACTAATCAGATCAGGAAACCATTTTCCCAGACCTTTGGACAGAATTTTACTTTGCATTGAATCTTTTAGAGGTAGAAAACAAACCATAAAACTATTCTCTGAAATGGTGAAGGGGAAGAACTGCTTCCATCCTGCATCTCACTTTCATCTTTTTGGTGAGGAGAGAAGATAAACAAAGAGGAGCAAAACGGAATGGATTATTCACACCATGCTGTATTGCAAACAAAATTAAAAAAACAAAGGTGTCATAGAGCAATTACACCAATTCTTCAGATAGCTTTTTCCCAAATTTTTAATGATAAATGGAATTCTTATTTTTAGGTTTTTGTTGCCAAGTACTGAAATGCCTCAGCAGCTGAACTAAACTTCTGCAGCAAGAGAATTAAATTGCAGATTTTGTACTTTTAGAAGAAAGCTGAAGGCAGCTGTTAAATAAGGAAGGAGCTTGAATTTTTATAATCCATATCAATTCATATGTGAAGGACTTGTCTTTCCATTACAATAACTTCTAAAACTTTCATTTCAGCTACATTCTTATTTTAAAATAATTAAAATCTTATTGCAAATATGTTCTTCCTTGAAATCAGTAATAATTTCAAATATGTGTAGCTTCAATGCTTGCATGTAAATATGAAAATATAGTAAAATACAGTGTGTATATAGTAAAGGGCCATAGCATACATTATTATCAAATTGATGTGATTCCTTCCTGAGCAATCACCCTGAAAATAGCATCATTATAGATTATAAAATATCCAGATGATAATTTTATTGACAGCTCTTCACCCTTGATGTCTGCTCTCAAAATTGCAAACCTGATCCCATCAGTCAGGGTTCAGAGGAAGCTGTGGCATTTAATTTCATACATTCTCCTCTTCCAGTACACCACTCCTCTTCACTTCCTAACCTCCTGTACTGCATCTTAAATTGATTAGCCATTAAGTATTTTCTAAGGTAAGCCTGAATCTTGCATCTGACAGGTTATACAACCTTGAACATAAGCCCACACTTCCTCTCTGTGTATCTAGTGAATGATTAGCACATGCTGATCTTCATCAGTATGCTGTAAAGGGTCCCACACTGCCTTCTAATGCTAATATTCCTACATTATAATATGGTACTGTCTGTTTGCCTCTGGCTTTTAATTTCTTTAATAAAATGGTAATGTGTCATGTTTTAATCTCGTAGTTGTATAATTGTCTCAGGATGTGACTGGCAATTTCTTGACTATTAATTTTTTCATAGCAAAATGCACATTTACTGAAAACTAAATTGTTCCTGAGACTCCTGTAACCAAAAAAAAAAAGGAGAAAACATCAGAATGTAATCTATTGACTGCTTTTCAAGGGAAAATTCTCATTTTCCACTTAAAAAATTACTTGCCTCTACAGCACAGTTGATTTATAGTTAAAAAGCGACATTTATAACCTATTAAAACAAGTTGCTTTAATACCAGTGATTTGGCCTAAATATAATTTTAGTAAACAGAAAAATATTTATCTCAGGAATATCTTCAATAATTTAATTTTTTTGTTCCAGCCGATGCATGGTAAACCTCAAACAGTGCTGAATGGGGAGCCCTCTTTCTCAGCCACATGTGTCCTCACACTTCAAGTCTTTGGTGTGTTTAATGTTATCCTTTATCAATGCTGTGCAAAGCCTGGTGACACCTTTAGTGTGAGTGCCATGTCTGTTGCCATCCTGTGCTTGGAAAACAGAACACTCCTGAATTTTTATCAGCTTGACTTGATGTCCAATCACCACCACCACCTCCCCTCTCCATCTGACCTCAGCAGAGACCACAGAGACCTGAGTACTTTTATTTCTATAGCTAGCATCACTGGAAGGTGTAACTGACTTCTTTGCTAAGTGAACCACGTGTGAACATGTGCATGTGAGCCACAGACATTAAAAGCTGCTTTTTTCTCCCTGGGTTGCAAGATGGAGCTGTAGTGTGTGTTCTTCACCAGTGGTTATCAGGGAGCTGGCCTGAACTGCAGAGAGGGCCCAGACACAGCATCAAAGGATCACAGGATGGGTCAGATTGGAAGTGACCACACTGGCCCAACCTGCTGGTTCAAACAGGGTCATCCCAGCACACATTGCACATATTTGTGTCCAGATGGTTCTGGAATATCTCCAGTGAGAAGAGACCACACCCTCTCTGGACAACCTGTTGCAGTGCTTGGTCGCCCACACAGTAAAGCAGTTCACCCTCATATTCTGGAGGAACCTCCTGTGCATCAGTTTCTCCCCATTTCTCTCTTGTCTTCTTGTTTGGCACCATCAAGAAGAGCCTGGTCCATCCTCTTGGCACCCTCCCTTCAGACACTGATAGGCATGGATGAGGGTCCCTCTCAGTCATCTCTTCCTGGTACTTAACACACCTTTCCTTGTGAGAAAGATACTCCAGTCCCTTAATCATCTTTGTAGCTCTTCACTGGACGTGCTCTACACTCTCCAGTCAGCCTCACAAAGACTCACAAAGACTGAGCAGAGGGGCAGGATCACCTCCTTCATCTTGCTAATACACCCCTGGCCTTCTTGGCCACAAGGGCACAGCTGGCTCGTTGTCCACCAGGACACCCAGGTCCTTCTCCACAGAGCTGCTTTCCAGCAGGTCAGCCCCTAGCCTGTGCTGGTGCCTCGGGTACACTCTCTGGAAAAGTTGCAGATCAGGAAGGAGGTGAGAAGAGTAACAAGAATACTAGATGCAACACTGAGTAATAGGCTCATAGGTCTGTCAGAGAAGTGCCCTGAGTTCAGTCTACATCAGTAAATGCATAAAGTCACTGATTAGCATAACCTCTGTCTCTTCTGCCAGACTTCACCACGCCCTCTAGCTTATTTTGTCTTTCAGAGTCTATCTGACTCTGTGTCCTAGCAGCCAAACCCTCACTGTGGCTGCTCACGTTGAACATCTAGGAGTAACCCTGAAAAATACAGAAGTAGGAATTGCAGGACTTTGTTACTAATTTAGGTGGACTGATTCAAAAAGAAATAATCTGCTGGAGAATCAGAGTTGTTCTGATCCACAAGGCCCACACTCTCCAATGTGAGGTGCCTAAGCTGTCCCAAAGCCAGTACTTTTTCTATTATCTGGTGTGTGTATTAACATTTCACATTGTATTTAACATGTATTTAACATTTCCAGTGTGAACTTCTTTAAGTATGACCCTTCATCCCCTGTGATAAAAATCTGTGTGCAAAATCTGCAGAAACTTAGAAGTCTGAAATTGTTTGCTGCCCCCTCAGGGCACATATGCGAATGCTGGTTGATTTGAGGAATGAATGACAAAATGCCATTAGGATACAGCTGATTGATTCCAGAGTCAAAATCTAGAGGTTTACAGTGTACTAATGTTTCTAAATCAGTATCACTGTCAGCGAGGAACAGCCATTTCAGCACTCATCAGTATGATTTTAAGATGCTAAAGGGCTTTTCTTTGATGCTGTGGTTTCACTATGACAGTTTTAGGAAGCAGTTGCATTTCTGATTGTCCTTTTTTCCCTCGACTGAGCAGGGCTATTTCTGCTGCATGTAGAAACCCTGGTATTTTTGCTGATGTTTGGAGCTAATGCTTAACAACATGTTCAACACAGTTCTCACAAAAATCCTGAGACCAAATCCCATTCCACCTGCAAACTCACCATCTGAAATGGCAAAACATTTTTCTATTTCTAGACTCATTGCAAGCTTCTCAATTTTCTGCGGGACAGGTGTGAGAAAACCCCATCAATTTACCCAAAGGAGACCATGATGGAGGATTGGGCTGCAAATGGACCACCAAGAGACCACCAGATACATTTACCAGGGTGAAAATGTATCTCCTTTCATTGAGGAGCCTCACCAGGAGACAAGTCACCTCGAGGATGTATCGTGCTGCTGTCCTCTTGAGCATGTGTGGCTGATTAATAATTATTTGTGAAATTAAGCATCATCATCACCCTAGCTGTCAAGGCAACGCCTTCATCAGTGATGAGAGAAGTATTCATGGGAGCCCAAAGTTAGGCATGAAAAGATTCCTAGTGTCCCTGCTCAGCCAGTATAGTCAATTGCTAGAAACTCTTCAACATATCCAATACTCACTCAGAAACCCAAAACAACAACAACAACCACAGTTGCCCCAGTTCCTGGGGCTTGGGAAGAAGTCCCACAGCAGGGTCACAGCCCTGGCAAATGTGGCCTCAACATCTCCCTCCCTTCAGAAATAAACAAGAGTCTCATTGCTGCTTGCAGAGGCTTTTTTTATTCTCTCAGATTTTGGAGCTTTTTTCCCTTGCAATTGAAATATTTTGCAAAGTCATCTGCTCCTCCATAAAACATATCCCAACAACTTCAAGGGAGAGTGCTAAAGACAAAAAGCCTCAGGAAAATGAGCATACAAAGAAGTGCACTGACTTTGTCAAAATAGAGCAGAACATGATAGGAACAAAAATGGCTTCAGTGTGAGTGTGAGGAACTGGCTTATTTAGGGTAGAATCACTGTGAAACTCAAACTCCAAGCTGGAGGCAGGAAAGTAGTGTTGGAGGGAGATTAATAAAATGGAACATGATTGCTCTAAGGCTTAGAAGTTGAATAATACATTAGGTAATTAATTATAAAATTAATCTCACACATGAAACAAGGAAAAGCAGAAGCCACTGAATAATACTGGAAGTTAATAACAAAGATCTCTGAAGTAGTTACATGAAGTTACATGAAGGGCTCAGAGAAGATGATAAACAGCCATGAGAACTTCCTTCCCATTTCACAGGAGCGCTTCAGGTTTTCCATCATTGGTGTTGGTGAGATGAACTAACAACTGATCTTTGACAAGGATGGCTGTGGTGTGGATGAGCTGCTGGTACACTACAGCTGCCTGGGCAGCAGCCAGCACTGGAGCTGCAGAGAGAGGTCACCAGCTGAACACAGCCACAGGATTCACATTGAACAAGGAGCCTTGTTTCTTCTGGCACTGTGCATGGAGGCAGTTTGCCTCCTGCTCAGGGGCACTTTGCATTTACATGGCCAGATAAAAGCCCTTCCTTCTTTATTTGAAGCTCCTCATTCCTGGACCCTCCTCAGTCACATCCGGTCACCTCACTCTGTGCCCCCTTCCTGAACCAGGCTTTCCCATGATGCTGTTTAAATAGAAGGAAAACATGGATGGGATGTCAGAGAGCCAAACAGGTGTATAAGCACACACAGCAGAGGGGAAGGCAACCTGCAAAGGGGAAAAATGCCTGGAGGAGGCAGGAGGTGACTAGGGTGATCATCTTTCTATCTGCACTTCCAAGGCACCTAGATAACTAGTTGACTAAAATGCCTGTCCTGAGGCTCCCACTGAACTGGTGCTGTACACTCTAAGACCAATAGAGTCCTGCTCCCAAAGTACCACCAGCTGGAAAAAAAAATAATCTCCAAAGTTCCAAAGCAAAGCTGATGCTTTTGTAATATGTGAGTCAGAACAACAGCATCATGACTTGTGGTCATGAGCTAATGATCACTTTTAAGCATCGCAGTGACTAGGCTCTAGCACCTATTTTATGAATACCTATGTTATTAACACGTGTTCATAACACCTATTTGCTCTTCATGCTCCATTAACAGTATGGATATCTCTCTTTATAGCAAACACATTAACAAAGGATCCAGCAGCTGCTAGCCCTTCTGGTTCAAATTTCCCTATTTTCTTACACAAAAAAATTGTAAACTATTGATTAGGGATGATAGCAATGCCCTACCAGAGTGCAGAGGGCATAGTCTTTTGCATTCCTGACTTCACTTTCATGAAGTAATCCTGCTGGCAACTTTCAGTCTTAGGACACATATCTGTTACATAAAAAGTACTATTTTTTGTGCACAACTCAACATCGCATATGCTGACAGCACACAGCTTGATACTTGTTTTGTTGCTAGGAAACTTTTGAACAAGAGCCAATACACCATTCAGCTTGTTCCTTCAGTGCAGTTGTATGGAAGAGGACCTAGGCTGATCTTTACTTAAACAATGCCCTCCAGTTGTGGGGTTTTTTACATAGCACTGCTAGAAGCAGGGGATGTGTGCTATACAATAACACTGGAAGAAGAAGAAAGGCAGGATTCACATCCAGTTTGGATTTTTTGCACAGCAATCTCATTCATCTGCAAAGTGAAAATGTATCTGCATTGTTCTTGGCCTCTTCATTTGGGCAGCACTATACATTTTATATTTCCATTATTTGGACTACAGTTTGAGGCATGGCTCCAGCCAGAATGACCTCTCCAGTGTGTGACAGTGCCCCTGCTTTGAAGAGCTTATAGTCTGACACTGTGTTGACTTTTACTGGAAAATTATGCCTTTCTTGCCTTTGACTGACCTACTGAACAGAACTTGTCTGGTGATTAGGAAATGCAATAAACCATTGCTAACAGGGAGACTGCCACACTCCACAGACTAGAGCACTGTGGTTACTAACCCTCAGCTGCAGTGTAATTTCCCAGTGGCATTGCTCCTATGTTTTCCAACCTCAGTCACCTAAACTAGCAGGAAAACAGTCATGCTGAAGAGCCAGATACCCAAGACTCATGAGGGGGTAATAATTAGGAAGACCTCTGTTACCCTTTTCCTGACTGTGGTCACTGAGAAAGGCAATAGCTTTATTGGAGAGTTCACACAAACTCATAAATATAGCTAAAACTATCCGTATTTTTCTGTACCTCAAATATTGTCGGTGATTTTGTTTCATTCCTTCACATTTCCTGTGAAGTTAATTTAAGTAGTTGGTATATGATTTGTGCTGTGAAGCAACTTTCATAAATATCTTTCCAAAAAAGACCGATTTTTCCCTAGTGTCACATATGCAGTGATGGCCCAGAAGCCATAAAAGAGACGTGGTGGCACAGAGTTTTATGAAGTACTACTCCACAGATGTGCACAGGTTCTGAAGATTTTATTCTTCTAACTTTTGGGTGAGCCAGATAAATTCAGAGAGGCAGGATGGTGTGATGCATTGGTGTGATGATTTGGGAGAGGCTTCCTAACATCAGCACGCCTTCCTTTTCCAGCACAAATCTTTAGACAGGCCACTAGATGCGGTGAGTACTGAAGCTGCCAGTCTCAGCTATGTGGAACTGCTTATTTTGGACCAGATTTAGAGTAGAGGATGTTTTCTGTCTCCATCTACCCTTTGCTATGCCAGTTTCAGCTCTTCCATTCCATAGAGTTGTCTGCCATTTCATTGGAAGTCCTTAACCGTGCAGCTCAGAATAACCAAGTTTTTCAGCATCTATCCTGAGGTCTCACCTATCCACAGAGGCTCTTTAAAATGCTGAGGTTCATTGCAGATGCTGATTATGGATAAACATATCCTTTACTTTTTCTCTCTCACTTTTTAATTTCACGCCATCATAACCATAACATCAATGTTCATCGTACATAAATTACATAAACTTTGAAATAGCATCATCAGCAATGTTTTTTTAATGCTTAGTGTTTCACTCTGTATACCAAAAATTCTTCTGCAGCAGATGTTGTTGGATATTTTTTATGTTTTACGTCTCTGTTTAAATATTCATGTTGCACTGCCCTTTGCATTTGTCAGAATTTGTATGTGTCTTCTTCTCAGGGAGTGTAATATTCCATTACCTTAATACATAATAAGATATTACCATTATAGCAACATCTCTATAGCAACATAACTTTGCTTCATGCTTTGTAAACCAGTAGTGTTTACTACAAAGCCTTGCAAAGTAAGATAATGCAAAGAAAAGGAGGAATAAAACACAAGCATTAACACAATAACCAAATTCTGAAATCCAGTATTCCAGAGCTACTAATCAGGCAAGAAGATGAAGACTAACCTGAGGATATTGGTTCCATTCCATATCAGCTTTTAAAAGCTGCTTTTTCATTCTGAGTTGAATTTAGAACAAAATAGAAACAGAATTTTGATGAAAAATATAATCTGGCATTAAAAAAATAAGATTTTTGTGGATATGAAAACCTGGTATTACAGACCAGCTTGTGAAAGCATTTCAAGTGTTTTGCACTAGGTCCAGTGAAGTCAGGGCAGCACAAGTGAGGATGTGCTGTACACTATCTACATCTACACATATACAGTTTAACATATACACACATGCAATAACACAAGTATTGATTGGAGAGGGGTTTTAGTTCAAATTCGACATGAAGCAGGACCATTGCCAACACAGGGTAAGATCACTTCCCTCAATCTCACCACCATTCTTTTATGCAGCCCATATCAGTACACAAGTACTCCCTAAAGGGTCTCACACCTCATTATCTCTGCAGCAAATTAACACTGTCAGGGAAAACAACATTACAGGCAGTTTCAGAGAACTTGCTTTTAATGGTTCAATAAGTACATCACAGTTTTATGTTCCTTTGTGCTTTGCTTCCCTTCTCTTCGACTTTCTTTTTAGTGGCAAATTGCATTTTCAATGTTACATTTTAATAAGCTGCTTTTTACAAATGAAAAACTTCAGGTTCTTCTCTGTTAGAGAAAAAGACAAAACCGCAGAGATAAAACCATAGGTGTTTGAGGTGATTCATTTATTCTGAAGAAGTTTTTTCAGCTGCTTAGATTGTGCTTTAAAAAAAGGTGACTAGTGTAATGTGGATGTCAATAACAGCAATGAAGAGCGTTTGAATGCTCCTTTTCTAAAAGAAACAAAATTTAGTCTGTAAACACAGGCAAATTTTTAATTCTGGCTTTACAAATCTAAAGAAGCTCTTTGGATGGTTGGTCAGAGAGCAGGATGTAGGGGGCTGGGGCATTACTTCCCCCTAAGTTCCATGTGTTAAACATCTGAGACATGAAAGGCAACTCTGCAGCCTCATAAATTGTCATCTGGGTAACAAATACTTCCAATCCTGACCTCTGACATTGCTCTGTTATGATGCTTTATCAGGTTACCCAGGATCGAGGTTCAGTAAAACACTTGGTCCCACAGCTCAGTGTGGCAACAAAGCTGTGCTGGGATGAAAGGCCATAGGTGATCCCAGCTGACAGTTTGAAGGGGAGCATCAGTCTTCTTTGAGCAGCAAGACTGAAAAGAGAGAATAAGGCAGCAAGATCCTTATCTGTTCTTTAGCTGTAGTTAAGGAAATTTCTCCACATGTCATTGCCATGAATCACTGTCAACATAGTAATTAATTTCCTTTACATATGAAACATATTGTTAAATATCTCACCATTATTTTCTAATTGTTAATTAGAAGGTAAAAATTATGATTCCTGCTTTGAATCCTTCAGTTCAACAAAACCCTATCATTTTCTCAGTTGCACACATAATTAGTGTAGCTTGGTTTCATCTTGTCCTACAGGAAGATCAAACAAATTACATTGGGTAACTCCTCCAGAATGGTCTATATATACCTTACTGGAAATAAAATCAGTGTAGGGCTTTTGTGAAAAACTTCCAATCAGTGTGGTCTGGAATGTTAAATACACTGTGCACAGGAGACCAGGCATTCTGCTAACTGAACAAAGCACATTCAGCACATTACATTTCTAACAAAAACTAAATAACAGCAACTTCCAGTGCAAAAAAGTTTAGCATATCAATTTCACTTAAATATTGCAGGAAAGGAAAGTGACAATTGAGAGAGTGAAGAAAAAGTTGATGTTTTACAAGGCCACTTTGCAGGGTTAGTTGAGAGCACTGGTGAGGCACATGCACTGCATGGGGTCTCTTCTAGATGGAATCACTGCCCCCTGGAAAGAAATGCAGCATGTCTTTGCTTCTGCTGTGATTCTTGTTAAGTATTCCTAAGGTCTTATTAAATATTCACCTTCGAATATGATTGTGGAAACAATCCTCACCTCAGATACTGTGCTGAGATCTGCAGGTGAAAATGAGCTGAGCTCCAACTACTAGTACAAAAGTCTTCAAATTATTTAAGCATTTTGCTCAAAGTACCACGTGAGACCAGCCCTCACAACATAACCTCCAGCAAGAAGATTGTTTGCTTAATTAGGACCTACGTGGATGCTGCGAACTGAAGGATGCAATTAACTTGTCACTTCTCTCAACCTGCATAATTTGTTTCTTTTGTATTAAAATGTCTTATGCATTCCAGCTAGTGGCAGGCAAAAGTAGAATCATAGAAGTTCTTAGAATGGAAAGGACCTCTAAGATCGTCAAGCAAACCTAACACTGCCAAGCCCACAAATAATCCATCTCTCTAGGTGCCACATCTACACATCTTTGAAATACCTCCAAGGATGGTGATTCCACTATTTCCCTGAGCAGCTTGTTCTCGTGCCCTACATCCCTTTCTGTGAAGAATTTTTTCCTAGCGTCCAATCTAAACCTCCCCTCTTGCAACTTGAGGTATTTCCTCTTGTACTACTACTTGTTACTTGGGACAAGAGACCAACCACTACCTTGTAACAACTCCTTCACAGCAATAAGGTCACCTTTGGACCTCCTGTTCTCCAGACTAGTTCCTCCAGGAGAAAGCTGTGGGAGATTGTGTCAAAGCTTTTACTGAAGTCCAAGCAGACAGATTCACAGAATTTCCCTCGTCCACTAAGATGGTCACCTTGGCATAAAAGAACAAGTTGGTCAGGCAGGACCTGGCTTTGACAAACCCATGCTGGCTGGGCCTGATCCCCTAATTCTGCTGTACATGCCCTGTGAAGGCACTCCAGATGACATGTTCCATGGCCTTTCCCAGAGGTGAAGTCAGGCTGAGAGCCCTGTCATTTCCTGTATCCTCCTTCTCACTCCTCTTGTAGATGGGTGTCATGGGACCTCCCCATTTAGCCAGGATTGCTGGTAAATGGTGGAAAGTGGCTCAGTGAGCACTTCTGCCAGTTCCCTCAGCATCCTTGCATGGATCCCATCCAGTTCCTTAGACTTCCGTGTGTGTCTATGTGTTGTAGTACATCTCTGACTATTTCTCCTTGGATTATAGGAACTCCATTCTTCTATCCATACCTGTCTTTCAGTTCAGGAAGAGTTCCAGCCAAAATTCTCTGTTCAGCTGGGCTGGGCTCCTTCCCTGATGACTCAGCTTTCAACACATGGGGTCAGTCTGCTCCTTTGCTTTTACAATTTCCTTCTTTGAGAATGTCCAGCTTTCCAGAACTCTTCTGCCCCTCAGGACTCGGAACCAAGGGACTCTGCCAATCTGTCTCCCCAGCAGGCCAAGGTCTGCCAAAATCTGCTTCACTTCCCTAGTCATTTTTATCATGTCTCACAGAGTTTAAATTACTATCCTAATCCACTTGGCTGCTTCCTGATGGAGCCAATCTTTGCTCTGAGGCGTTCTGAAGTATAGGTTACTCTACTTTTAGTTATTTGTGGTTCAAACAGAGCATATCCTCTATGGGCAAGGTAAAGTCCTGATAAAAGTCAATCTTCTTACTGTTAGGAAGGCAGTTAAACATAAAACTCTCATAAAATTGTATGTGAGTGACGTCCAGTCACTTTGGAGTTAAATTTTCCAAGTGAACCAGATTTGAGCACTGTAACAATATGAGGAGTCTTTCTGCTTACTGCATTGTATTCCCCAAAATCCTATGCATTTTAACCATGTATCTTAAATATCTGAAGTGTTTTAAATATGTGGTTTGTACCTGTAAGTTAATCTAATTTCAAATTTTAAGAATTAGCTATAAACAATTTCTGAATCACTATGATGGTGACAATGAGCAATGAATTCTAAACAACCTTGTAGTTAGTCATTTTGAAATTGCATTGTTCCTCACAGGATTATTTTAAAATCCTGGGAAGAGTGCTGCCAGAAGAGTGTGCCATCTTTCCATTCAAGCTGTATAAAGATGAGTCCCAAGCAAAATTCCATCAGTGTATATTTGCCTTTAGAAAGTAGAGTTATACCATTCATGTAGAAATGTGAGAGAAATGTTCATAAAATATGAAAGTTAAAAATACCCTGGTATTATTTTGCCACTGTGGTGTTTTATGTGAGACCTTCATTTAATTCAACAATTAAAAGGCATATGAATTTATGGAAAATATACCAATGCTTAATGTAGTGTGAGATACATCAGACTGCAAATTTTACAGCAGGTTAATTCAGCTCTGAAAAGTAGTGAGATTGGCATAAACAACGGAGTACACATAACACATTGAAAAATCATGAGATACAAGCCAGCTCCTTTTGATTTCTGTGAGCACTGTGTTTATTTCTTTAAAATGTATTGCTTTCATTTATATAAGAATAGAAATAAAATTTATTTTGTATGTTTTACTTCTGGAAACAGAGTGCAAACAAAACATTTCCAAGCTGCATAACTGATTTGGGGTGGGTATATAATTCTCTTGATGCTCCCGGACTCAAGATCTTCTGTTTCCATTACTTCAGAGTCCTTATCAAAGCAAGGATTTGGGCATCATCTCAGTCTGAAAAGGTTGTTTTTCTTCTTTTCTTTTCTTTTCTTTTCTTTTCTTTTCTTTTCTTTTCTTTTCTTTTCTTTTCTTTTCTTTTCTCTTTTCTTTTCTTTTTCCTCTTTTCCCTTCTTCTTCTTCTATTTCTGTTTCTTTGTCTTCTGCTTCTTCTTCTGCTTCTTCTTCTTCTCTTCTTCTGCTTCTGCTTCTGCCTCTTCTTCTTTGGAGTGCTTTGATTCAGGTGCCCTGGGCCACCATGCACTGATAGTTGTGTCTGGTTGATGGCTTGGTTTCATAAATGTGCTCTAACTATCTAATATTTGACAATAGCTCTGCTGCCCTGCAGGATGGCATAAGGCATAAGACAGTGACTGCTCAATAGAGCCTTCAGTCTTCAGTGCCTCAGTTCAGATATAAAAAACCATCTAAAAGCAGTTTCAAAGCAGTCAGAGGCCAGCCATTTCACGCCAAACCATTACAGAAATGTCCTTCTTGCCCCCTGCTGCTGCCAGGACTATCTATTCCCAGCAACTGCTGCCTGGTGTGTTGATGGCCCATTGGAAATAGTCAAGGGCAGAGAAGTCAGATTTTTATCACTAACAATTGTAATGTGGTTTTTGTTTCTCAGAGGTCACTACTGAGATGAGGGTAGCTGTTTTCATGTGGCAGGAAGAAGACGGGCATGGTACGTTTTTGTTTCACCTTTTTTTTGTTAAGTACATGCTTATGGTGTGGGATTTGTCACTACTGCCCATGGGTAAAGCTGCAATAAACTGAAAAAGGCCATGCACTTTCATCTAATCAGAAACTATGGGATATGCAAACATCTTCCAAGGGTGGCAATACATCCCTCTCTAGGTGATTTCAGTGCTTCCTCAAAAACCTCAGAACTTGAAAGTCGTTACTACACCAAACTCATGTCCCCACCAAACACCCCAGTCAGCCAGTGGGTTGGTACATACTGTGTCTGTCATCATAAAGGACACTGGCCTGCCCTTCAATTTCAACTCTTGAAAATACTTTAAAGATGAATAGTCTCCCTAGAAAGGCAGTGGAGTGTGACAGGAAGAACTTAGTAGCTTGACTTTTGTGGAATCTTTTAGTAGAGCTTTATTGTCAGTGATTTCTTTTTTTATTATAATTCTCCTCGTAATTATTTTCACACCACTCCAAAATCAAGCTTTCAGCTGTGAATGCGTTGTGGGTGGCTGATTAAATAACCTATTTTTACAAAAATTTTGATAATAAATTTTGAATTTTTATCTTCCAGGTATCAAAGAAAGACCCCCAAAAGACAGAAAACCCCCAAAAGAAAACATGTATCTTAAAAGGATCAGCAAGAAAATCATTCAACCACCAACTCACTAATAAAACTAATACTTTTATTATTATTCATGAAGGAGCAAAAATCCTGCTGTAAATCTGCAGCCCTTGCTCTGCATCTCTTAGCATGGATTGAGAGGATATACATGTTATTTACTGGAATTAAGAATGGAAAGATCAGGTTTCACTTTATTTTTATCCCTTACTTATAATTTAAATTATTGTACATCTCAAATAGACTTAAATAATGTACAAGCCTTAAATAATGCGTGAACTATCCGTGCAAATAATTTGTCCATTAAGTGCAAGTGTATTTCCAAATGAGGGATAAATTTCTTCTTGAATAACAGTTATACTGAGAGTCCTGTTAAATGGGGGAAGTGCGTGAACATGGTTAAAGTGCCAACACAAATCAAAAATGTGGAGGAGAATTAGGATACCAAACCATGACTTGGAACAGAGACTGAGTCAAAATCTAACCTGGGATTAAGACAGAGGTTTTATAACAGGCTTTCAGCCTGAGTCAGCCACTCCTGCTTTCCTGCAGGTTTAGTCATTTGTGCCTGAACTTGCACACGGCCATGGCTTGGCAGAGGATTGGTGAGATGACCTATGTGAACAAACATTATTCCACAAGGGAATAACTTCTCCAGAAATTAGAGGCATGGCAAAAAGGAAGCAAACTTTCCCATTTAAGACAAGGATAGATACAAATGCTTTGATTTAGTTGTTAGTGTGTTCTGCTGAAAGTTTCTCAGTGATGATTAGTAAAGAGAAAAACAGAGGCTTCATGATGCTGATGAACACATAAAGAAGGTAATATGCATGAAGGTGTTTTTTGCAAGCTCTTAGAGAAACATCCCTCATGTTACACATTGACATTAGTGGATTGCACTCAGATACAAACTAGAGATGCAGTACAGACTCTCCATTGAGCTCATGAAGGGTAGCTCATGATCAATAGGTGGGGAGAGCAACTAGAAGGGATGGTTTGTCAGTTATGATTCTGATAAAGAGCAGCAAATTCCTCTCTCAAAGTAGAAGGTAACTGAGGTGAGAATGGCCATTATATGATGAAGTTTATGGTCATTAGGGTAGAAGAAATGAAAGAAAAGCCCAAGTTACAGATTTCAGAAAGGCAAACATCATTAAACTCTGAGGATTTCTTTATAACACCTCTCAGTGCTAAAGGAAAAAGTTAGAAGGGAACAAGAATAATAAGTAATTATTACTAAGGACAGGTGTTACTTATCCAGTTGTGGAAGGATACAGGAAGTATAGTATAAGATCATTTTGTCAAAAATATTAACGATCATGTAGTGAAGTTATAAGGCAAAAACAAAAAGAAAGGCTGAGCTGCCAGGCATTAACACAGAGTTATAGCACAACTGCTTGGAAAGGCAAGGAATAGAATGAGCTGCAATTGACACAAAGCATGCCAAAAAAAAAAAAGTTAAAGGGAAGAATAAGATAATGATTTTCACTGAGATATTCTTCATTAAAAAGAGCACTATCAAGTGAGGTAGCATAATTTATATGTGGCAGGAAAGAAAGACCTCAAGTATTTAATATACTTGGTTCATCTGGTTCTGATGACTTCATCTCACATTACCTAAAAATGGTTGGATAATTCTCTGCACTGCTAACAATTATTTTTAGTTATTCAAGAAGAGATATGGTATTCATCAGCATAAAACATGCTTATCTTAAAAAAAATTAAAAAGGAAAAGCCCAAGAATCAAAAACCCAGGTATAAAAACATCATTTAACCTGAAAAAAATGCTAGTCACCATCCAACAAACTGTAAATCTCTAGGGAAAAAAAACAAAAACAAAAACAAAACAAAACCAAAAACCAACCAAAACCCAAACAAACAAGCAAACCAGGAAACAAATTGCAATCAGCAACATTAATTAATCCACCATCAGACTAGGTAAGAATAGCCTAGATTTCATTATTGGAGAGTGAGTGGAAAGTCATCCCCTGAGAGTGACTGTGAGTGATTGACTCTAAGGAGGGAAGACTGCATTGACTTAAGTCCTGCAGAGGTCTCAGCTGCATTCAGATATCTTTAATATCATCACGAGTGCTCAGGATCTGAAGACATGACCACTTGGAGAACAGCACCAGTCATCGTGAATCCTTGAAATTTGGAGATAAAGCTCTGGCAAGTCATGGTGCAAGGACAACTACCATTTGACCCAGAAACAATGATCATTTGATCCAGAAAAATTAATTGGACAGGAAACAAATTCTTGTCTGTTACACAGAAAAAGAGAAGCGAGACTTTTTAGAAGTGGAAATCTGAATAAAAATAAAAAATGTTAAGGAAATACAAATACAACCCTAAGATGAAACATATAATTTGAGCCAGCAAAGAACAAAAGTAATTACCTCTGGTCTGCTCAGAGCTGGCAAGGCCTCCTTTGAAGAACTGAGTTCAGTCTGAGGCACTGTACTTCAAGAAAGATGTGGACCAACTGGACAAAATTCACAGGAGCATAGTGAAAGAGTAAAGGAAAGTTTTGTTCTCAAAGTCCATAGTGATGGGACATTGAGCAAGAAAGGCTGAATTAAAAAAAAAATAAATCCAGTGCTAATTCTGGTGAAACCCTGGAAAAAAATCCTTGAAGAGGTAGGGAAATCTTACTTTTATGTCTTCCTCTCTCATCATTCATGTGTTTTTCTCGAATACTTGCCAAGAATGACACAGATACAACTGCAGTACCAGACAACCCTTTGAGATCCCTCTAAACCCTATCTTTCCATGTCTCCAGGTTCTCATCTCTGGATTTTCCTATAATGCACCTGTTAGAAAGCAGCAAATGTTGTATTACTTTCACTACTTTCTCCCTCTTTTTCACTACGTGAATGCAGTCAGTTTTATTTCAAAAATAAATAAATAAATAAAATCCACTGCTAAAGTATTTCAAGCTGTATTTCATATGAATTCTTTTCTTTAGCACTACAGACACGATGTGGTGCTGCTGATAACTACACAAGCTCTCATAGCACTTTGCTGTTAGGAATACATTATGGCAAGATCAAAACTGGTAAAGCTGTGCAGGTGTATTTTATGTACATCTCTGCATGTCAGGAAAGGGAATTCTCCCAGCAAACATGTAGGACTGGAAAGAGAATCAAAGGTAGAGTTAATTATGTTTCCCAGGAGAGTTAAGTAAGTACTGTTTGGGGTTTGAGTTTCATTAGTTGTGTGGCCAGAGGCTCAGTCCGTCCTTTCTTTTACAAAATGCATTTTTCTCTGACATTTAAGCTCAAAAACCAGCAGAGTTTCACATACGTTATTTCCTTAAATGTTTGGCAAAGAACAAAGTCACAGCGGAAAGCTATATATTTTTTACATCAAAAGAGTATTCTATAATTTTCATTGCTGCAAGTGCTTATAATTCTCATTTATAATGTGATGCTGGATAACATCTAGATCTTCATAATATGACTTAAAATCTGGAATAACTCCCTTTATTTGTGTTCAATAATTCATGTGTGGAGATAAACAGGAAAATATTCCTGTCTGTGATATCTTCTGTAACTAGTCCCTTATTTAAATCCCTGTGATTTTTACTAGTCCATTACCTGTGAGACTGATGCTTTGTACTTTGCTAATATTCATTTACAGAGGAAAACCATATGTTTCATTCTCATTTATCACAATTTTATATGATGAAAAGGAAAAAAAATACAAAATTTATAAGAAAAACAGAAAAACAAACATTAATAGTGACCTTTATGTGTGTGATAGCTTTTTCTTCTCGAAGATAGACAGATTGGTTGCCTTTGAAGGTACATTAAGGTACCAGCAGTCACAGCTACAAAACATTGTGCTTGTTTTTAAAAACACTCTTAGAATACATACATCCCAACAGCAGCTATGCTAATAGGAAAGTTGTGCATTTTAAAGCACAGCAGTTTGGACTTCAGTTCCACTGAAGTCTGAAAATAGAGAAAAAATCTCTGCTAGGAAATGCTTACTAGTCTAGTTGCTTCAAATCTGGCCTTTGGAAGTTTGCTGTCTTGAAAGTTAAGGAACAGCAGCTCTGAAGGACGAATTTCTTTGTATTTGTTACTTAGTTAATCAGAGAGCCTCATCGCGTCCGTGGTTGCAATCATTGAAGAGGGCTGCTGCCATGGCCTTCAGGGGCACAGTGCAAGCCTTCCCTCACAGCTCAAAATGCAAAACTGCAGCAAAACACAGGCAGCAGGAGCTGCATCCAACCTCCTTTTAGCAGAGCTTCCCTCCTCAAGATGCATCTCTGCTCCTTTCTTCCTCCTTCAACACAGGAGATTTTCTTAAAAGTGTCATAGCGGTCTGACACGAATGGAGGTGTCTGCACTTCATAGTCCAGAAATGCCCCTTGTGCCATGGGCACAAATTAGTTAAAGAATCCAAGTTATTTGGTCTGGCACAATATGGCCACTAAAGGGCAAAGAGCTCTTTTGAAATAAATTCAGGCTAATTAGAGAGCCCTGGGCATCTAACCCAGCACACCACAAGCTTGTTTTCAGCTTTCACACCTCTGTGACCTTGTTCACATGAGCCACATGAGTGCTGGTGCCAGCAGAGAAAAGGAGGAGGCAGTGAGAAATCATAGAATCGTAGAACTGTTTAGGTTGAAAAAGACCTCTAAGATGGTTGAGTCCAACAGTTTAACCCAACACTGACAAGTCCACCATTAGTCCATGTCCCCAGGTGTCACATCTACACATCTTTTTAACACCTCCAGCAATGGCAACTCAGCCACCTCCTTGGGCAGCCTGGTCCAGAGCCTGACAACCCTTTTTGAAGAAATATTTCCTAAGATGCAATCTAAGACTCTGCTGATGCAACCTGAGGCCATTTCCTCTTGTCCTATCCTTTGTTACTTGAGAGAAGAGTCAGACTCCCACCTAATACAACCCACTTTCAGGTGATTGTAGAGAGCTCTGGGCAAAGAGCAGGTTTACATTGATCAAAAGTGACTGTGGGATCTAGACACCAATGCAGTGTGCCAGAGCACTTGAACATCTGCAGTGAGCTTACCCTCACATCCGTCATAGACCTATTTTCCTTAGCTGTGATTTTGTGCAACAGCTTTTTCCATGTGACTGAGTCTACCCCCAATAACTTCTGAACTGGTAACAAATCCCTGCAAGATCTGAAGGAACAGCAGCTATGTCAGAGGAACTGTTCCTGAAAACACCTGATAAAGCACCTGGAGGAAGAAGACTTAAATCAGTGCCTACATGGAGGTATTTACCCCAGCAGAGCCAGTCAACACAGGCTACCCTGAATGCTTTGGAGACTGCTTTGCTTCTTGCCTGATGAAGGATGTGGAGGCAGAGTTGTTGTGGTGTTGGGAGAGGGAGGGCATGGACATAGATCAAGTGAACAGAACACAGTCCCAGCTATTCATTATAATGTGATGGATGCACACCAGCTCAAAACCAACAGTAGGTGGCCTATCAGTGCCAAGTACAGCAAAACCTAAAGTCATAAGTTAAGGAATGAAGTAACTTGAAGAAGAAAGTTAAGTCAATTCAAAATACTTCACTAGAGAAATAATTTTTAACTATTAAATATTACTCTCCAAATACGTTTGTTGTTCATTCTAAAGAAAAGTAATTTAGAATGGTTTTGGATGGAGGAGACCTTAAAGACCCTTTAATTCCAACCCCTCTGACATGGGCAGGCACACCTTTCACTACACCAGGCTACTCAGAGCCCCATCCAAGCTGGCCTTGAACACTTCCAGAGACAGGGCATCCCCAGCTTCTCTGGGCAGACATTTCCAGTGCCTCAGCACCCTCACAGCAGAGAATATTTTCCTAATATCTAATCTAAACCTGCCCTCCTTCAGCCTAATGCCATTTCCCCATGTCCTGTCACTGTGTGCTTTTCTGAATAGTCCCTCTTCAGCTCTCTTGTGGGACCTTTCAGGTACTGGAAGGCTGTTTGTAGTGTCTCCAGGGCTTTCTCTTCTCCAGGCTGAAAAGCCCCAACTCTCTCAGCCTGTCTGAGAGGCCTCTCCAGCCCTTCTCTGGACTTGCTCCAACTCACCCACGTTTTTCTTGTGTTGAGGGCACCAGAGCTGGAGAGAGCTCTGCAGGCGGGGTCTCACAAGAGCAGAGCAGAGAGGCAGAATCCCCTCCCTTGACCTGCTGGCCATTCGTCTCCTGATGCAGCCCAGGATGCAGTTGGCCTTCTGACAAGCCATAATTGAGTTTTTTGTCCACAGACATCCCCAGGCCTTTCTCCTCAGGGATCCAGTCTCGATCCAATCTCCTCCCAGCCTGCATTTGTGCTTGGCATTGCCTCTCCCCAGGTGCAGGACCTTGGCCTTGTTGAATTTCATGAGACTCACATGACCCTCCTCTCAAGCCCATGGAAGTCCCTCTGGATGGCATCCCTTCCCTCCAGTGTGTCAGCTGAACCACACAGCTGGGTGTGCTCATTGCTGAGGGTGCTCTCAGTCCCACTGTCTGTGTCCATGTTGCCAACAAAGATGTTACACAGTGCCAGTTCCAACACCAGGGTTGTTGTTGGTGGTGTTGTTGTGCTGGGCCCAACATGGAGTTGTTGTTTTTTAACTTTTTCACTTTACATTTTAGAACTTCCTTTAATTTTCCCCCCTTTTTCATATGTCTTGAAAAAAAAAAAAAAGCTATTTTTCCCAGCTTTTTTAAAAAGAATTCTCAAGTTTTTCTGTTAGCACACACATCATGGAGGGGGTTTCCTTCATTTTTGTGCTGTAATTAAAGATCTTCATTTGTGGCTTGCTAAATGCCTACAGTGAAGACACTGACAATGTCTACAGTAAGAATATATCACAACTTAATGTGTCACTGTTGAATTTAATACTATATATTTCCTGCCCTGCTCATGATTATGGAACACAAACATTGTGACTAGGAATGAAAGTTGTGTCTTAATCTCAATTAGAGTAAGTTTCCCATTTCAGGAGCATGTGTTGGCATGGTAAAGGTTCAGAAAAGTTCAATTTCATAAAACTAAAGTAAAAGAATAGACTTTGAATATTCTGGAAAGATTTTAACACCTTAGAAAAATGTTAAACTATTCCTTATACTGTTCCATATCACACAGGATAAATATCATGCCTTGCTCTCCTATTCCATGGAGACTCTTTTACAGCAATTTACAGATTTCTTCCCACTTCAGTCTGTCCTATCACCTGTGAGTTTTTAGGATATGTCCAGGCTTTCATTCTGTCAGAGAAACAACACGTGAACAGGGCTTACATCTAGTCCACGAAGACAAGGTGCAAATATAGGTGTACAAGATGAAAAATACTGCATAAAATTCCTCTTAATTTGAATAAATGTTTGGATTGATATGAAATAAAATATCTATTTAGGTTTTGGACATTATTAAAATTCCTTTAAAATGAATAATGTTGATGTACAGGTGGAAATACATTTTGAAATACATTTTGTTTTGAATTACTGACTTTTTTTCCTGTTTTCTCAGATATTCTGCCAGTTCTTTCTTCCTTTTTATGGGAGACTTTTGAGAAACAAAATGCTTTCACAAACTTTTTTGGTTGCACAGTCTTCTTGTTTGGTGAAAAAAAAATCCCCTGAATTAATTGCTCTGCAGAAGAATCCCCATTAATCAGACCTGTGGGGAGTGTGTTCTTGTTCTCCCTCCCCCTCTCCCTTCTCCCATTGCCTCTAGATGTCCTTTTGAGGAATTTCTTATCTGCAGACTAAAATAGAGTGAATGCCTCTATTTCCTTTAGGCCCTCTGCCTCTTATTTTTCTTTTCAAGTGGGATGAAATAGTCCTGGGATCTGGCAAGTTATCACAATTCACTAAAGTCTTCTGTCCCATTTACCTTTTAAATTCTGGAAATAATCAAGTGTCCAAACACGGAAAGAGACACTTCTGCACTTCTGCTTGGGATCAAGACACAGCTGATGATTATATTCTGAGAACAGGTATTATTCCCAAACTTGCTGTGGTCTGCATGCTCCCATGATATGCTCCCCTCGTCTCCAGCATGTTGCAAATGTCCTCTCTCTCTCCTCCATCCCTCAGCTGACCCAGGAGAATCCTAATTCTCTATTTTGTCACTCCTAAACCTCATGGGAACCCCATGTCTCTCCCAGTGGTGTCCAGCTCAGCTTTCTGTCACTAGATGGCCCAATCCTCATGCCAAGGCGTCTCAGCTGCTGCTCTCCAAGCATCTCGTGCAGAGTGGAGCTTGGGCTGTGGTGCCTTATGGTGAATGTATCCAAGATGAAAACTTTGGACTTTCTAAAGCCACGTTATTTTGTCCTTTCCACCCTCAACATGTTTTCTACTTTGGTTAAAAAATTATTACCTGAAAAATAGGGATAGATTCTCTGTGAATATGTTTAAAAACACAGCTTTCATTTTATTCAGAGCAGAACACCTAAAAAGACCACTCAAAAGTACTTTTCTCATTTTCTCAATGAGAACAGCTGAAAACTAGTTGTGCTGACCTGCAGTATTCAAGTGGTATTTGATTTCTTTCTCTGAAATATTAGATGTTTAATCCAGAACACTGCAGGACGTTAACATCTGTGTTATGCAGATACAAGGCATTGCTGCTGTGGTGCTGCAGGCTGAGAACACTAGATGGTCCCTGTGATCCAGTTTTGCACTTCAGAGCCTCCATAGTTTTCTCAGCAAGTACAATCATGCCATATCCTTGCAGCCAAGGGGAAAAAAAAACAATGTTGGCCATCGGAAGTTACCACCCAGAACCACATCAAGAGCTGCAAAAGTAACCATGATGGTTTTCTCAGCCTTTATAACTAGGGAGCGACGTGGCACTCTCAGTCTCCCAACCAGAGGAGAGCAGACCTTCGGAAAGTTCCTCAAAAACAATTGGCCAGAGATTTTCCCTGAATTCGGATACACCCTGTAATACAGAGCGGCAGTTAGACCGAAAAAGACTACACGAAAAAAGAGAATGTGAAAATACAATAGAGAGGTTTTGAAAGTAATGGTATGTGGGTTTTTTTCCCCACTCTCGTATGAGTAAGTTTGAGGCTGTGCAGCACAAGGTAAGGATTTAATTAAAAAAGCAGCAGTTGCGCATCTTGTTTTCAGAATTAAAGCTATGGAATGGACAAAAATTGGTTGAGCCTATTTTATTGTACAAAGGATTTTTGGCCATGTTTTCAAGTCAGATTCATTTGCAGAGATCCCACTCAAGATTTAAAACACTTTTTTCCTGATACTACCTGTTTTTTGCCATGTGAGAAGTCCTAAAAGACTGTTATTTTTCAAAGCTATAGTCCTTGTAATAATCAGATACAATTTCCATTCGAAGTCAGTTGTACTATATGTTCAGATACTTTGTCTTTCAAGGGTTAGTGAAGAATAGGTATCCAAAGTCAACCCTTACTGAAATGTTCCAGATATACCAAAGTGAGTTTTGTTAAATGGGTCACCATGAAATTTAACTGAAAAAGACAAGCAGGAGGAGCCTGGAAAGAGGTGAAAAAGCCTGCTGCCTTGCTGCTGTGAAAGCAAAGGTGCCAGATTGATGCTATTGATGAAAAAAAGGATTGGCTATGAAAGCAAGTGTCCCCTTCTTACCTTGCTTGGGAGTGAGGGGAGTCAGAAAGTGTAAGGAATTACTTCTACTTCCATGTGGTGTGAGTATCAAAACTCAGGGAGGATGGTGAACACTGTTGTCAGTTCCTGTCCCCTCTACTGTTTTTCTGCCTCCCTGTCGGCCACGTTCCTCCCGCTTGAAACCAGCCCTGCACACCATAGACAGACTGCTGCTCCTCTGCCTGAAAGGGAGGAGGGCTGGGCACCAGCTCCAAGAGCCGTCTGCAAAATTTTGGATTTCCTCTGGCGCAGGCTGTGGCCAGCGTGGATGAATTTGACGCGAGCACCGCAGACAGGGAAAAAATCTCGCCTGGAAAGAGCTGCAGTCCTTTGCCACAACATCCAGGGCCTCACTGACAGTCACCACAGCAATCCTAGATGGAGCACCCACACCCCACCCAAAGGTGAGGGGTACCCTGAAGTGTATAACTACCTGCAACAGCTGAGATTTCCTCACAAACAACAGGAATGTCCCTTTGAACTTGGGAGAGGAGAAATTGCCTTGGTCAGCATTATGTCTCTGAGTCTGGAGAACTGGAAAATATAGGTTATATCCTGCCACCCCTTTTATGATCCATCTTCACAAATAGCTCAGTCAGAAAGTATAACCAACATCTGGGAGATTTTCTCCAGTTAACAATTTTGGTCACATTATATGCAGCATTTTTTATGTTACAACCCTAAAATTGTGACCTGTATCTTCCTTGGCCCATGTCACTCTTCCTCTGATTATTTCCCCTCACACTACCTGAAAGCCTCTTCTGCATAAGACCTCTCCCTACATGTGCTCATGCCTCCTGCCAGCTCACTGTTCTCCTTTGCTAATGAGTTGTCTGGGACACCTTCCTTCCCTGAATCGTGCCTCCGTCATCTCACCCTGCTAAGGGTCATTCTTGACGCTCCAGGTGTGTTGATTTTTGTTGGGTTCTCCCACCTGCCTTGCCCTAGGCCTGACTGCCCTGGCATTGAACATCTCTGGTTTCTCAACACCACCCAGTGAGCAGCTAGGAGGCACAGCACAGCACTCTGCATATCCTGCTTGAGGATGCTCTGGCTGCTCTGCAGGTTGTCTGCATTGCTTGTTGGGTAGGAGCTTGGGGAGGCCAGGGACAAGACACACAAACTCCATATCCCAGGTCCAGTACTAGAATTTCAGGTGGGGCATAGGATGATGAACAGCAGTGGAAGCTCAGGTGGTACGTGGCATTTCAGAAAGAACACAAGAGCTGGATCACCACTAATGTTTATTATAGTTGTCAGGTCTTCACCTATTCACATCACATCTTTATCCTCTAAATCTACATTTGGTTCATAAGTACATCACCACTTGCAGCTATTTAGGACACAAACACTACCATGCAAATAGACTTTCCCATACATGGAGCCCACGAAAACATAGATGCTTTCATGCGTATCTATAGATATTTTTTTCCATGACAGGGAAGTTGCTAGAGTATCATTAACAACAAAAAAAAAGCATTTCTAGGCTAAATTTTAGAGGTTTTGACCACACACAGTAGAGTATGTGTAGTCTCAAGCATCTTTCCAGAGGTGTTCAGCTCTTTGTGTCTTGTGTACAAACAAAAACATACACCATACGCTCACAGACACACACGTGCAGACATATGCCAACACACTTCACAAAATTTAAACAGACACATTTTGTGGGTAAAAGCTTCCCATTTAGTCAGACATGACCTCAAATCTGTCTGTGTGTAGCTATTAAGTTCTGACATTGTTGTTGCAATCCAGGTGACTGCTGGACACTCATCATGAGGGTCTGTGAAATGGAGGGAGCAGAAAAGACTGGCTCAGTCATCCAAGGAAATACTCAGGCATCCAAGGATGTGCTCAGGCATCATAGGGCTTGCCATAGACTTCACAAGCTGAGCTTAGACGTTGCCTCCAGCTGTGCACTCCCTCAGGACATTGCAGCTACTAGTCCTCAGAAGACACACACCTGCACCTCTGTATTGCAATGTCCTGGTTTTAAAGGCATGCTCTTTTTCCAGCTCTCTTTATTTTATCTGGAAATGAATGTGTGGATGTTCAACAGGAGCCTGTTGGATGCTGAAAGACCCCATGGCTGCAGTACTGTAACACCTGCAGAATGTTATCCAGAGGACCTAGAGAGGACCCAGTGCACTAAACCATCCTGTTGGTCCTACCAGATGACCTGTCTCATTACAAGGCATTAAAACAAGTGTGTGGTATTGAGAAATAAGTCAAAAAATTAGTCTAAGAATCAGCTGATGGGTCCACATTAAAAATCAGAAGAAGTTTCAAGATACTTAAAAATAAATGCAAATAAAATAATACATTCTGATTTTTGGCAAAGACTCAACTCAAAACTTACTTAAATAATATTATTTCTATTTTTCCAGCAGTATGCTAGAAGTTTCAAAATGCTTTATGAATGTGTCCCTGGATTTATAGATTAAGAAAATCTAGGCACAGAAAATGTTGGTGTCCTTTTCTTGAATCTAGATGACAACCTGTTTTTCCATTCTGACTTGCCCCAAGGCAAGGAGAAGTTGCAGGAGCAGGAGAAGGCAGGAGCAAGTACAGGTCTTCAGGCTACAAAGCTGTATTTGCAGAGTGTAACTCAGACATCTCAGACTCTGGATCATTTCACCAGTGTTACTCCTGTGTGGGCCAATTTTACCATTCACATTCTTCAACCCTTGCAGGTAAAACTCAATTGGAAGTGAGCAGGATCTTCTTCTAAGGAAGAAGAGCTGTGGTCCTGAAAAATAAATAAATTCACGTGATTTCTTTGACTTCCCAAAGTTCAGAAAAATTGTTATAAAAATAAAGGTAAAAACTTGAAGAAGGTCTATTACTAGAAAAGCAAGAACAAGAGTTTGGGGATGTGGGTGCATTCACAGAGTGCTACTGAAGCACAAAGAAAAGTAAAAAAATACTAAGGATAATTTGGGGTTAATGAAAGACATCAGGCTTTATCAGAAAGGGGATGGAAATATCTGAATCTCCAACCAGTATCTTCCATGCTGGCACAGTTTGGGGCCATGATTTCATGATTTGTTGGTATCCAATCATATCTGAGTTGATGCTCCCCTTCCCACTGGTTAAGCCCATTAAGTGGATGCTGTGTGAGGCTTTAGCACTCTTTTACAGTCAGAGAGAAAGATGAAGACTCCTACAGAGATACTCTGGCTGACTTCCCAGGAGCAGCTCTGTAATGTAACTGGTCTTCCCCAATACTGGCCTCTGCATTTTTCCAGCATTTTCTCTTCCCTTCCCTTCCCTTCCCTTCCCTTCCCTTCCACCGCCTACTCTTCTCAGTTTGAGTTCTGTTATCTCTATTATGTGCTCTCTCACTCTCCTTCTTTCCTCAAGCATTTATTCCATTACAGCCTTTATTTATCAGCTGCCCAGGAAATTTCATCCAGTCCTCCCTCTCCTCATGGGAAACTAAGGTGAGTTAGTCCTTTGCAAGGACCGGATCCATTTGGTGTGGGTGTCCCACTTCTCCAGTGGAAAAGTTGTTTTGAAGGGCAATGCTCCCTGAGCTGCAAACAGAAGTGACCTGGGATAAGGATGGAGGAACAGCTGCAGGAGCAATGTGGAGCAAGAAATTCACATAATCCCACCAACCATATTGGTCAGGAATATTTTAAGAAAATTAGATGGCCCTAAATCCTAAGGTACCTCCAGTTTGAGGAACAAGTGCTAATTATGTTGGAACAAAATTTGTCCCTGATGAAGACACCTTGTTGGTTTTTCTTTCCCATAAAAACAAAGCAGCCATAGCGACAGGGCTGAGTGCTTCTTATTCTCATTGCTGCAGGGATATCCAACAGAGACAGAGAATTTAATGTTTGAAAGCATCTTTCTTTCCCTCTACCTGCTTTTGCCTTTTCTCAGAATTTCTGAGAAACTTCTGCTGTTATTTGGTAATCACTTGTGGTTTTTTCCCCCAGATTCTGGTGTTATTCACAGAGTTGTGCCAAAAGGCCCCTGCATCTGATAGCGTATTATCAATTCTCTCTGTGCTACTTGCCAAACCATTACATTGTTCTTCCTTCTTGGCACCTTCTTAAATATTTCACCAAACATCCTGAAGACAATAACCCCCATTGTGACAAATATTCAGCAGGCTGGAGGGCTCTGTTGTTCTTCCACACCACCCCATCACAGATTCATGCCACAATGGCCCACAATCATCCACAGTCCACTCCCGCTTGTACTCTGCTTTTCCAAGTACAGTTTCCAAGCCCCCTGAGACTCCTACGCACATTACATGCATTTCTTACCTCAGCATGCAGCACATATATATTTTTTGGTGATGAGACTAAGACAAAAGAACAGAGAATAACAATTAAAAGTGCTTTTAGTGCAACACAACATCTATATAAAAACTTCCACAGTGATTTGTGTGTGTGTTTATAATTAAGGCCAGGCTGATTCCCAACCTCTCACCTTGGGTAAAGTGAATTATATCAAGCTTTGTATCAAATAATCAGCAGGGTTTTTCAGTGCTGGGATGTGGTCTGAGTTTTCCAAAAATATTATCTAAGACATTAGGGACTAAAGGAAAAAATATGAAAATGGTGCTAAGAAAATGTTCCTGCCATACAGTCAAACTGAAATTAACTGAGTCTGAAGATGTGGGAAATCACTGGAGCTTCAGTGTGACGTGCATTAATTTGAATTTTTATTCCTTAAATTCTCTTTCTTTCCTGGGTAAATGCAGGAGCTGCAAGAAGAATTGCTAGATATGAGACAGCTTTTTAAAAAGGGAGAAGAGCTCTGACAGAGGACGTGTCTTTCTGTGTCCCTTGCCCTGGCTCTGCTCCACAGTGTCCACGTAGTCAGCAGGCTGCACACCAAAAGAAAGGAAAGGGAGGGAGAAGGAAGGATGGACCGAGGGAGGAGCCCAACCAGGCAGTTACTTAGATGCATAATTTTTCTTCACCCCATTCTAAGGACAGGAAAAACAATTCAGGGAAAGCTGCATGAAGCAGGACTAATTCCTCTCAGCCATCCTCACTTCTCTCCAGTCACAGTTCTAGCAGCAGGTCAGACACCAGCACTAGTGTGGCCACAGGCTCTGCTGAGCAATCCCAGCCCCTGGGAGCAAGACAGCCTGGAAGCAGGAGAGGAAAAGGAGTATGGATAGCTGGGGAAACAGGAAACAGTTAAACAGTTCCAAATTCTGTTTCCAGAGCTCTGGCTTTTTTTTTTTTTTTGTCTTTCTTTCTTTGTGCCTTGGAGGAATGGTGCTGGCCATACAGCTCCTGCTTCTGGATCACTTCTCATTCTCATCGTCTGGGATGATGACTGACTGCAAAGAGCCTCATGATTTTTATTTTAGTAAAAGGTAGAAAGGAATGACTGCGTGTTGCTGTTCTTCCATAGACACACAGCCAGCTGCATGAAACAAAAATGTTTGAAGTGATGGAGCACACACAGTTGTAGTTAAAGGAAAAGCTACAAAAGTAAAAATCTGGAGGAATTCCTTTCTCCCCCTGCTTCCTCAGCCATGTACTCACTTGCAAGTGACTACAGGCTTGAAGCAGAGAGGTATTTTCATTGGGAAACATCCCAGCAGGCTGATTGGGTGGGCCATTGCCCTTTGAATAAATGCCAAATCCAGCAGTCTAGGAAGAAGGAAACTTTTTTAAAAAAAATTCTGCTTCAGGCCTAAATCAACAAAAACTGGAATAGACATCCTGGAGGTAGAATTGTTGGGGTTCAGGCAGAAAGGCAGGTGTAACCAAGACTTCACTCCCCTACTCATCTGAAAGCTCTTTTTTTTCCCATTAAAGTCAAAAGTGTTTTGCAGAGGTCTGTTTCTTTTGCATTCAGCAACATTTTTTTCCCAGTAGAACCTGTAAAATGTAGTTTTCTAGAGCTTGGCAGCAGTGCACGTGGCACCCACTCCCTCTGCAACCCTCCTGCCACTGCAGCTCACCTGAAAGCAGCCCTCAGACCTCTCTGTCCTGTGCCTCTTGCTAGGGAATGTGAAAAGAAAATATCAGCGGGTAAGTAAGCAGCAGCTGGGGAGTCTTGGAAGAAAAACACTGACCACATAGTCAAAATGTGGTAAATAGAAACAATTGGCAGCAAAATTATCTGTAACTTAATAATCTGGTCTGATTCTAGATAGTCTCATAGCACAGGAAATGTTCTGGACACTGAATTGATCTTTTTCTGGTGCAGTCATTATTTCAACCTGGAACAGTTTGTTTGGGCTACCTGGCCTTCCTGCTTCTTGCCTTGTCAACTTATGGACAGGATGGATGGACAGGAAACTACTTCATGATTCTTCAAGGCTCATGTGTTTGCTGTTGAGGATGCCATTCTTTTCCTAACATCTTTAAATACAGTCACCTATGGAAAATAGGCCATTCCATAGTCGTAATCAGCAAGGACTGACACAAAGCAGACATGCACCCACATAATTATAGGTAAGGACACACAGGTATTTATAGGATCATGCAAATACCTAGGACATGCTCTCATAAAAATTGTGTTTCTCAGTTGTTTCTCTTAGCACTTCAGACAAAGGTCATTCTAACTGAGAGAACATAGTTGTTGGAATATGGGCCAAAATAACAGGAATAACTGACATAAAAATCTGCAAGTTAAGTTCAAGGATGGCATGTAAGCCATATTTCCTTATAACCAGGGTCAAAGGACTCAATGCTCGATCCTTCCTTGTGCTGAAGGAGAAATCTGCTCTTACCCTAGTTTTGTGGCATTGGACTAAGTAGCCACTTCTTAGAAGAAGGCAGGCAGAGGAGCAGGAAGAGCTATCATTGTCTTTTACACTTCTCCAGATTCCCACTGATTTTAGTTTCTTTCTACCAGAGAAGCCAGAAGAAAATGCACTGCTCTTAAAGTCTGTTTCAATTAGATTCAACTGCTTTATTTCCATTTCTTTTGCTTTCCATCTATTTCTATTGTTCACACAAATCCTCACATAAAGCTCACATAAAATCTTCAATCTTTAAATTATATTTAAATTATTTGAATGCATATTCTCTACATGGAGAAAGATAAAATTGAAAGACTGATGTACTGAGCTTTTCAAAAAAATGCTGATAAAATGAGCAAGTCTGCTGTCCGTATTATTATTTGTGACTAATTACCTGATTTTTTTAATCATGAAAGGAAACTGATCTTACTGCAGAAGTTGTGCAGCTGAGGATCTGGTATAAATCCTTGGTGTGGACTTCGTGGGTTCATATGAGGTACTCACCATATTGGCTGCTGAGGAATCAAAAAGCAGTAACTCTTTAGGGCTTCTGGTAAACCAGCTACAAGAGACTGTTATGATACAGGGGCTGCATAAAAATCAATGGTCCCACCTTGTTGCAAGAGTGAAGCAATGTGTGTAAGAAGGAGGATCGAGTGAATAAAAGAAGCCCCTTACCCACAGAGGGACAAAGGAAGGTTTGGATGAGAGGGAGCTGCCCACTGCTGCCATTCTTTGGTGAGTCTAATTGCCATGCCTGCCACTGTGGTCCAGTGAGATCCGAGCAGACTGGCCAGAGGCTATTTGGAATTCCCACTCTATCATTTGGAAGAGCTGTATTTGGCATGCAGGGGCTGAGGCCTGAGCTCCTCTGGTTGATCCTAAATAGCTGCTGCTACTGACAGCCACGTCACCTCTCCTACCTCAGCCTGCATTTTTCAGTTTCAGAAAATTCCCTGTCATCTTCCTCCCACAGATCATTGCCTTGCTTCAGCAAAGCACTTAGGAAATATTTTCCTTGTAGGTCTGTTTGCATTAGACAAAAGTCATATCTCTAAATTGGATGTTAGCTTGATTTTGCAGTTGGTTTTGCTTTAAAGGCACTGCACTAACTTCTGTTCTAAACAGCCTATAGCCTAAGCTAGGCTAGCATGGAAGGCAGACAGTTCTGCAGCTGCTTTGGGAAGAACTGATATGCACAATTAATGTATACACAACAGGAGATGAATGATCCTCCCAGACCAAAACTAAAGTGCTTTTAAAGCTGTGAAATTTGAAGCTATTGCATAGACTTTCAAAGTGGTCCTTTGCAAAAGGTTAAATTTTCAGCACAGCACTCTCAGTTATCCTGGCAGCATTACACTTTCTATACTTCTGCCAATAGCTGAATTTAATTACTGTTGCACTTATGGAAATACTTACCAAACTAGAAGAGCTGCACATGAATTCCATCAGTTTCCTATAAAGTGAAGCAAATGCAGAAATGGCCAATAGAGAGAATGTGGAGAACTTTAGAACAGAGCTTTGCATAACTGCCTCTAAGTTCCATTTCTTCCTTTTTCTGGTTCAATGAATTTTAGCATGCATGAAAAAAGGCAAGGAAATTGGAAAAAGGCAAAAGATTGGGGAAAATAAGTTCTTCTGTCTATTGCAGTGGAGTCAGCAGTCCCTCCCACGTTGTAAGAGGTGAAGCCACTCAGGGAGAAAAGGGTACTGAAGTTTCCAAAAGCAACAAGGGTGAACTGTATCCCCTTCTTACAGTGCCTCTAGCAGTAGTTTTGTGCAAAAAGTGCTAAGAGCAGGCATCTTGCTCATTCATCTTTAATCCAAATACCAGCTGCATCGTCTCATTTTCCCTCCCATTCAGAAGGCAAAATGGCTTGTGCAGAGCTCCACAGTCACAGTCCTACGACCTAAGAGTGAGGCTCCTGAAAACTTCTTTCTGTTAAGGTCATATTTTTGTAGATTCCTTTTGTTCTCTGCTCACCAGAGAATCCACAGTCTGTCCTACAGCTGAGTGTCTGAGTTTTTATTGGTCTCCAGGTACACCCTGCACTTGACACATACAGTGATGCAGTTACCATCAGGGAAGGGGATCAGGCAAATAAAAACACTTTCATTTATTTTCATTTCATTTTCAGTTATTAGTGCTCTAAGGAATAGTTACTTGATAAAGGAAAACGTAATGAAGATGCATTTCACTGAGGGTTTAGGGTAGGACAGACTGTACTTCCTTGACATTTAAAATGTCAGAGGAGCTAAGGTCGACTGATAACACAATTAGAAATATGATTTTCATTGCTGGCTTGAGTTATACGTGTCATGGATCTATTGTTCTAGCTACTGAGTCAATAGAAACATGGGAAAGCTCATTTCTTAACATTGATTTTAGTTGTACTTAAATCAACCTTCTAAGCTAGGACTTCAATTCATTCTAGATTGCAACTCAGTCACTCTACGGGAAAATTTTAGTCTTCCTGAAGCAGTAGAATTTTTTTTTTTTTTGCAATGCTGCCATTACTTTTTTCTGTAAGAACTTAAAGCTTGTAGAACAAAATCACTGAGTGCTTATATCAGTAGATATGAAAGTGTTTCATGGCAGCAAGAGTTAACAAAGAATTCATGAGAGGTTTTTGGCACCGTTAGGAAAAGTAGTGACTGGAAATTATTTTATTTTAAATCTGAGAGCCATTACAAACAAAACAAAACAAACAAACAAAAAACCCAAACAAAAAAGGAAGAAAGTAATAGAGAAAAGGCTGTAGTGAGGTGGAATAGAAAAATGTACAGGGTTGGACTGTAGGTGATGATACTGCTGTGGGAACATACTAATGAAATACTTTGACTGAATGATTTAGATATTAAAATATTATCTCTAATGTAATTTGATCAATTGTTTAGAACATTTAAGATGCCACATAAATGGCAAGCTGGCAAGCAAGTTCTCATTCCTCAGCTCCCAGCTAGGAATAAAAATTATTTCCACCTCATAATATTGAACAAAATTCTTCTGTTGTCAGAAAGGCTTCAGGTAACTCTATAGATGTTAATTTCAATCTGGCTGAATTTTAATGTGTAAAAATTTTACAAACTGTCATTATAAAAAATAATGTAGTCTCAGGTTATTATTGTCACTTTAAACACAGTCTACTGGTAGCTATTGGGATGGAAGGAATTCTAAGCATCCCTGTTAATTTTTTCTTCTTGGTTTTCCCAGTGTTTCTACTTCCAAATTTCAAGTGAGACTGACATCTTTGTGATTCCTTAGATCTTAAAAGTATTACTATGCAGCCATCTATGAAGTAAAATTTATAGAAGAGTTAATATCTTTTATTAGCACATCCATGGTAAATATAGGCTGGGAAATATTAATTTAGTAAATTTGACAATTTGAGGAAAGAAGGATAACTGCTACCTTTGGAGAAAGAGGATGTTACCATGAGATGAAATAGGAGTCTTTTACCTACTTGTATGGAGCACTGAGAGGAAAAGAAAAGGTAATTCTGTATCAATGAACAATTAAACATATGAGAAGGATAAGAAAAATTATAATGTGCTGCAAAGTCAATATCTCTGCTGGAGTTCTTGAATATGACAGACAAAACTCTCACAAACTGCATTTCTCAGCCTTGTATTTCAAAGAGATTTTTGTAAACCTTCCTATCAGACCCTCTCAATGATCAAATCGGATAAGTCAAAAATAGGTCACCTGTATTTTGAAAATACTCTCCCACTGGCTGATGTATCTTCCTGTACTTGCTTTTCTGAGTTCCTATTATTTAATGCACAGCACCAGCTTGGGGTCAGAGACAATACTCTGTAAGGACATTTTGGGAACCAGAAAAAGTCCATAATTCTCTAGGGAACTGCATGTGTTTCATGCTTGGGTTTGCCATCAAAGACATTTTATGTGTGCCATGTTTCCCTTGTTAGTGGCCCAGAGGCACAAATCCCCTCTCCTTTGCAGCACTCAGGTGTGGTAGATGCACAGCCATGTTTCCACTGCTCAACTGCAGTCCGACAAAGGAAGGCAGCAAACCCACACAGCAGGGTGCTCACAATCAAGTTCAAAACTCATGAATCCTGTTGGATCAGCAAGACCCAACAGTGTCCATATTTCTTTTTAAAGTGAATTAATGAGGCATTTTTGCCAGCAACAGAGAATTCCCACACATGTGCCAAAATTAGTGTTCTTTAAATGTGCTCCATGAGGCCAGCACACCCATCTGCCCATGGGGATAAGAGAAGGTGTGATCTACACAGATCTATATCCTAAGTCTAAATGTCTTGGAGGAATTGCAAAGAGCAAAGACCATTTCTACTGCCACAGATCTGTAACAGTACACCTGTTGCAATGGGTGCCTTCAGGAAGTAATCCCTAAACAAAGGTTTTTTTCTTGACACTTCTGTTGAATTATAAACTTAGTCTTAAATATGGAGTTTGTCCTAATTTGGCCAATACTGAAAATCAATTTTACTTTGAAAATACAGTAATATTTACTTCTACTCTACAAAAGAAAAAAGTTTGCTAAAAAGACAAAAAACCAGCTAGAACTATCTCAACTAATGTGGCAACTTGTTGGTATGCCTCTCTTCCTGTCCCTGTCTCTACAATTTTTGCTTGAGGAGCCCTTGTCTCTGTATTACTTCCCTGATGTTCTGGGATGAACACTAAGATCTAGTCTATTTTTTACCAGCTATGACATTCACTTTACAGCTTTGCCAATGTGTAGACAATTCTGGAGCCACTGCAGATGTAGTCCTGTCATAGCTCATACTCTGATTCTGACTGATGATACACTGATAACATGCTGCAGTGAAATTTCAAAATACCAGCCCTAGGTGACTGTTGGGATCTCCTATTACAGCTGGAGGCCTAGTTTAGACACAAATTCCTTTGTTGTTGACATCTACCTTTAGAGAAACCCATTCTACCCTGGGAATTCCAAATCAGAAGATGTGCTGAGTTTTATACAGGGAAACAGAGCATAGGAAGGGATCATCAGGTTCAATGAGCCATTTTCAAACATAAATTACAGTGTAATAGATTTCTATTTCAGGAAGATCTGCAGAACAATCATCCCACATGACCCTTCTAAGGAAAGTATTTCCTATTGAGTTTTTAGGGTTTTTTGACTGCTGAAAGTATCTTTCCCTATGTCAAAAGCAATATAGCTGACAAGTATATATGTGATAGTCTTAAAAATAAATAAATTTAATTCCTCGTCTTCCTTTCATTTATGAAAATCACTCCTTATTTACCTTGTGAGGCTTTCAAATGGCACTTCTACCTGCAGTTTAATTCTGTTATGCCAGCTATGGTACTGAAAGAAGACTCAGATTCTGAGAGTTCTTTATTTGCAACTTAATTGGATCCATCTTCAGCAGCTTCTTCTTGTTATGTCTCGTGGAGCTGCAGAAAAGCTGCAGCTCTCCACAAGTCTCTCTGTAATAGCATGTTGCAGGTAATTATTGGTTTCTTGGAATGCACTACCCTCTACTTCAAGCCATAATTAAAGGAACCAAACTTCAGAACAGTCTCTGGAAATCTGAAAATAGGAGTTTAATTTACAGATGTTAGGGTGGAATGGGAAATGAGTGAGCCAAAATCAGCACACTGCAATGCTTATTTGCAATACTCTCAACAGCACATCCCTTTCGTTTTGGCCACCAAGACTTATCCAAGGGGTCTTGTATATATATATGGGGTGGTGAGAACAACAGCAGGTCCTCTCCAGAAAGAGCAGAGTGTAGTTATTATCAGTATAGAAAGATATTGCTTGAAATTACATGAAGGTCTACAGTCAAAGGGAGAATATTGCCATAGGGAAAACAAATCGTTACAGACAAGGCCTCTTCTTATACCTGCTCATCAGTGCTGCCCACACCCCGCGTGCTGAAGTCCTATTTAAGACAAGGATCTGGGGATATGTTTTGTTTTAAACAAGTAGACACCTTCAGGGATGTGAAAGGGTTGTGTGAAAGGATAAGGCTTCTGTTGTGCTTTCTGTATCTACGCCACCTTTTTGTTAAATGGCTGATTTCAGAAAACTCTCAAAACTTTGTTAACAGACTTCTGGCTAAATCCAGGTTATAGTTCATCAAGTGTACTTTTAACCCTTTTTTCCGAAGTTCTTCAGATATGGTCTATGAATACTTCTTCCTTACCAAGAGCTGGGTTATGTTCAATTTCAATAAAATATTGACAGCAGTTTTATGGGGTGGTCTGTACAGATCTGGGAAGCTACACTATGAGGTTAGGTGCCATGACAAGATAGGCCCAGAAAATTGAGTGCATAACCTGGATTTTATTCCTTTCTTGGGGTTTTGTTGGGTCTTTTAAGTTTTAGTATCACTGTGAAATTTTTACGAATTCTCAACAGATAAAAACATAACCTTCTTAACTAAAAATGGAGCAAAGTTCTTACCTAGATACTGATTTACAAGTAATTATCTGCCTTTCACATTCTTTCACTTCTTTCTCACTCCTTACTATCTCATTTCTCCTTTTGTGCCACCGTCTCTCAATTGTATTAGTTGGAGGACATTTTACCATTTTTTAGGGATCTAACCCATTTTCTCTTTCCCCTTCCACTCCACTCCTCTCAGTACTTTTAGGTCATCTTTGAGGTTCAAATTAGAAACCCTGTGACATCATGATTTCCTCAGATCTCTCTCTTACAGTTTTAAATAAAGTGCCTTAACTTAAAGATTCTTCAGATATGTCTCAGGGTTTTTTTCCCCTCCGGTTCATTCACGATATGGAAGATCAAGCATTCATTTTTGTCCCTTCCATTTTCCTTCCCCTTCTTTACAGGATAAAAGTTACTTTATTGCGTAACATTTTTTATTCATAAAGTCTCTTACTAATATCTAGGATGAAACATCTTCTCCTATGCATCAAGCATTTTCCCATACTCTTAGAATTTCTCCCAATATCTTCATGTAAAAATATTTTTGCTTAGAAATTTAGGGTTATATTTGTAATAGAAACATGCACAGAAGAGAAAATTTCTATCACTTTGTCTCAACATCTTGATTTTCTTTTCACTTATTTCCTGTATCCTGTGACAGGAGGGGAGATTAAGGGTTGATCACTGGCTGATTCCCTAATCTGCCATTTCCTTCTGAAAAGGGATGATTTAACAGAGGAAAGCAAGAATTTGGGGTGAGGGATTCCAATATCCAACTCTTTGCTTTGACCCTGGGCAAGAATCTGGATCTTTGTTTCCCACATCACAGCTAAATGTCCAGCTCCACAGAATTATTTTGGACTGCACATCTATTCCTGCATTACCTTTTTTCATTTCTCCCTCCCATTTTCGGTCTGTGCAGTTTGAAGGGCATGAAACCCCCCAGTTTTTCACAACTGGAAAAACTGTTCCCACATCCACTGTGCCTCCTTCCTGACATGAAAATCTCACCTCTGTGAAAGAGTGGGTAACCTAGAGTAATTAATTTCTAAACTGGTGACAGAACTGCTGGTTGTATTGGCACATGGCCATTGTTTCTTGTGGTTTCCGTATCTGGCCCCAAGGAATTGGGTAACTCTGCTCAAATGGAGAAAAATGTGCAGTCATTGCTTACTTGGTCACCCATACCTGATTACAAAGGTCAGGATGATACCATCAAGGCAATACACATGAAGCTGCTTTAAAGATGTTTTCTATTTCCTCAGAACATATTCCATTTCCTTTGGGAAAGGTCAAAGCACAGAGAATGGGGGAATAAATGAGCACTATGCTAATAAGCTTCCTGGAGCTATCATTTATATTAATTACATGTTTTCTCTGCCTCCTTTGGGTGTGCTGACAGAAAGACAAAAATTTCACTGGGAATTTCACTTCCATGAGTAAGAACATGAATGTTATATTAGAAGGACTAGAAAAGAAAGTTGGAGTAAATAAAATCTCTATAGTTACAGAGCAGCAAAATGGGAGATGTTTATGGTTTTCTTCTAACATCTGACATCCCCACACCCACCTTAGGCTGTAGTTCTCTTTTATCAATGTCTGGAAAACCTAGTATTTCCATCCATTATAATTTAAGTGCTGCTAATGACTGCTGCACTTAGAGATTTTACCAAATAACTGAAAACCGGTATTCCTAAACTTTTTCTTTGGAAAACTACTCCGATCAGAATAACGATCATTAATGGCTGTTTACCTGTGATTCTCTTTGTCTTGGGAGGCTTGCCCCCTTCGCCCGTTCCCATGCTCTTCTCACCTAAGTAACTTACTGATTGCAGTGGAGCTAGTCATGGGAGAGAGGAGTCCAGCACTCTGCCTTGCAGAAAGGCATCCAGAGCTGGTCCCATGTGGCCAGAGTTCATTTTCTTCCCTGTGTTTTCAGGCTTCTCCCACTGTTGTACCTCTCACATCTCTTCCCATTTGGATTCTTTCACTTGCTTTTTGGGCTTTGTTAGAAAATTGAGCGAAATGTTACAGAAACAGGCTCTTACAAACCCTTTTCCCAGTGCTATTGCAAGCACTGGGAAATATTGTTTATTTTTCTGCTGCATCTGCACCTGGTTTCAAGCAAAACCTCTTCAGCCCCAGATGGTCAATTTTTAACGCTGCTCACAGCAGGAAGCAATAGTTTGACAGCTGACCCCTTGGTACCATCACTGTTCCTGCATAAAACTGAGGACTGCCAAACAGAAAGAAAATACTAGGAGAAGAAAATGAAACATAAGCAGTTCCGAAGTCCAAATAAGAAAAGAAATTGGAGACTGTAAAGTGGAGAGCGCTGATCTTAGGCTAAATAGATACATTTACATATGGAGATCTCAAGCCCAAAATAATACCTAGGTTAACTCCTGTTAGCAACATTTGACTGACTTGTGTTAAGGCAGCAGGAGGCTGGAAGTACTTGTTTCTCTAGCAGAAATGCCAGGCAGAATCCCCATATATGATTTTCCCACACTCCTTGAGGAGACACAGGGTGAAAAGCAGGAGGAGCCATGGATCATGGTCATCTGTGCTCAGGCAACACCTCTGTGTTGCTGCAGGCACAGGGCAAAGCACAGGCTGGTGGCTTGGCTGGTGGCCACAGCCTTCTGTCCTTCTTCACTCTGTAGGGCTCCTGCCAGGTGAAATGGCAGGAATGGACATCTTCATACGAATTCCTATTTTCTAGTATGTAGTTTTGAAGTGTTGTAGGAAAATTAATTATTCCGTAAGAAGCATAAAACTATGCTATGGACTGACAGGTAAATTTCAGTGCAGAGTTCAGCCTGTATTTATTTGTTCATTATTAATGTTCTGCAGTCATTTCAGGCAGCCTATGCCTTAGGGGTGTAGCACTCTCATAGCTGCAGTATTTATATATCCACATGTGCAACATTTCAGTTTGTGAAAGCCTCATCCAAGGGTTAGAAAAAGACCTCAAAATACCTCTGTGATCTGCTAGATACTTGTCTGACCACAGACACACTTGTAGAATGAGGGGCTGAATATCTGGCCAAGTCCACAGGATGCTCCAGTGGCAGAACACAGCCATTACTGACACCAGCAAATTTACTGGTCTTTCCAGTTTTTAACTGGTTTCCATCTTTTAGATTCAAGAGCATTGAAAAGGGTATCACCTCTCTTTTTACAAAGTGGAGCACTACAATCTCTCCAGTGTAGCCCCTCCATCAGTTGAACATCATATAATCACTATGTACGAAAATAAGAAGTGAGAGATCTTTTCTTCATGGTCTTTTCAGGTACCAGTAACAATCTACTGTCTCCCTGTTTGTGATGATGAAATGGGATCAATTGATGTTTCTGTATGATGTCACTTACCTTGAAAATTGGTTGAGAAATGAGGGTTCTCATATTTTTGACTGCAGCTGATTCTAACCTTACAGTACATTAGATTCCCTGCTAGAGACAGTTAAAGATGCAAGGGGAAAAAAATGGACTTTAGGCAGAATAGTAAAGGATAAAGTCTTCAGCTTTTTCATTATCAGATATGCCAAGCAGTCCTGTGAGGGGTTTGCAGCTAGTTTGGAAAGGAGGACCCTGCATTCAAGGCATAAATTGGCAAAAGCTATTGGGAGGAGACTGTAACAGCCTGGCCCACAGAACTGATGTCTGCAGGAGGAAAATGGCTATCCACAGGTAAACAGATCTGTCAGCAGAAGTCCAGCAGAAGATAGGTCTTCATTCATAATTTGATTCTTCTAATTTTCTACAGGGATTTGGGCTTAATGCCAGATTATAGCCCTGTATTTTACAATGCCAGTATAAAATTCTAACAGTTGTTTTTAATGTAAGAAAGAAGTTAGAATGTTCCAGTGAAAACTAAGAGAGGAAAAATAGGTAGAGCAAAAATAAAGCTATTTGAACTCTCCTAAATAGTGCAGGGAACTCTGTTCAGAGGTATTACAGAAGGGTTTATTGGAATTGCCTTCAGGAGGGAAATGGGGAGAAAGTTTTCTGGGTTGCCTATTTGTAAGACTTAAAAAGTGTTGGGGTTTGATTGGCTCTAAAGTTGTGCTGTGTTTGATTGGCTTAGAAACAGTAACGGGAGAAAAAAAAGTAGAAATTCCATCCTGCTTTAATCACTGCCCGCTCCGAGCTTCCCTAATGGCTTCCAGATGCATTCTTTTTATGCTATTGTTTTGGCACAGTTTCCAGACAACTTTTTGGGTCTGTTAACAAAAAAAAAAAAAAAAAAGGAAAAAAGGAAAAACTCTGTCCTCCCCTCTCTTTTAACAGAAAACAGATTTCACTCTGGTTATATAAATGTGTGATGAGCTGGAGAATTAAATTTAAATTGTTGCTTTCTCTCTTCAACCTCCAGGAAAATTTCTAATATACACTGAAAGAAAAATACTCCTTGTAGTGAAAGAGTTGAAAGCAGATTCTGCAGAATCTATCAACATTTATGTAAATAGCATGAAGTTGAATAAACTTAAAAACATTAACCCTACAAACCTAAATCTCCCCACCACAAAATAATTTTCATGCTGCTGTCTGTCTTTGCCCTGTTGAGACATCTAAAGCAAATCATCTTGCCTCTTAATGCCTCAGTTTCCCCCATGTGAAATGGAGACGACGGTGCTTAGCCACAGTATCAAAAAATTTCTATGATCTACAGATGGAAATCACCATGTTAGGTAGCGTCAAAACACCCCCTAACACACCTAGGGGGTGGCACAAGAGTCATGATGTATTTGCTAGGCTGGAGAGCAAAACAGCAATCCCCTCTGCAGTGGTGTGTTTGATGCCCATGCAAGGCTGACAAGTAGTGTATTTGTAAGGTAGTCTGTTCCCTTTGGAACAAAATAATATATTAGTGCTAAGTACCTCTGTCTTTGAAAGCCAGCAATCCACTGCCTCCTCCTTAGGCACCTCACCAGCCCTACCTTTCCAGAGAATAAAAGCCAGGATGCATTATTCTACATCTTTTGAGAGGATTCCACAATTCCTCTGCTCAGACATTCTTTCTTCCCCTGATACTGTTGTCCACACCAAAATGTCCACCCCATAGCTGCTGTGTCTTCCAGCCCTCCCATCCACGACAAGGGAAGAAGAGGTATTGCTACATCTTGTGATGGAGATATCCTTTTATCAGTCCTGGACAGCCTCAAGAAGTCTGGGGTTTAGGGGCTGGCATCTCCTGCACCAGCAGGAGAAATTCATTGCCTACGAAAACCCCCATGGAGTTTCTGCAATGAGCAGGGACACCTTCAACCTAGATTGGGTTGCTCAGAGCCCCATCCAACCTGACCTTGAATATTCCCAGAGATGGGAACCTCCTCTGGGCAACCTGTTCCAGTGTTCCTTCACTTTCATCATAAAATGTTTTTTCCTTCTATCTAATCTGAATATACCCTCTTTTACTTTTCAACTGTTATCCCTTCTCCTATCACCATGTGCTTATCATAATATGCAGCCCTGCTGAAAAGTCTGTCTCCATCTTTCAAACCTCCCTTAAGCACTGGAAGGCCACCATAAGGTCATTCCAGAGCCTTCTCTTGTCCAAGATGAACAATCCTGACTCTCTCAGCCTTCCTTATAGGAGAGGTGCTCCATCCCTCTGATCATCTTGCTGGCCTCCTCTGGGTCCTCTCCAGCAGGTCCACGTCCTTCCTGTGCTGGGACCCCAGAGCTGGATGCAGGGTTCCGGGTGGGATCTGTCTCACCAGGGCAGAGCAGAGGGACAAAACCTCCCCCTCAATGCTGGCCACGCTGCTTTTGGTGCAGCCCAGGACACGTTTGGCTCTCTGAGCTGTGAGTGCACATGGCCAGGTCATGTCCAGCCTCTCCTCCACCAGCACCTCCAGCTCCTTCTGGGCAGGGCTGCTCTCAATCCCTTCATCCCCAGCCTGTGTTGGTACGTGGGGTTGCCCCAATCCAGGTGCAGCACCTTGACTTGGCCTTGTTGAAGCTCATGAAGTTCACATTGGCCCACTCCTCCAGATACATAATTACCCTGAGGCTGATTGCTTTGTGTTTCAGAGATACTTTAAGCAGTGGTAAACTAGATGGTCTCCAAGCAGCAAACATTTTTTGAGAATCAACCTTCTCGATTATAAATTCTTGTATAACGTTATTTTATGTAGAAGTAAAACCAGTTGCTCTTAATAAGCTGGGAGAAGGGGAGTACTTGGGAAAGCTGTCTCTAGAAAACTTTCAAAGTGTTGGCCAGAATTAGACTGAGCTAAGGAATTTTGCAACCCAATTTTTGCTTAATTTTAAGACTTGTGGTAGAATAGGTGGATCTGTCTGTTATGAGGTACTGAGAAAGAACCTATTTCAGTATTCAGCACAATAACCAAGTGCAAGTCAAAGACCAATAACTCTCAGAAGAACAACAAAACCAATGGTAACAAAAGCAATTTTGATTCATCCCTTCTTTTTCATCAGTTAATGAGTTTATATTAGACAGAGGAGATCTATGACAGTTCTTTATTAAATAAAACATTTGCTAATAAAAGCCACATTAAAATTACTCGTATTTCTCTGCCATGAGAGTATCTAAAATGGTACAGAGAACATTACAAATTTTAATCAGTAGGAAGGAAAGAACATTGCTTCCCTCTGCAACTGCTAGCACCAATCTGGATTTAAAAAGAAATCCAGGTGACAGGCACAGATCTCTCCTAAGAAACTGGTTTAATAATTCCTTAATCTTAGTCAAATATACTCTTTATTATATTTTTAAATTATGAGACTTTGAACCTGTATTTTACTGTCTTTTACAATATCTCAGCATCTATGGAGTGAAAACATTCTCTTTGCTCCTAGAAATATAAATGAAGATACACCTTTGGATTCACAATGAAGACAAGTGTGTCTATACCAGTGCACCAGACATACCCAGAAGGATTCTGTACACAGAGGTGAGTTGTCAGGTACTGGTTCTGGGCCAGAAAACCTTTTTTGAGCACTGTGTTACATACAAGGACGATTTTGGGGCTGGTAGCTGGAACAGGCACAGTACCTCACAACTGTTTGGCAGACTATAGGTTGGCATGGGCCAAAAGCAGCCCAGGCACCATTCTGACAATAGAGACCACTTAAACTCCCTGTTTCATTTCACCGCCATGGTCATAGCCTGCACAGCCCAGAAGTAAAGGGGAATGTAGGAATTTTGTGCACATCCAAAGCAACACTTGGCAGAAAAGTTTCAGACAGCTTTGAGGCAAACTCAGAAGTTTCACATCAGAAAATCCATACCATGCCCTTTGATGTGTATAGGGATCAAATTGTTTTGGACAGGTGGTTCTAAGATTCACTCTTCTTTGCTAGATTCTTCAGTCCTTGATCCCCAATATTATAGTTTTCATGAAAAGTTCCCAGCTCCTGCCAAGGTTGTGCAGTGCTGGTTCTTTGGGCAAACATTGAAATAACTCTTTTAACAGCAAGCCCATTTAAAATTTAAGAAACTCAATCTATTAAATACAACAAAAATGTAGGGCTGAGAAATCAAAAAGTCAGCTTAATCTCTTTACTTTTAATTAAAGGCAAATATATATAGATGAATGCTGACTCATATTTAATATCCTTTTAAAAACTTCTAAGGAAATTATTTCTGTCTCAAGAGTGGCAGTAGGTAACTACCGTTAGCAGAAAGTTTTTCTCTAATACATAATCCAAGTTTGTTGCCTTCTGAAGAATGAAAAACTTATTTGTTCTGCTCCAAATGAAGTGTGATCAACCTTTGATATGCTGAAAGAATGCAGATTATATGTCCATTCAATCTTAACTTCCTCAAAATTAATTTTTTAAACCTTTTCTCTACCTTGTTAAATGACTGCTTGCTCCTTTGCTCGCTCTCACTCGGACTCTCCAATTTGTCCGCTATGCATCTCAAGAGGGAAAAAAGCTGAGACCTCATGATTGTGGAAAAACATTATTCAAGTGCTTACACACAATGTTTTTATTAATGTACTTCTGAATGACACAGGTAAAGCTGCAAAGAGGCTGTCCCATTGATTCACACTCAGTTTAACCTCCTTTGTATTCTCCAGATCCTTCTCTGAGGTGTTGACCCACCTAGGTTAACCTAGGTTAATTCATTGTATATTTGTGCATGTTTGCTTTCCTTCCTAAACTTATTTTGCTAGTGTTTGTTTTTATTGGATTCCATGGGTTTGCTCCCTTTCTCCAAGTTGTCAATCACTCTGAATTCTAACGATGATGGCTTTCAGCTCCTGCCCCCATTGTCACACTTAAATGTTTTCCTGTTGTGTTGAAACAGAAGATTCTGCCCTGAGAATCTCGGTCAGAGCAGAACTCACATAGAGCTCTTTTGACATTAATAAAATGCCCTGAATCAAACATTTATAATGAAACACTATTTATAGAACACCTTATTTATGACATTGTCTAAGACTGTCTCACTGCAAGACTACTTATCCAAACCTAAGATCTAAAATTTGTCTCCACCTTTTTTTTCTTCATCCTTTATGAATTCAACCTTCAGTGATTTCTCATGAATAGGGTTCCCCCTCCCTAAAACTGTAAGAATTAAGTGCAGTGACATAATGTAGACTAGATAGAGAGGGAGAGTCCTTTATTTCATGCAGACTTAATTTTGGCAAACGTTCTTGCAAAATTTTTCTTAACATCTTCACTCCCTATTCATTTCCCTTTCTTTGGGAAGGGCCCAATGAGAAATCTCATCCCAGAAACAAAAAAGTAACAGCTCCAGGATACGAGTTATCTTTTCACTCACAGCTCACCTGCTACAGTATTGGCAACTCTGCTGGTTAAAGCAGGAAATTGAATTAAGTGACTTCCAGAGATCCTGATCGACATTCCTGACTCTGTGAAGTGGTATTTGCTACTGCTGGAAAGACTTTTTCAAAATTTTTTGTGTAAATTTTTTTTAGTAAGTTTTTTCAAATCAGAAAATTGCCTTGATATTAATCAGTTTTATTGTAATATCAGGTATTTTAAAACATTTCAGTAATGGTTTTGCTTACGAATTTTAAAAATTATTGTTTATCAAACCCCTTTCCCCATGTATCATACTATATACTGAAAGGTTTTTCTAAAAAGAGCAATTTAAAAAATAATATTAAAAGCCTTTCTTTTTAAGTAAAATAGGTGTCTTTAGTAAAAATGTTGATCACCAAAATTATCAGAAATGAAAAGCAGCATGAAAAACTTTTCAAGCCATGTAAAATGACTTCTTCTTTTCAAAAAGTAGAAAACTCTTCAGCATTCTTTTAATTAAAAAAAAAGTAGTTAAAAATTTATCTTACTGAATTGTTTTCTCATTTTTCAATGGCAATCGCATATTTTCTAAAATCTCAATAATTTAAAGCACTTCTAAACATGAACGTTAGATTCCCCCTTAGTTTAAATGATCTTGAGCCCTGGTGCACCTCCTCCTCAAGATCCAGGGGGCAGTTTAACAAAGGCTATTCCTAGATTTTGCCCAGGCTTTGTGTTCAGCCTGGATATGGTCTGTCATTTGTATCTTCCTGACACGTCATGAAGTGAAACAAGCCAGCTTCTCCCAGCAGAGATTCTCCACAAGATTCTTTTTATCTTACTGTGCACAGACTGTCTGAAGCCCTGCCTCTGTCCTCCTTGTGCTCTACAGTTTATTTTTTCAACTCTTTTGTTGCAGATATGTGAATCAGCTCAGATTAAGTTAAAAAAATAATGCAGCTTAGGGGGTTTATGTCGTGGCAAGGAGCAGGGAAAGTTTTTAGGCATAAAGGGGGAGAGCAGGGAAGTTTAGACATTTGCCATTCGTTAAAACTGGTCTTCCGAGCGCTGCCGAGGAGAGTGCAGCTCAGTCTCCATCTGCTTTCTTCACTTAGCTGCAAATCGCTTGTTTTGCTTGTTATTTACTTCATGAGCTCAGTGACAAACTGCATCCTATTCAAGGTATGGAATGAGAACTGTCCTCCCACTTTACGTTATTTCTTTGTGATTTTTCAGAAATACTGCTACGTCCCTAGCATTGTTTTTTACAACCAAGTATCTTTGCATTTAAAAAATTGAAAGCTTCAGAGGTGATAGGTCAACTTCTAACCCACAATAGTAAAGCACAGGCAGCAATGAGAGGGCAAAATGTCCTTTTTCATGGTGAGGAGGAAAATGTTAAATTCTCTGGTGTTCCAAACAAAATCATAGGTTGCGGAAATACCATGGGGAAGAATTTTGACGAAATTTATGTTTGTGGGTTAAAGACACAAATGCTTTAACAAGAAAACTTGCAGGTCGAAAAGCAAAGGATTCCCTTCCCCCCTGCTCTGCTTGAATATTTTTTCCAGGGATTTGAGAAAGGCAGGATGACGTGGAAAGGGGTAATAAAACCCTCCGAGTCTCCGGGTGTCCCACAGCCTGGCCTCACTCACAGCAGCTCTGTACACTTTAAAATTAAGAGTCCCATGGAGTGAGTCATCTTGCCTCCCAGCTTCTCCCCTTTCAGAAAGAGCAGGCAAAAAAGGCTGAAAATTTCCCCTGAAAATGTCTCAATCTTGCAAGCTTTAGTCAAATCATAACAGCTTTTTTTGATGTTAGTGAGGAACTGCAGTTAAAAAAATCTCAGATCCTGAGATCTAGCAATTCTCAGTCTTGGTGTATCAGGCTGTGCCGCTACAAAAGTTTTCTGTGAAAAGAAGAATAAGCGGAGAAAGTCTTTGTTTTTCTCCCTGACTTCTCAGTTTTTGGGTGAGCTTTGTTGGGTTTTGTTTTTGTTTGGGGTTTTTTGTGCTCTGTGGCTCTTAATTTGGAATTGTTGACTCTCTTCTTGTCCTGATGGTCACAGGGGACGTACAACATGCATACCATATAATTGGGAAGCGGTTCAGGAAGCTGCCACGTCTGTAGGGCTCCAGCGCACAAAAGGAGGCGGAGGTAGCAGGAATACCTTCTACTTGACAAACTTGGAAATTCTGGTGCCACATCAGCAGCAGCATAGCCCAGCACAGTGCTCTTCAGTCACTGCAGAACTGAAATGCACCACAGAAGTGATTCAAGGCACAAAACCGCCCAAATGCCTGCTGATATCTGCCCTTCTGCCCCTCACATCTCAGTCAGTGGGGCATGGTACACACTTTAAACCTCTGTTTACAACAAAATGCCAAATTCCATTCAGCATACTGGGAACCTCCTACCTTTGTATCCAAAAGCCTGTCAGTCCCCTTCTCTGTGAATCAGGGAAGAACTGAGGCACAGAGAGACTGAGGATATATCAAACCATGCAGTTGAGTTTCATATCCACATACCTGACCTGACTTGTCAGTCAAAGCCCAACAGACAGAGAGAGCCAGTCCTGCTCCTACCCTAAGGAGCCCCAGGTCGCAATAGCTTCTGGCTCTAGAATTAATTCAGGAATGTCTGTATGATGTTGCAACTGCCATGAAGACATAAATGTCATTCTTAGCTGGCTTTGGTTCCATTGTGCTCACATTCTGTATAGCCAGCATACAGGAAACTCAAGGTTTTTGGTCTAGAGGTTGGGAGAGCCACATATATGAGACACCTTAACTGGGTTTGGGCCCATCAGGTAGTTTTTTATCAGAGTGGGTTTATTTATAAAAACTGAAGTGTGTTTGCAATTCTATGAACTAGGAAGAGATAATCCAGGAAAAATTCATGACTGTATTAACAAGGCCAAACAGTGACCACCTCTATGGACACCCCCTGGAGGGATAACAGCACAAGTATGAGCATCCCATTTATCTGCTCAGCCCTTAAAAGTAGCAAAGTATGACTCAAAGAAAACCTTTGATTCATGCACCTTTTTATACCTATCTAACCATGTATCTGAAATCAGAGTGTGTGTTCACAGAGCCATGGCTCAACCAATCCCAGACGTGATGTGTTTGAGGACAGAAGAGCCTGCTGAAGTGTCTGCTATAAAACCATCCTTGGAACTATCAGAGCTGGCATCATATGCTGATTATTAAGATTTATTATCACATGTACTTGCTCTGGGTTGTTGAAACATGCAGAAAAAAAAGAGGGACATATAATGACTTAGGGGCGATAAAAAGCTTATGTTGGGAGCAAAAAGGAGAAACTAATAGCAGAATTCAGAGAAAAATATAAGAAACAAGTGATGTTTCCCCAAAAAGTATGTTTCATCTAGACAGAAGCAAGTTGATTTAGATGTTTAAAGGTGGAAATTAATGTATTCAATATAATTTTTCAAATATTTTTGAAAAGTTTGAAGAAAACCATAAATACAACTACACAGATGAGTGTTGGATCATCTAGAAAATAAATAGAATTATGGACTTCTCTCAGGTGATGATGGATGTTCAGTTATCTTTTTTGTCTATTCCCAGTGCACTTCTGAATCATGCAAACATAATCTCCTCACATGGGGAACAGAGGCAATTTCCCATTTTCCAGAATGGATATGACTGAATGATTTACACGTTATTTACCATACAAATTCAGTGATTGTGTGATTTGTGGAATGAAATGTGTGCACAAATCCAACTGAATCTAATCTCTCTGTACTTTATACTTACTATACACACATCCATGTGTATGTGCTGAACACTGATATGAACTTAGTGCACTGATACCTATTTTATGGCAAAAATCAAAGTGGCATGAGGGGGCTGCAGTGTCATGGCAGGATAGCAGCCATCCAACTCCATTACATTAACATCCCACCTCTGATAGAGACCTGCAGGACTTAGTTGCCAAGGTAGAGGAAGTACTTCTTTTTCTGGAACAACATCTGGCTCGTTAATGACCTCCACAGGTGGCTATGCTGGTGGTTTCTAGTCCCTTATGTGGTTAGGCTCTGTGTGGACAGCTTAAAAAGCCCATCATGTCGATGACTGGTTCATTCAGCCTGAACTATTTTCGTTGGCCTCAGTGATACTGTCGGATCTGTGCAACCTCAGCAAAGCCTCCCCTGAAGTAGGTGCTTAGAAACACCTACAGCTCAGACCGGAAAAAGAGAAGGTATGTTTGTTTACACAACGTTTAGCACAGGCAAGCTATCATCTGTGCAGTCTTTCTGAAGCTGTTTATCCAACTTATAAGATTTTTGTTCTTAATAAAGAAATAAAATGTATTATAAGCATAAATTAAAAGGCTATAAAGTCAGGCACCCAAATTCAAAATATTGGAAGAATTAAAAATGTGTGGGAAATAGAGTCAAACAAACTCGTATTCTTTTCTATTCAGAAATGTTTTTAGATACTTAACACAGCTCTGGACAGACTGTTTTAGACTAGCTGCGATTTTCTGTAGGAAACTGAAATTTTGGTCCACTAATGCAATATTGCCTCACACCATTTTTAGTGCTCCACTCATAATGGCCCATTGTTAGCAATGTATTTCTTCACACTTCCTGATTTTCCCCACTGGAGATTTAAAATACATTTGGATGTTAAAAAAAAAAATTAAAATCCTAGCTTCTTACTTTTTCCCACCTTTTTACACAGTAAGGAAGATAAAATGCATTAATAACTCTAATTAGGTAGCAGAGATCAAAGAAGCAGTGGCTTGCTCCATTTCTGGTTCAATTTAGGCCAGTCAAATTGGTCCAAAAGTTCAGCAAAAAAGCCTTCTGGTCTCCTTTCTGCTGATGCTAAGGGAAGTTACCGTGCAGCCCCATCATACAGTGTTAACAGAGCAGGGTCAGACTGGAACAGCCTATATTCACCTGTATGCAGGGTAAACATCTGGCTTCAGTGGGACCCAGGATTTCAACCCAGAAGCTTTACCACAGGCATGTAATGAAGTCCACAAAGTCCTCTGACTCCACAACTGAATAGAGGACAAAATGCCACATTATCTCTGAAGTGATCTTTCAAAGACAAGGTTAAAAAGTGTATCATGAGTTCCACAGAAACTGTTTATACTTGGTTGTTTCTTTCTACTTCTATACAAAATCACTGTGCATTTCTAAATTCAGCAGAACTTCTACTCAACCAGTCCCCCAACTCATCTGCATACTTTGAACTTATTGCACAGTTTATATGTAAATTGACTGCCTGAAATGAAATCAACTAGATAGATTTAAGGCTATATGTTCCATTAGGCATAAGACTTATGAGTGGTTCTGACAGTCTGAAGAACACCTTGCAGCATGACACAAAGAGAAATGCAGTGATTATCTGTACCTGCAATTCATGTAATGGAAATCAGTATAATACCTGTTTAACCTGTGGTAAGGGGAACATTAATGTACTCTTCTGATCTGTTATATGAAATCCAGGAAGTTCCTCAAGTGCAGGGTGATTTTTTGGAATGTTCCTTTCTTTTTCTGACCAAATTACATTTCTTCTTCACTGAGGCAGTGGTACCCAGACATTTGAATGCTCAGTGCTGAATCAGAGAAACTAGACTCAAGCCATGCCCCAGTGCCAGCTGAAGGCAAGCCCCATCTCTTCAGTCCTCTGGAGCTGGGGTTCCTTCTGCTGGCCAGCGACACATGGAAGAAATACGTGCAGTCTTTGAGCCCACAGGTGATGGAGAAAACCCCAGACTTGGAATTGGTTGGGCTTCTGGAAGTGTGGAGGATGTCTAGCCTCTGGATGCAGAGTGTGAGATGTTGTATCTCAGGATGTTTCTGCACAGCTGGGAATCCTCCCCATCCTCTTCTTTCCCTGTCCAACAGGACTGCAAGCCCATCTGCACTTGCTTATGTAAAGGCTTTGTGTTGTTGCAGTAGGGAAAGAAAATGAAGGGTTGATATCTACATTCTGAATTATGGCTCTGATTAGCAACTGCCCAGACTGAACAACCTGCAAAGAATAAACCATGAGCACAGAAATGTGAGTTTCCTTCTGAGAGATAAAAAAACAGAGGAAGGGTTCAAGTCTCCCAGCTTGCAAGATTTGCTTTAAACACCAACCTATTGGATGAAGAATATCAGTTCCTTGTGTGCACCGCACAATGGCAGTACCTTAGGTGTTCACAACATTTATTTCTGAGTTCACTTGATGAAAGTACGATGCAATTGTTTAGACTTCCATTCACTCTAATTAATATAAACAGTGTCTGTACAGGCTTCCCAAGTAGCCCTCTTTACCTGGATTTTCCTTACACCTTAATTCATGGGATGTGACTTTAATACAATTCATTAACCAATTTTTTTCAGTATGTTACATATATTATTAAATGTTATAATTAAAGCTTCTACACCACATACATAGAATTTTTATGCCTTTGCTCCTGTTGTAAACAGGAACATTATCCAGACAAAACTATTTTACTGCTCTTCTGTCAAAATAAAACCAGTTTTCTTTGAAAGAAAAAAATATTTTCAGTTCAACAGTAATGATGAATTCAAACATTAAAATTTCTCTGTCTTTTCATACATTTTTCCACCTGCTCCAGCTAATGGCCCTGCTAGTGCCAGGGTCATTAATGTAGCTGGAGCTGCAGAATTGGGACTTATTCTGGTTTGCCAAAGAATCAAGTCCAAGACAGGAGACCAAGAGGACTCAGAGGCCCTGGACAGTGGCAGAGTGGTGGCACTTGCTCTGCTTTCCTGACACTTTTCTTCTTTCCTCCTCCAAGGAGCCCGGAACCTGGCTAGCACTGATACCATAGCTCACTCCTGAACTGCCAGGCTAAAATTTTTTCCTACAGCTTCCAGCTTAGTCTTTCTCTCTCTAGTTCAAACTAGTAATAACAACAATAAATGCAGCTTAAATGTTTTCTTTCTCTCTGTCTAAGGCAGAGAAGATAACAGCATCATGAGAACTTGCAAAAAAATGAGGATTTTTTTTTTAAAAAAAACACTTTGAGAAAGTAAGCTAAATTAAGCAGGCTGAAGCATGGTCATTCTTTCCATAGGGTTTTGTTTATACATTGAAGCATATCTCTCAGGCTGTGGCATCCAGTTGGCTACAGTTTCTAGGTTAATGAGAAAGGCCTTGCAAGAATTCTGGCTCTAACATGTGACTGCTGCTTTTATGGCTGTGAAATGGAGAGGCGGGGCATGTTTATACTGACTTTTCTCAGGTGGAGGCTCTACAGTGCCATTAATCCATAAAGTGAAGCCACTTACAACCACGGTACAAGTGTACTGCTAAGCATCATGAACTTACTTCTTTATGAATGGGGATTTGCCTGGAGTGAACCCTCACCACTGCAGAGGATTCCCCATCTCAGGATCTTTAGCTTTGCCTTGGAAGTGGGGTTCCTGGAGGCTGTGAAGGGTTCAGTTGATATAGCTGTACATTGCTGCCCTCTCTGAATTTCACACCTGAGAGCTCATCACTTCAATTCTAGCAGCACACAAACACTTTGCAGGCACACTTCCTCTTGTCATCCAGGCACAGTGATGTCTTCACTGGTCAGCTGCAGGTTGGTATGGAAAATGAACTCACTTAAACAGCATTCTCTTGAACTTATTTTTTGTATCAGTTTTAGAACAATTGATGACCAGGCAGAATTCCTGCTGAGAAAAAAAATCAGTTTCACAGTCAAAAAAAACAAAAACAAAAACAAAAGAAAACAAAACAAAACAAACACACCAAAAAAAACCCCAAACCCTTGCATTTCAGATTTGATCCAATTATTTCAAAACAGTCTAGTGATTAGCAGGATGATAAATAGGTGTCATGACATTCTACTAAAGTACTTGGGTTCTTTAGGACTTTCTGTACTTCTCACTGCAGAAGGAAACTGAAACTAACAGCAAAAAAAGAGATGTATATGAAATGTGAAGACACAGGTTCCATAAAAAGATGAAATACAATGTACTTAACTAATGAGTATATAGTTGCACAACACTGAATTTCAGCAGAACTCAAAAGATGGTTTCTTTACAATGCAGGGTATCATGGGAGTTTTTATTTGGTGTGTGTTCATTTCTTGACATCATCTGAGATTGGTACCTCAGTAAAGGAATTACTTTTTTCCCTAAGTAGCTTACGACCATTTTTTTTCTACTTACAGATGCCTCCTTGCTTCCTTAGCTAACTAAAGTAAAATGTTCTGAGACATCACAATATGACAATTCTCCTGGAACTACTCACAAACCTGCCACTCAAGCTTGTTTTGCTTTTTTTTTATTCCACAATCAAATATAAATTGGAAATGTTTTAAAGCTTGTCTAATAACAGAAGGGTGGGAGTAGATGACTACAACACAGCAGAGCCAGGTGCTGGCAAGGGGGCCCATCAAGAGCTGGAAACTCAGCACACATGGAATCAGGTCCAGGGTCCTTCTAGGAAGTCCTGTCACAAGCAATAGCAGACAGGTCAGAGACAAGGCTGCATTGTGGGTCAAAAGTATTTGCAAGACACAAGTTACCCACTGCACAGGGCACAAGTACATCCAGGAGGCAGGGCCAGAAGCAGGGCTGAAGAGAGAACACCTACAGCACAATTCAGGTAAGGACTCATGGCCCAAGGCTCTGCTGAAAGGGGGCTCCTGGAATCATGGGTGAGGGTGAAGGGCCCAGAGTGAGATTGGTCACCATTCAGGCCTGTAAAATGCCTTCTTCAACCTTCTCCTCACTTCATCTGCAATGGCCCATTGCCTGATATTATTTCCACCATTTTGAAGAATTAGGCTCTCCTACTATGGAAGAGCATTAGGACATTTTTGATGGGAACATATCCAGTCTGTCTCGTTAGCCATTACTTTGAACAGCCCAATAAGGAACAGAATACAGAACTATCCTAGCCTTCCCACAACACGCACTGTATGTGTCACCTCTGCAGAATAGTACATTCTTCAGGAAATTTTTCAGAAATTCAGAGGCATTTCCTTTTTCTTGTGCTGTAAACATAGAGAGATGAACGCTCTTTTCTGATGCAAAACTGGTCTGCAAACCACCAGTGACACCATTACACTTCCACAAGCACAGGGAGCCAAAATAGCTTCTTCACATTCCTATGATCCACACAGAGATGGGACATACGTGGCAAGTTGGGCACAGTGTTGGTGCCATGCCCAGGAAGCAAATTTCAACATAAAGGATCGGTCAGTAATTCCAGGGGCTGAATGTCTCGGTTGCAAGCTTAGTCCATTTGACAGCCCCTGCAGAACTGTTCTGTAATGGTGAAGAGAAATGGAATAATGAGCAAGTGGGCAGCTATGCTGCTGAAGATTTCAGTATTAAAGCTGCAGAAGCGACTGTGCACTGTGAGGACTCAGCAGGAAATGCAGCCATGGAAATTCTTGCAGTGGGGAAACTGGACTCTCTCGTCACCTTCGTTTCAGACTGAACAAATATCACAGCAAAAAAAAATTGTGAGGACTTGTGAATCTTCCTAAACATTCTACTTACTCCTGAAGTTCAAGAAGTAAATGCCAATGCACCTATTCTTATTAAAGAAAGGTTATTTCTTTGGAAAAAATCACAGGAAATCTGATGGAATGATCACAGAGTTATGTACAGTGATCTAGTCTTAATTCATAAGCCAACAACAGGAGCAAACCTTCCATTAAAAATGGACCCTGAAAAGAGCCATTTTTTTAGCTTTGGAGTAGTCTGGTTTTGCAAAGCAGGGCATCACCAGAAATCTGTTTATTCCTATTGTGTTTTTTGTTTGATGTTAAGACAAAGTTCCTGGGGTAGGAGGCTGGTAAAGAAAATACATTCCCTTGCTACAAACTGTTAGCAGACAGAGCTTTGCTTTGCTCACTTTAAGTATTTTGCTTAGTTTGGCTCATAACTCTGTTTTTTCTGGAAACTTCTCATTTTTCTTTTGGTCTGCCTTCCAAAACCACAGTGAGCTGAAAAAGAATTCTTACTCTGGTGCTTCTCTGCTTCAAGGAATGCTCACTTTATACAGTCCTATATACCTGTACTCTGCATTTTCGGGACCGTATTTATACAAATTAAAATATTTATCCCACCACATTTTTATTTTTTTGAAAAGAAAAGGAAAGACGTTTCAGCCAGTATACGGGGGATGATCCAGCTGGCTTCTCCCATGGAAATTATTACCACAGAAACATTTGCAATCACTTAGCGTTGCTCTCCCATGATCCTTAGCAGAAAAGGCTGAAAACAATTCAAAATAAATGTAGTGCGATCCAAACAGGGAAGGCAGAAATGAAAGATAATTTGCAGCAAATGAAGGAGAAGCCTTTCTTACCATTCAAGGTCCATTAGCTACAAGATTTTACAGTTATTTCAGCAATCCTGTTACAAATGCCTGGAAAATTAACACGTATGGAGCCTTTATATATTCTGCAGCTCAGCTACAGTCACCCACATCTGTTTCTGGTTTAAATTATACCTCACTCTGGCATGGATTCAAAGAGCAGCAGTGGAAGTGAGTCTGGGTCTGGGACTTGACTGGGGTAAATGGATGCTGCTCCACTGAGAGAAGTGCAGCTAAATCCACTAATAATGTGGTGCTACATTTCTGGAGACCTGTATTTCTAGAATTTTCTTCCCTTTCCCTTCCTCTGTGTCCAATCAACTCTTCTGCACAGCAAAAGTAGGGTCCCCACCTTAGCCATAGGATTCAGTTCTATAACTGTATGTGAACTTCTTTGTAATGCCAAAAAAAAAGAGAGCATAAACATTATTCAATTCAGAAAACAGTTCATGTTCCTATCAGATTGTAAAGTTTTGCATTTAAGAGGATCATTTATGTATATTTATAAGTACAGAAGCTGGGAATACCACATGATGTGCATGTTTGTGTGTTTGCACATCCATACATACATGTTCATCGTATGCTTGTATGTGTGAAAAGCCTTTCATATAAAAATAACTCAGTAAGTGGAAAATTCCTTACAAGCAATTTCCTGTACCAGAACAAGCTACATTTTCCCATTTAAGTAGGTAACTTCTCATGCTGCAGCATGAATAAACTGAAAAATGGAGAAAATAATTTCTTAGGTGGCTTCAGCATTTTATCTCACAAGACTGATTCTGTAGATTCAGCAATTCCTCACACATTTTGAATGCAAGAATAATGAAATGATACTAAGGCTGCACTAAGGTGTCATCATACAGTTTTGTCCTGGAGATCCCAATTTCACATAAGCTCCTAAATAAGCACAATGGGGTATTTAACTTCTGGAAGAGAGGCAAAATTTGGGTCATATTCTGATGTCCTGTGTTTCCTAACTGTGCAGTAGCACCTATCCTAGCAGGTATAAGGAGCAAGGTCTCTTGCCTGGGCCTGTGGGCAAGAGGCACAACAGAGCTCATCTCCAGGTGGCTGAATTCTCTTGCACCTAAACTGAAACTAAGCCCTTCCTTTCTGATTTGGGACAGCACTGAGTGAAGTAAAAGCACCCTGCAACTCAGCCCAGCAGCACCTGGCTCTTACAAGGCAGAGGTGGAGCTTTTGGGAGAAACAGCCAGGAATACAGATGAAATAACTGTAGGTCACAGAAGCTGCACACCCAAACAAGAAATCCACAGTCATCCAGGAATAAGGCCCATATTTCACTGTTTCTAACTACAGGAAAATCCTCCTTCTCCTTATATTTGTTACCTAAATGGCTAGTCAAAGTAGATTGGGAACTATTTGAAAAATAATGCTTCCATTTTTGTGTTCACCATTAAAATCAGACCTATGGCAACCTGCTTAGGGAATTTCAGTCAGCTTCATTTTAAGTCCAACACAGCTTAATGGGCTTCATTGTAGGTCAGTTCTATTTCATATAGGATCTCCATTTTTGTTTTTGTTTCTTTGTTTGTGACTGCATTTCTAAATTCTAAATTCTAAATTCCTAGGAAGAATTCAAAAAGACTGAAAACTCGTGAACATCAAACAAGAGAAATTTTCAATTGTCCTAGAAAGAATAATGGAGTGAAACTATGTTTGGAGAAAAATGGAAAGGAAAAGTTCCCAATAATATAATCTTCCTGAAAAGAGAAGACCTTAGAACAAGTTAGCTTTGATTAATTTTGATACAAAAGAAGTAGCAAAGGGATAGGAAGGTGATACACTGAGTAGAAGATTTTGTGTATGTAAAATGAAGGTGGAAAGTTAGTAAGCAGGGATTCCAGTAAGAAATCCCAGACTACGTCTGATTTTTGTAAATGCAAATTAAGTAATATGAAATAAGAATGAACATTTAAATGGTGAGCTGGTTGAAGCTGAGAACTTACAGCTTGAAAGAGGCAGTTTTGCAGCACAATATTTGTCTGATGACTTTGTGAGGCAAATGAGCTTACTAAACTGCCCAAAAATGAGCACAAAAATAAAAACTAGTGGTTTTCAGCTGGTTTAGTGAACAGAGCTTGTTCACCAAAAGCCAGATGAGAGCTCAGCCTGGAAATAGGGGACTACACAGTCAGGACCACATGGGAATAGAATCACAGTTTCTGGCAGCTGTTGAGATGTCAGACCAGCTCATACCATCAGATGCAACTGTACCATGAGTAGGAACAGCACCAGGTCCTTCAAATAGTTTGTCCTTAAAATCCACTAAACCTACCATGCTTCACACTGTCAAGACACAGATACAGATGCCTCATGAAAAGGAAACATCACATAAAAAGAAGAAAGGTGTTATAAAGAACTCTTTTTTTAGCCTTTTATTCAAACTGTTTCAACCGACCTCAAAACAGAAATTCTGTAAAGACTATCTTACTAAAAGCAGTAAACCCCATATGATTTAGCCAGATAGAACACATGGGCACCTACAGGTGAAAGTAGCAACATGCTGCATCAATTGCTCCTAGTATCATCTATATATCAAACATGACACTTTGGGGGGAAAAAATCACAAAAAATCCTCCTCTAGTTTTGGAGTTTTTTTACTTAAGTGAATAAACTTCAGGTCTGTGTTGGTTCTATAACTATAGATTTTGGATTTGTCAGCCTGTAAAGACTTTCTGTAGTGTATTTTTATGTTTTCTCAGAATCTTAGAGGTGTGTGGAAGCAGCTGGGTGCACAGTGAACACATAACCATGAGACATTAATGAGATAAATTTTAAATATTTACTAGAATTAGAGAAATAATTGACTCAGTTTTTAGTTTTATTTTAAATCAGTCTTGCCAGTCAAAAGAATTTGCAGAGAAAAAGAAATATTTTGTCCTCTCTTTTAAAAAAAACTTAGGAAGGTGTCATTCATCTACAAGTATTTTACCATTATATGAAATACTGGCTTTTGCACGTTTGTGACCCATCTAGTTCTATATGTGTTGATTTAAAAGGTTCTACCAAACTATGGAATATAGAGAAACAATACATTTCTGACAGATTAATTGTTTGTGTTTAATTTGTCTCTCATAGATTAAAATATGACTTTGCTTCAGTGCATGTCTGACACATGATAAAATATAGGCTGGCCCTTCTGAGGCATCACCACTGCCCAGGAAGAGACAGAAACAGCTAGGGTTAATCTGCACATCCAGCAGCAACTCCCATGTCAGAAAAGAAAAGCACAAATCAACCACTCAGTCCCAAGGAGACAGCCATAAGAGGTTAAATCCAGGATGTGATTTCAGTGCATTAATCCTACTACCACATGGGAAGGAAAAAAAATCAGGCAAATTTTTTTCCAGCTTTTGCCTTATTAGCCAGAGTAGGAAACCCCCACTCATCATTGAATTGTGAATCTTCCCCAGAACCCAACTCCCCCTGGGCCCTGGGGGAACTTGGTTTCCCAAGTCAAGCACACAGAGCTTGCCATGTGCTTTCTAGGCCCTGCAGACACAGCACCAGAGCACTTGCAGCCCGTTCTGGGGAGAGGCAGAGACTGCTTTGTGCTTAATTTAGTGCAACAGTCCCCGGCCTGCTCAATGGGAGCCGTGCGGCTACTGCAAATATTTCATGTTCAAACTATGGAGGGGAGGGCACAATGTGGCTCTTCTCCTTTTTTTGAGACCTCATAATTTTAAGCATAGATTCTGAGAGCTGAATCTCTGCTTGTGGAGCCCAAGAGAAGAAACGTAATGGTGAAGGAATCCTATTGCAGCAGGAGCAGCACTGCCACATGGCTAACTAGCTGGAGCAAATCCTGCCACTGCTCTCCAGGCCCCTCCTTAAGACACGAGTAAACGTGGCTCAGCAGTAAGCTCTCCAAACCAGGGCTTCTCAGATAGAGGGATTTCAAGGAAACTGCCTAGGATTGGTAGGCATTCTTGCTTCCTTGCTTTCTTCCTCCCTCTTCCCCTCCATTCTTTGAAGTCCCTTTCTGAGGGACTGGCTGCCAAGGCACTCCAAGACTACGCTGATAGGAATCAGAACAATCTTTTCTAGGCTTATTTTTTTTTAGCATCTGTATCACTAGGTTCACGGGCCAGACAGGTGTTTCTGACCATGCTTTTCTTTAAAAATTAAAGCACTCTTAGCTTTTGAGCCTGTTTGGTGATAGTTGCTATGTATTTACTCTAGACTAATAAGATGGCAAAAGGAAACAGCATTATCTGATATACAATGCAATTAAAAGGGGAGGCCTTTCAAGCATTTTTCCAAAGTAATTTCCAACAATTCACATCTTCCTCCAAGAAGTGTGGTGCACACAAAGCAATTACTCTGAATCAATTCCACTGAAGGTTAAAATAGGAGTTTCACTGGACATCATGATTAAATCAGAGAAAACTGCTAGATGCCACAGCCAGAGACTATGCTTGAACCAGTCCATCCCTGCTGCCTTTCATATATATGTCAGAGTAGGAGATATATTTAGTTCTTTAATGTGTGTGTTTAAAAAACTGCGAGTCACGTGGATTTTGCTGAATGATAAATGGTTATTATGCTGACCAAAGGGTGTGCCCTTCTCTGAGCTTTCAACTTTAGGGTCCAGTTTCATATGCTGCAAATTCACACAAGATTCACTGCTTGTGAAAAGCTGCACAGCACTGAGGGGAGTTAGAGAAACCAAAAAACCAAAAGGTTTTGTTGTCAAAAGCGGGTTCTAGAAAAGCAGGTAACATCTCTGTGTTATTATAAGCCCCCTTCTTTTCAGGTAAACCCAGAATACTGCTGAGCATTTCTGCTCAGACTTCCTCTGAGACTAACAGCCCTTTTCTTCTGAAGGGCTGCATGAAAGAAAAGAGTGGTTTAAATACAATTATTTGCTGTCAGTGATGACTATCTCGTAATTTTTCATAACACCAATAGGTTTTTAGTAGTTTCTCTCTCCCTCCTCACTATTTCATAATAGGGGGAATGCTCAGCATGAACTTTGCCTGGATACTGAAATCAAGGAGTTGCAAGCAGTTTTAGTAAGAGAAAGGAGGAGGGGGAAGTGGCTGCAGCTATAAAGAGCATTTGGAGGGCTGGAAAAATCCTGTACTTCCCAACAGCTGCACTGCATCAAGGCAAACCACAAAATAGTTTTGCAGCCGTTCCCTACAGCACAGGGGGAACAAAAGTCAGACAAGGCTGGTTTGGGTGTTGGGTTTTTTTAATGGTAGAGGACAGGAGGAAGAAGGGGACAAAAAAAAACCCCCTACCTCGAGCCAGTATGACACTGTGTGAATGCATCTGTAAATATACAGGTAGCTGGCAGTAGTGCTCATGGTCATATGTCACCCATTTGCTGTGATTTACATGCTGAGTTTTTAGGGTAGAATTCATGGACTAGTCAATTGCAGTATTAATCTACTAATAGAGACGGCAGTAGATGTAAAGGATCTCTACATCTGAGGATGTAGAGAATTTTGATTCTCCAACTAGTGACACTCTGAAGAAGTTACATTTAAATTACTAGTTACTCCAGATTAAAACTAGTATAAGTGTCATATTGTGTCTTTATTCTCTTCCTCTGACTCTCTACAAAAGTATAGACCCAGTTATAGTAAAAAAAAAAAAGCGTTGATTGTCTGTGACATTGCCTGAAGTTATTCAGATACTTCTAATGAGAGGGTTAAGGAAACTAACTCCTCCCAGGACATGAAAATCTTCAGCTGAAATCAGAAGAATGTCTGAGCTGAAGTCCCGTCTCCCTCCCTGCCCCCATTCTTCAGGCTGCACAATTCTTAAATAAACTATTTGGGCTGGAAAACATTCCTTGCGTGTGTTCTGACTCATGATTTCTCTGCTGCTTTAGAACCTTCGAGTGCCAGACAACTAGAGAAAAGTTTCACTCTGCCTAATCTACTGGGGGCAAAAAGGCAACTCCTCAGTTCCTTGAGCACAGGGAGCCCAGTCCAAAGTAAGTCACCACTTTGGGTGCTGGCTGCTGCATGACATGTGAGGAGGAAACATGGGCTCCTTCCTAGATTTCCTAATTGCACTCTCAGACGGACATGAGATGATTCATAGCTGGCTATGAAGGACCCTTGCTTTCCAGTTGTTTTTTTTAAATAGATTCTGGGACCAATCCATCAAAAAGTAGCTTTCAACCAATTCTGAAAGAAAGGCTGACCACTCCATACAGCCAGCAACAGAAAACTTTTGGTGTAGCAGGGAGAGTTTTCTTGATATTGAAAGCAAAAGCAAGATATAATTTCATTTACGTGTTTACTTACCAAACCATAACATGCAGTACAGATTTAGGTCCTCTCTCTCATAAAGAAAACAAATAACTTCCACAGGTATATAGTTTTAGATGGACACAGGTACAGATCCTTACAAACAGATTAGTTAAGATATGTTTACATATCAACTGTTTATGTCACTGTCTACATGCATGCACTCAGTCAATGTAAACTGCAAAGTAATGCAATATATCATAACCCTTAAGGGAGTAAAGATAAAGTAATCTCATTTTCCAATGTTTGTCACAGATTATTTGTCATGCTCAGAAACACTGGTCACAGCTCAGCTGGTGACAGATCATTTGTCAGACCACCTGTAGGCAGCAATTCACATCTTTGTGCTTATATTGTATATAAAGACTCGTGAAGACAGACAGGGCTCTGTGTTTCTTTTGCCAGTTACAGTGACTACAGAGTATTTTATTCCAAGGGGTACTACATGTTTCATCTGCCATTAAAGGTCACGCGGTATGGTAAAGAAATTTTAATATCTCAAAACAGGGAAATACAGGAGCTTATAGAAAAGGGAGTAAAGAATGTTCTATATGAGCTGGAGCAAGCCAATTCACTTTACATCCAGGACCTGCAGCTGTCAATTATCAGCTGTGCAGACTCCGTTGTGCTAAGCAGCTCACAGAGAACAGCCCAGAAATGAAGTGGAAAGTGAGACCCAGTGCACTGCAGTGTTTGCATCCACTCCCCATCTCTGCCTGCTACTGCACCTCCACTCATGACCTGCTGCAGTCTTTCCCACACAGCAAACTGCTCCTTCTTCTCTCACAGCTGCAACTCCCAGCCCATCAGAAGAGAGGCAGATATTTGGTGCCAGATGAACAGCAGCCATTTCACAAAGCTCCTCACCTTCCCCCTGTCTCTTTCCCATGCTATCTGAGTGAGCCTAGCTGTTTTCCCACCACACAGAACCCAGTCAATTACACACTCACATGCAGCGCAGCAAGTGTACAAGAACCCAGATCAGCTAATTATGGGACAAGTCCTGGAACATTTATTTATTTATTATGGGGCAAATCTAGAAGTAATGGACTCTTCTGAAGTGCTGCTTTCTTTGAAAGGTGGTAATGCAAGCAGGAGCAGACCTCAATAAAGATTATATCACACATGCATATGTACATACACAGGCCTACTTGGAAGGCAGAGGGGCTGCCTTTAGTAATCTCCTGACCCTGGCCATATCCCCTCTGGGTCCCTCTCTGCATCATTTTCCTTTACTTTGTTTTCTACCCCTGCACTGAAATGCCAGATATGTTTACATTTTGCCAATCCAAGAGACTTCTGTAAATCCCTGATCAGCCTGATCATATAGCAAAATAGTTATTGGGTGGTTCTCTGTAAACACACATATTGTTCAAATTAGGGCTTGCAGACAGGGGCTTCCTGTTTGCTCTGGTTCTTTTACGGCCTTACTTGATGAGCAAAGCCCCTGCAAGTGACAATATAATCCTTTTCTGGAAAACTCATTTAGAAGCATATGTAAGAAATACAAAAAATAGCTAGAGCACAACCACCTTGCTGTATCAAAGCTAGGGTCTCAGGCCTTCAGAACCATAATCAGGCACAAATTTCTTTAGAACTGACTAATAAAGAGCAGGTCATCAAGACAACATCTAAGTAGCATTTTAACAGCCAGACAACCTCTGCAGACACCTTTGCAGCAGGAAGATAGCTGAAAAGCTGAATTATATCCACTATTGAATTCAGATAGCAAGAATTGCCTTTTCCCAACCTCGTTGTTATCCCAACTCAGTCATAAATAAGGCCTGCCATTCTATTGGGTGGAAGTCTAAATATTCAAGGATCCATTACAGCCATGGTGAGCAGTTTAGCAGGAGTGCCCAGGTGATGACTGAAAGATGGCTCTTGAATTATTAATTACTTGAAGGGATGTAATGCCCAGGTGCAGGTAGGGTTGAGTGAACAGACACAACACTAAAGGTTCTGACTGGCACTAGGGCTCAGCCCCAAGGTCTGCTTGTGCCAAAACATTAACACTTCTGTGTCACATGAAATTAAAGCTGGGCTGACTACAAGAAGTGTATTTAGCACCGTTGTTGAACTGCATATCTTCAAAGCCTGTGCCAGCATGAAACTATTAGCATGCATCACACCTCTGCAAATCATGTAAATGAAGGCTCTTGTATGCATAATGCAGGGGCAGAAACAAGGAGCCAGGAGGCAAACTCTCAGAGGCTAGCTGCTCAGTCAGTGGCTTCAGGTGATGATAAATGCCAGTCATACGGCAAATGCCATCATACTGCCTTTTCATATATCTTGTATGCAAGCACTCCATTTGTTGGAAATCAATAAATTATTTGGGAGCTAAATGACTCCTCAAAATAACAAGATTCTAAGGCCTGTTGAACTGGAAAATAGTGTCTCTAATTGATCTGGGTCTGTTGACTATATTAATGGCCTGGAAACTGAATATTGGTGTATACAACATGTTTATCATGTAACTCATCAGTTAGATTTCTAAATGAAATTTGATTTAACCAGCAACTCGAAGCACAGTGGGTAAAACAGCAAAATAAGTTAAAAAACAAGAGAAGAAAACGACGAAACTTATACTGCAGCAAGTAAATAGAAAGGTATTCTTCACTTTTATCTGCCTAATTTTGACAAGGACGTTGAGAATGAGAACCAAAGTGCTGTCATTTTCAGCAGTCTGATTCTTGTACCAATGAAATTTTCTGGCGTGCTGCAATAGATTCCACCAGGTGTGAATGTAATCATTCTTCGGTTCTGAGTCTGTTGTAAGTGAGCTCCAGCTTCTGCTCTGACCCTAGCTTAGGAGCAAGTGTCAATTTGGAGAAGTAAAAACTTATAACCTGAAATCTGTGTAAAAATTGGTAGAGTTTTATTTTTAATGAACAACCCTGAAAGTGTGAAATGCAGCCCTGTATACAAATGACCTGGAATTCATTGATAAGAAGTTTCCTTTGAAGTCTTTGATACAGACCTCCTCAGAACCTGAAATGTTTGACATCAAAGTATGTATTTTCTCCTATTTTTAAGATAGGGTTCCAACCTTACACTAAAAGAGCAGAGAGCACACTTAAATTTTAAAGACTGAAATGTAACAGTGTAGGAGTGAATTTGCAACATGTTTTCTTCTTTACCAAATGAACGTCTAAAGTACTAATGCTTCCCAGGCATTTCCTCTGTATTTTGAATTAGAGTGGGAAAATGTAGCTGCTTAAATTGTCATGTCAGCTCTTCCATGTTAGTTACTTAGCAATATTTCTATGTAGAACCCTGAAGCACTGCCACAAATCAGTCAGAGAGCTGTTGTTGGAAGAAGTCAATCCAATGCACCAAGGCTGCAGAGTCAGAGGCTTACAAGGAAAAATGATACTCAGACTTTCGCAGACCTGATTCAATTCCACCAGCAGATCATATATCTGATATGTGATGGTTTTGTTACCTACTACCTTCTTTCTATAATTTAGCACCCCCCTTATAGTAGATGCAAAATATTGTTGTTCCATGTATGATCAGCAAACACTAATTAAAACCTACTTCCTAGAATAAAATAATCTTACTTCTTTTAGCTAAATAAATTGGAGGTTTTTTTTTAATTGTGAGTTGTGTTCTGTTTCTGTTGAACTCTTCCCTTCAGTATTTCCTCAAATGAGGATAAAAGGAACCTCTACATCATTCTTTAGGTTACCCAACTATTTTTAGTCAAATTTGTGAATCCAGAGAATTTCTCATAAGCCAAGCTAACCTCGAGAAAAATTAAGCCTTTCTCATCAGGCAGAATAGTTCAGTTTTCATAGAGCTTTCCTGTTGATTTAAAATAGAAGAAAGCCACTGCTTCTCTATAGTTTTTAAGGAAATTCTAAGATAGGAGTTTCATGACAAAACTCACTGTTCAAACACCGTCTTCTGGGTTAATTCTGCATAAATATCAAGAATGTTACTCCTCTTGAAACAAGCTCATGTTTGTGCCTTAAAAAAGAGACTGCAAGCTCGAGTGTTTCTCTTCAGTTGAGCCCTTCCCTTCAATAGAGGCAGCAGTTCTAGCAATCTAGAAAGAGCTGAGAAATATGAGAGTCTGGAAACAAAGCAATAGGAGTTCAGCCAGGCAACATCAGTCAGAAACCATCTGGAATGTGGCAACACTGGGATGCAGGATAAGTTATGATCTGGAAGTAGCTAAAGAAAATTAAATTAACTCAGAGCAAAGAAAAAAGAGAACTTCTGTGAAAATTAAGATGCACATTCTCTGCTGCAGTTTTCTTTTTCTTTTGTTACCACTCAGACTCCTCTGATGATTAAGCACCTGTACAGTGAGGTTGGAGTTTGCACAGGAGATTTGCACAAACAAATCTTGTCCTGAACTAATGATGAAGAACATACATGAGGCTTGAATTTTGAACCATGAACCTACCCACCTAAGTTAAATGCACTAATTTTTTCAAGTATTGGAGTTTAGAATATCAGAATTTGCAAATCTGGGTAAACTGATATGTCTGTATACACACAAAGATTGCAAATGTCTTTGGAGCTTGGACACAGCTGGTGCTGCTAACACAGAGCAAGAGTTTGGGCACTGATGAGAGCACAAAGCGTCACAACATCTAAAATTAAGAGAGAAGAGTACTAGAGGTTATGATAGAAAATAATAAACTAAGGCTCATGTAGCACTTTCACATTCTATGTTTGAATACAAATAAAGAAATAATTCCTGAAAGCATTTAAACTGAGGTGGAGTTTATAAACCCAATCTGGAAGAAACAAACACAGTTAGACTGTAATGCCAGGAGTACACAGCAGCTTTCAGAAAAGCTGAAAGCTGCCTCATTTGAATGCTTTTCATGACAGGGATATAGAGGGAGGCACATTTCACTCAAAATAAAAAATATTTATTTCATTTCATGAAAATAGTGTTATTTGATGGCTAAGAGAGAGTTTGGCTCCAGGTGACTCCATAATCCACAATCTAAGTCTGCTAGGGTCATACAGTAAGAATGGATATAGTTATGTGCTCTCATAAAGGGTGTTCTTCTCATTTACAGTTTAGCCAAATGAAACACAAACACTGGTGTCTGAGGGGAGTGTAGGAGGCATCACCCCCCATTTATTGTCTATAGCAGTTTTATAACAGACACCATCCTCTGTGGTTTGAAACCTTCCAGAGAAGCCTTCCAAAAGACAAAGACCTCTTAAATAGTGTTTGCTTAATTAGCCAGTCTGGATTTTTTAAAAGCACTTTAACCCTTTGTTGATTTGCTTGTTTTCCATTCAATGAGACCTTTTGGGTACAAATACCTTAAGAAAATACTTTTGTCATCAATTTGGATAATCTGTGAGGTGATGGTAACCTGTAGTCCCAGTTCTGTGACCACTGCAGGGGAGGCTGAGCAGCTGCTGAATCAAACCTCCTGAGGCTATGCAGGCTGCTCAGGCTGCAGCCCTAAATTATCCTGAAAGGGCATTACACTCTGGACTATCCACAAGCTCATGGTCTTGAGCTTCCCAACACAGCATTCCCTTTTAATGTACACCAGCTGTGGTCAGCTCAGAGCAGAGCAGTCTGCTCCCTCAGGTTGTAACCCCACTCTGCACCACTACCTTTCCCTTGGGGCAATAGAGCCTCATTTCCACTAAAGACCAAACAGTGCTGAATTCCCAGCACTATTCCTGAGACAAAACCTGTTGGCTTCCTGTGGTGAATCCACTGAGACTGGACTCCACCACACTGTTTCACAGGTGGGACCTTCATGCACACAGAAATTTCACAAAGACATCCAAATTCTTGATCACTCTCTGTAATTTCTAAAACGATAAAAAGTGGAATAACTTAAAAATACAGTATCATTTGTAAGACAGCAGACATTTGTACGTGCACTTTGCATGTACTTGCACTGGGAGCTCTTCTGTCCAGATCTTATCCATACACCCTACTGAGCATCTTGTCAAGATAAAAAGCAATTTACAAATTCAAATATTCTCCACTGTATCTGTTTAGCATCATCAGACTAAGCACAGACAGTTTAACTATTCTCATGTACAGCCTGCTCAGTAATACAGGTTCTGTAGACATGATCCTACCTTCCTCAGAGACCCATGGATATACCTGTCAAGACTTTTCCATTTGATTTTTTGATACCAGTCTAAGGCATAATCTATTTTCCCCAAGAAAGATCCAGGAGAAAAAAATAAATCTGCAAACTATATAGGAAACAAAAACTATTTTAAATACACAGGCTCAGTACTGATTTTTTTTTTTAATTTAATGTATTCTATTAACTTATTTGGTTTTATTCTGTGATTCTTGGGGTTGTTCTGTGCAAGGCCAGGAGCTGGACTTCAATGATCCTTGTGGGGCACTTCCAGCTCAGGATATTCCATGATTCTGTGACTTTATGTTTAAAGGACCCAACCTTCTTTCAATATTGTGGGGATTTTTTATACATGAGTAGTTTGGAACCTATCAGATAAGATCAAAGTGTGTCTAATGCAGTGTCTTGTCTCTGATGGTGACCAATAAAAGACATTTAAAGAGGTGATATTTTATTAAAATAGTCTCTCTGCCTTTAGCTTCTTATGGTGCAGAAACTACAAGCCTCAACTCTTGCTTGTGAATTTGCACTTCATAGACTTTCAAGGAATCCACTGATTTATTGCCTAATATTTCAAATATCCTATTAAAATTTGACATGTGAGAACACCATGCTGTGAAAAAAAGTGGAGTGCATCATTACAACAAGGCTGCTTATCATCTCACCAGGCTATGGAGGAGCACAACAAGGCAAGGATGAGCAACATTTTTCAAAATATTGTAGATGAGACAACGGACAGCTGCCACTCTTTATCTATTAGTGGTATTTACTAACAAGCAAAGTTAATACTAAGAAGGTATTTTGTGCTGAAGAATGCCAACAACATTCAACAAAATAGATTTATGTCTGAAGCCCAGCAGACTTCAGTAAGGAGACACTTGCATTTTCTCTACTTGCCTGCACACTGCATTCCCTCATAACCTTGTAGCCCACTTCAGCAGAATTGATGGAAGAATCCACAAAGATATAAAGATTCTGCAATTTTCATGAAACTGGCAGGTTAGCTAGAGGGAAAAGACTAAAATCAGCAACTCCAAGAAGAAAAGGCTTCGGTGTGAGTCCAAATCTGTCTGGTTTGGTTTACCAGCTGGCTAATCAGTACAAATATGCTGGCCTGCTTGGGGTCAGCACTGGCATGGGCTACTTTTTGCCCAGCTGGCAGCTGCAGAACAGGAAGCTGATCCTAGTGAGAGGAGCAGGTACAGATATGAGAGGATAATCTAGGAGAAGGGAGAATCCAAGGTTTTTAGGATGTTTGCCACATCTACTCTTCTGAAGGTGTGTGAGACAGTATTGCACAGACTCCCACCCACAGAATATTCTGAGCTGGAAGGGACCACAGGGACCATCGAGTCCAGCTCTTAAGTGAAGAACCTGTGACCTTGGCTTGGTTATGAGCACCATGCCCTGACCAATCTGTTGCAAGGTCTGTGGGTTCCACCCCTCGTGCAATCACCCTGGGCTTTTTACACAACCACATGCTGTTATGATGAACAACGACCCATTCAACTGTGTTAAGTGCTTTTAACAAAGCACAATCAGCTTTAAAAACGTTTGTAGGGAGAAACAGCACTGTACTGCATGCCACTCATTTATTCTACCACTTAAAAATGGAAATGTTGTAGTGTACAATTTTGGGGAACAGCAGCATGATATACTCAACCAAGCCTTATATGAGTGATCTCAGCTGTGAGGATTTCAGACTTGCCTCTGTGTGCCATAAAAATATGCCTTAAGTCCTTGTAGTCAGATGCTATACCATTTTTCCCTAGTGTGCAGCAGTAGATTTATTTATCTATTCAGTGGATAGGAAACAAAAAGTTGTGAGAAGGACATTCAGAACTAATCAACACATAAGATTTCCTGTGCATTCTCCTTCCAGAATGAGGGATTGTAACCCCACATGAAGCAGAACAGAGATCTGTCCGCAGTTGCTGTAGGAGATGAAAGCATTTCAGGATGACAACTGGTGAAAAGTTTTAGTCATGGAAAAGCCTGGGCTGACCAGGCAATATTGTTACTGAATACAACTTAAACCTGTATGCTGCCTCATTTTTCAAAGTAGGATTTAAATTCACTCAAAAATTACCCCCACTGCCTGTGGGAATTTAGTTGCTTCAAAAGCTAATTTCAGTGATCTGCACTGTCTGAAACAAGCCTTTACTTGCACTGCTGCTTATTTTTGACTGTCAGTGTGCATACCAAGTGGTATCCATATAATGAAGGATCAGGTTAAAGGTGCTTCCTTTACTGAGACACATTTCTTTCCATTAAATTATGGGTTACATGCTCTTTGTTGTAGCTGAAAATTACCACTCGATATGGAAAACTACCATTTATTATTATGCTAATTCAAACTCAGGACATAAGATAACAAAAAGACTGATTCTTTTCCCACCTGCTGTAAACTGTTACAGTTGAGGGTTCTTTTGATGGTTTTGGTTTGGTTTTTTCATTCTAATTGTGCAGCAAACTTCTTCAGTGGTTAATTTCAAGGCAAGGTACCAATAATTTTGCAGTTTCCTCTAATATTGCCTGTCTTATTTGGACTGCAATAGTAATTGTATCAAGCAATAATTAGAGCTTTATATGATACTGTCCACAACATTCTGTACAAAGACATCTTCACATAGACCTAATACAAGCCATGACCATCTTTGCTTGCTTTCAATTACTCCACTGATCTCTACCTTTTACATTTTGCAGTCTTGATTCATGTGCTTCAGAGTTCTTATCGTTCCCAATCCTGTTGAGAATGTAAAGGAATGGATGTATACTGATCCTCTACAAGTGATATTCATTCACATTACCTGGAGGAGAACTCGGATCTGAGAGCACACCAAATGCAGTTATTCACCCTGTGGTATGAGGTTTGGGGACAGCCTAAAAAGACAGAGATCTTTCTCCAAATTCTAGCATTGTTCTGTGTTTTTTTGTAGTATGGTGCTGACCAGACAGTATTAAATTGCTTGGCTGGATAATTCTCTGCTCCACTCTGGTGAGATCCCACCTTGACTACTGTATCCAGCTCCGGGGTGCCCAGCACAGGAAGGACAACAATCTGCTGGGGTGAGTCTAGAGCAGGGCCACCAAGTTTATTAGAGGAATGGAGCACCTTTCCTATAGGGAAAGATGAAGAGATCTGGGTTTGCTCAGCCTGTAAAAGACAAGACTTTGAGGTGACCCAGTTGTTGCCTCCCAGTATCTGAAGAGAGACTACAAGAATGATGGAGAGAATTTACAAGGGCATGTAGTGACAGGACAAGGGGAAATGGTTTCAAACTTAAAGAGAGTAGGTTTAAATTACATGCTGAGAAAAAATTCTTCACTGTGAGATTGGTGGGGCACCAGAACAGGTCCAGAGAAGTCGTGGATGCCTCATCTTTGGAAGTGTCCAAGACCAGGTTCACCATGGTCTAGTGAAAGGCTTTCCACAGCAAGGGGATTGGAACTAGATGGTCTTTAAGGTCTCTTTCAACCCAAACCATTCCATGATTCTGTGATAATGGCCCTGTGGTTGGCTGATAAGTTTTGAAATAGCATGCAGGGAAAATGCTTCCCAGTGTACATACTAAAAAGTTCCAATTTTCATAATTTTTTATCTGTATTCTAACGATTTTTCAAAATAATAAGAAATAAATCTGGGTTGACATTACCTGGAAACTCCGCTCTTTTAAAGCCTGCCCTAACAGCAAATTTTCCAGAGGATATTTTTTTTGTTATCATGAACGTTTCAATTTAAATTGTGCCATAGGCATTACTGGCTTTAGTGTGAAGTAGCTCCTTTAAACAGGTATGATCCAAAGGGGAAAAGGATTCTTTGATGTTTACTTGTTTAAGCTGGTTGATCAAATCAATTCTGGTATGCTAATAGCTCCAAAAGCTTTCATGTTACTTCTGTTACTTCAGAAACACTTGTTACTTCAGAAACACTTTCATGTTACTTCTGTTACCTCAGAAACAATGATATTACACACTAGCAACCATTTGCCATAATTGTATTTTATGGAAAAAGTATTTCTGAATTCACACTATAGAACCAAAGTTACTAGGCACTACCTGTTTAAAGAAATACTCTTTTTTCTTTCCCTCAAGTTTCTAAGATTATTTTTGCATGCTTAGGTAGAGAAGATAAGCACTGTAGCCTGTCTTCACAATAGAAACTCTGACAGTGCCTGTATGACAGAGATACCTCGTAGGAAGATGAGCTTAATAGGCCTTGGTCACTTACCCTAAAATCATTTGGTGTGGCTTGAATATCTGCTGATGTGAGGGAGAAGAGATTCCTCTCTTTCCTTCCTTATCTTTCCTTGAAATATGGAGACAATGTTCGACTGAAAGTGAAAAAAACGGCCAAGGACTCCACAGGTTCCAAAGGTCAGGTATGAATCTGAGACTGTTGTGGCAAAGCTGTCCGTCCTAGAGAACTTCAGTTATGGATTTTTCAGCATGGTGGATTGCTGAAAAGAGACTGACATGGGAAAAGAGCCATATCAATGAATTATTCTTCTGAATCCCTTTTTTTCTATCCATGTGCAGCAACCTGAAATGGCTGGAGCATACCAAGAATCCATCTCTTTGGAAGCCTGAGGAGCCCCATACCATCCCAACTGCTTTTGTGTGTTGCTGAGCTTCTGGCTCCACGTCTCCCTCAGCCACCTGCATTATGGGAGACTCGGTGACTGAAAATCCACACCTTTGCAGGGGTTTTCTGTTCTATGGGTGAAAGCTTGTCCTTTGTGTGTGAAACTTCATGGGTAGGATAGATGGGAATAGTGGCTTAGTTTGATTTGGTCAGGATACATGTGCCTGCATCCTTGCACTTTCCACGTATTTCTTTAATATAAAAAGGCTATCATTTATTGAAAATGTGCATAAAATAGGTTTAAACATATACAATTAGAACAGATTTGTCTTAGAAGTCTCTAATTACTATTATAATCAGTCAATGACTATTCTGCTGATGCATCAGAGTGAAAATTAAGAAAAACTGGCTACATAGTCAATGATTTATTTCAAGGAACAAGCTGGGGAGAAAAACAAACAGTTCACTGAAAGTGGTACCAGGAAATACTTGGACTTGAGCCACAGTGCTTTGGGTCTACAATAATAATTATTATTTATTTATTATTTTAACTTGTTTGAAGTTCACTGAGCTACTTTAGGTTTATGCTGCTATAGTCTTTCAAGTAGTTATCTTCACTGTCCAGGTTAATTTAAAATCCTTCTTGGTCTAAATTTATACCATTCACATGACAGATAATCTGAAAGAATACTCATGTACCTTTTATGCTATATACTTTTATTACAATGTTTCAAACACATCATTTTTGTCGTGCTACCATTTTGTGGTCAGACAGACTTCGTTGGATCACCTTTTCCTAATGCTGTGGATTTTCCTATCCAAACTGCAGGCTTTTCCATTCTGTCGGCACTCCTGATAGCGAGGAACGGTCCTGTCCGGGGAGGCAGCTTCAGGCAGGCTGTCCAGCCGGGAACGGCTGGCTCGCCCGGACACGCGTGGACGCGTGGCACAGGAATGCTGCTTTCGGTGCTGGCGGTGCCACTGAGACACAACGCCTGTGCACATCCATGACCCATCTTTCCCTTCCCTCCCGTACAGGGACGGCAGCTATCCCCCGACGGCAGCTGATAAATGGGGGCTGGATACAGCCCCGGCGCCGCCCCCAAGGCAGGCTGAGGGCGAGACGACCCTCTTGGCTGCGGGGCGTCGGGAGGCGGTGCCGCTGCCGGGAGCCCTCCCGCGCCCTCCGCCGCCGCTCTCCCGGAGGCTGTCCCGGCTCGCTGCTGTGCCTGGGCGGGATCCGCCTGCTCGGCGACCCGCGGCTGGGGGAGGGAAGGGGAGCGAGGACGGGCGCCCGCCTCGCCTTTTCCGCCCCGGAGAGGTCCCCCCTACCCTGAGGCGGGGCTCCTGTTTGCCTTCGCTGTTACCTCTGCCCGGGACTCCCTTCGGCGAGCGGAGGGGGCCTGGGAGGGGGCGGCCGCCCGCCTTGGAAGAGCCCTGGGCGGGGAGGGCGGCTGGCCGTGGCTGCCGCTTGGCCTGGCCAGAGGCACCACGTCAGCTCCCCGCAGCCGCGGGGGCCGCGATGGGCGACCCCAAGTGACTGCAGCCCCGACCCCGGCCCCGGGGCAGAGGAACGATGGGCGGCCGGCCCTCGGGGGCACAGAGCGGGCAACTCCTCTCACGCCCACGTCGGCCCCCTCCCCTGCGAAGGGAGAAGCCGTCTGCCGAGCAGACGTGGCAAAGAAGCCGCCAGCTTTCCCTCAGCTGGGTGGGCGGGTGGCCGTCGCGAAGGGGAGCTGCCGGGAGTGCCCATCCTCCTCGCTGCCCCCAGAGAGTCCCGTTCAGCCGGCCGGGAGGCGGGGAGCGCTCGGGGCGGCGGTGCGGGGCACCCCGGACTCCCGTCGCACACACACGCTGCCCGAGCGGCCGCGAAGCCGGGAGGGGAGACTGGCAGGGCTCTGCCCGCTCCGGACGGAGATGCTTCCCTGGGGAGAGCAAACAGCCGGGACGCGAAGGGGCTCCGCCGCGGCTGCGGGCGGGCTGAAGGGATGTCGTTGTCCCGGCACTCGCTGTCCGCGGGGAAACGCCAGGGGCGCGGGAGCGGAGTGACCGTGCTAGAAGGGTCCTGCTAGAGGGTCTGGGGATGGGGAGAGCTTTTGCCTTTGGTTGCAGTGGGACTGCGGAGAGAGATTAAGCTGGGATCCAGCCTCCTCTCGGCTCCCCCGGCCGCTTCCCCGCGGGGCGGGAGGCGCCGCAGGCCCTGGACAGCTCCCGCTTTGAACGCCGTCGGGGCGCTGCCAGCCGCCTGCCCGGTGAGGCTCCCGGCCGCACTCCCAGAAAACCGGGGCGAGAGGGGCGTGGGACGGCTGGGGGGGGGGGGGGGGG